>QEPC01007512.1:8385345-8448485 GCA_003113815.1 Sphenodon punctatus
CCCACCCTTAAAAAAAAAAAAAAAAAAAAAAAATAGAAGCAGCAGCAAGCTGTGGCACTCCTGCCTGCAAATTGTTCTAACTTTCCCTGGGGACAATGTCTGTTGCTCTATAAAATTCTGCAAGCCTACTGTAGTCTAAATCTTTAAGTTAATACTTTCCCTTCAAACAAGGCAGCTAGCTTTGGTTTGTTTAGTTATATTTTAGGCACAGAATATTTTTGTCTTCTCAGTCAGTGCTTATTGTTTCTCTTCCCCACATTTCAATAGCAATTAAACATACTCATTAAAGGAGCTCTCTCTATCGTTCTTTCCTGTCCTAATGGCTCTTCCAACACCTGCACTCACCAGGTCTCTTACAGTGAGAATGCTTTTGGAATTTGCTCCGGAAGCAAACAGATGTGCAGGTAATGTTTTAAAGATTATTTTAGGAAGCATCAAAGAACAATAAACCCCCAAAGCAGGGATTTTAGGCAATCTAACTTTTCTAAAGAAAATACAGCATTTTAGATATGCATAAGGAGGTCAGTGCTATTTCTGTCTGTGAAAATTACTTTAATTAAGCAGCTTCCTTTCTCTACCTTCATCCGCATTTAAAATTCACTAGTCATTAGATGTTACTCTTTACCCATCTCACAAGAATTTCATTAATTCATAATGGCAAGAGGGTGGGCAGGGGAGAATAGGCTTTGAATGTAAGAGATTCCAAGGACTGACTTTCCTCCACCTTTTAAAAAGGAGTGAACACGTTTTAAACTGAATTATTGATGTATCTTCAGGAAGATGAGGGCAGAAGAGAATGGAAGCTGTTCTTCTGAGAGTCAAATTTAATATGTATTAACAAAAAAGGAAATGAATGTAGTCCAAATGTGTGTCTGCTAAAGCACTGATCTTGGAATAAGACTAATGTGCTCTGAGATACAGAAGTTTAGTACTTGATCTTAGAAACTGATACCTCTGTTGTTGGTTTTTTTTTTTAAAAAAAAAGGGGGGAAAAAAGATAATGGGTTATCAGGAGCCCTTCCCATGTGATTAGTAAACAGCTAATGTTTTAGAGGAAATGACATATGAAATCCAAATAAGGTTTGTGTGTTTGAAAACATTAGGCAGCATTTCTCCTAGGTGTTTAGGGAAAGGAAGGAGGAAAAGGTGTTTTATCTCTGCGGGGAAGGAACTAATAAATATTTGACAGCATTACTAAATGCAGCTAAACTGTGTTGGTATTATGGCAGACTAAATTAGGTGATGGGGAAGGCTTTGCAGGCAGGTAAAGTATGCAAGTTGAAAATTATCAGCTCACATCCTTAAGGGTACTGGGCAAAAACCTTCCTAAATGTATACCTTGATCAGGCTGGCAGCGTATCTGGGTATACTGCAGATGCTGAAGTAAATCTTGATCTCCTGCTCGAGTCTGAGCGATCAATTTGACTTCACACATTTATCACTGAGGAGTTCTCTGTTTACCTTCAGATTACTCAGAGGAGATACCATTACTTGCCATTCAGTAATCGAACATGAAAATAGAAGCAAAAAAATAAGTGTGTTGGCAAATACAAATTTACAAATATGAGTAACTTAAATAGCTGAGGAACAGTAAGCCAGATGGATAGAAAGAAATAGAAGCCTTAAACTAAGTACTAGATAGGATGGTCTTTTGACTTAAGACACTGGGTGGAATTCCAGAGATTTTGGTTCAGTTTCTGAGTCTCACTGATTTCTTATATTTTTTTTTTTTTAGAGTAAAGTAATCTCTCAGTATCTCATTTCTCTGGGAATGCCTTTATCTTGTGATGTGTGTAAGATAGATGAGCCTGTTTCTGTTTAGGATAAATTCCAAATTTGTGAGGCATCCATATACTATGGGAATTACAACATGTAAATCCCTAGAGAGAGATTGCAATTACCTTCAAAACAGGATTTTTAAGACTTGGAAAGGTTAGAAATTCTTCCATTGTTTGAAGCTTTAAGAATACCTATTGGGCAAAACCCTAGCTTCTAGGAGAGGTCAGTTTGCCCAAGATGAGGGAATATAGGGGAAACACATAGGCAACCTGTGGGGGAGAATGGTGCCTCCCTGTTTTGTTCAGAAACTTTATAGAAGCTCTGGACAACCCCCCCACCCCCTTATCGACAGTTACCAGTCACCTATGAGGAGACTCTCTGTGGAACATGAGTATTCTACAATTGGTGGAAATTACAGACTGGGTAGACGCCAGTTGCCTCACTCCTGCTAGTTGAGTATGCAACCAGTAGAGAAGCTCCGAGGAGGAGAAGAGAGGAGTTAGAGGGAAGCTCTACTGTTACGGTTAACTTCCCTTTTACATTCTGTTGCTAAATCCTGTCGCTTCTCCCTCCATAACATTGCTAAGATTCGCCCTTTTCTCTCTGTCTCGTCTGTCTCGTCTGCCAAAACAACTATTCAGTAAAAATAACGTTATATATATATAAAAAAATAAGATAAAAAACCCATACATACTTGTATAAAAATCTATCCTCATCTGCCAGGCATCTGATTAAATTTAAGGGAAAAAATTGCATTTTTCCCCCAAAAGATACTGATTTTGATGAACCTCTAGGTCCTAGAGGTTCATCAAAATCCAAGTGTCCTTTGGAAAAAAAATGCAATTTTCTCCCCTTAAATTTAGTAGAGTCTAGGAGAAAGGAGTTCCAAAGCTGTGGTGCAGCCACCAAGAATGCCTCTCTGTGTGTCTTTGTTGTACAGACTTGGCATACTAATGGAATTACCAAGAGCTTGTTCTCGGTCGACCCGCAACAGAGCATAGGAGAGGAGTCATTCTTTTATATCTGTAGGGCAAGCCGCTGGGGTCTTTATGGGTCAATTCCAGCACCTTGAATTCTACCTGGAAAGCTGTTGGAAGCTAGTGCCAAGTAGACGCTGAAGCAGTGATTCAGAAGACTTCTCTCAAGAATTATATTGCTGCAGGTGTAATTGTGCACAGAAAATTACCATGAATATTAAGCTGCAAAACCAACCTGTTATGATAGGTGGTGACAAGACACCTAACACAGGCCTTTTTTCAATGAACAGCAGTGGGTTGGGGGATGGGTATGCGGCCATGGTGGGAGGAGGTGGGTGTGCGCTCTTTTCCATGGGCGCACACCCATCTCCACCCACTGAGCCTCCTCCATTTTTTTGGATGGCACCATGGGTGGGTGATGGGTGGAGATAGATGTGTGCCAGGAGCGCGCACCCACCTCCGCTCACCGACCATGGTGTTTCCACAAGCAGATACCCATCCCCCCCCCGTGCCATTTGCACGGATGCCCACCACGCACCTACCCACACATCCAGCCGGGGGGGGGGGCGGCCTTGCAAAAACAGCCAAAGTCCTTCTCACAAATTTAAACTTATTAAAAACAGCTTGACGTAAGTTCAGTTAACAAAGTGCTGTTGCATGCAGCGGTCAGAATTATGGCAGAATTAAGGTCCCTTTCTTTATGTGCTCTAATCTTTATCAAAATGCAGAGAGCTGGAATATTTGAGGGGGGGCATGCTTCATTTGGAAAGAGTTAAAGAGTAACAAATATTTATGCAGCTTCTTATCAGACAATTTTGTTTCTCCTACTTGACAATTGAATTGTCGTTGTTACTATGTGTAGGACCAAAAGCATGTAGCTCACAGGTATTCTCAGAAGACAAATGTAGCAAGAACGACCTTTTATTTATCTTGTCCCATTGGTAAATAACTTGCTTCAAATGCCTTAGTGATCAAATACTGTGAAGGAAAATAAGGGTGGGGTGGGGTGGATGTATATAGAACTACTTAGAACCTCTTTGAATATTAGTTCCGGTGTTGAGGGCTGGGGTGCACTGAGGAAGAGGAGGGTCCAGATCATGCAGCTGTCACCCATCCTCATCTCTTCTACTTTCCCCTGAACTCAGTCTTTCCGTGCTTGGTGGTAAGAACTGGATTTAGGGGCCGGGTCCAGGAACTGGAAAGGCGCCAAATAAAAACTAGCCACGGTTCTCACTTGGCCCCCCTGGCCTTGGGTTCCCAATCCCTGGCTTAAAAGAAAGGAAAAGAAATGAAATAATTAGTGTGAGGCTGTCGGGCAGAAAATGATGCTAGGCTTAACACACATCCATACATTCTCTCCAGCACATTTAAAAAAACAACAACAATTAGACAGAAAATAAAGCCCCCAAATCTTTTATTTTTACTCATGAATTTCAAAGGAGTGTCCCTAACGTAACCTATCTTAACCTGCTAGAGCACTCCCAACACTGTTAATGCATTTTCTGTGTGAAAGATTCTGAAGTCAACACCATAATCATTGAGCAAAAGAAGGTCAGTGTTGATCTCTTGAAGTATGCTGGCTTCAATATTGCAAAAATGCGATGCTGGCGCTTCTTACGTTACGAATAAAATGTTACGTGTTGAAATAGAAGGTGAAAGTTTTTGTTGCAGTTGAGCGTGACTGGCTATGCTAAGCCGTTCCTGCTGCTATCTTCCTGCAAAGACGTCTCATTTTCAAGGTTTTCAAGACAGATAAGTGTGTGTACAGAATGGTGTCGAGTGACTAAAAATATTTGGCTCGTCTGAGGTGGCACCATGAGCGGAACGCTAAAAAGCAGAGAGCAAACCATAAGCCAGTCACTTGCATATTTGTGTGTGTATTAATGTGTTGATGCAGAGATGTGTGTATTTGAAATACGAAGGGAAGTAGAAGGAAGAAAATACTGTTCTTTTGTTTCTGGATTAATAATGTGCCCAATACCCATAAAGCATTCCAAAGTTATAGAGCAGTAACAGCATGTCAGTAGGAAGTAGTAAAAAATCTCTCTAGAGATGGTCACAGTGGTAGTAATTTAAGAATCAGCATTTACTAAGAGTTGGCACACATTAATAACCAATGTGTCCCTGGTACGTACGTACATACACACGTGTGTATTTATACTCTGTCCTAGCCACTTGATAAGGTGACAAGAAGTGAGGTAATATTGCATTAGGCCTTGTTGGAATCTAGCTAGGTAAGTCCTATCTATCTGGGGGTTGGTTTAGATGGCCCTGGAGCTGCCTTCCAACCCTAAAATTTTCTATGCATCTATGAAAACAGTTTTTAATTTTTTTTTACAAAATTCTAATGTTAGAATATTTTGTTTCTGCACAACATTTTATTGCTTTCCTGCTTTTTAGGAACTCAAATTTAATTGAACAAATTTTCAGGAGTCAGTGTTTTGAAAAACAAAATAATTCAGCTTTGAAAACGCTTTGAGATGTTTGTGAAGCTTTTTTTGTGGAAAGCTCTAATAATAAAATTGTAGACCTCATGTAAGTGAATGGTGTCACTATATCAGTTGTGGGGGAAGCAAAATAACAATTACGACTAAGACTTAACGTCAAGGAAAATGTCTTTAAAAATATATCTAAAGGTAACATTAATGCCCTTTCTTTTTGATTTAGCTCTATAATAGCAATGAAGTTTGTATTTTGAGTTTGGTAGCCGAGATGCATGTCAAGTCTGTAAAACTCTTGGTAGTTTTGATAGATTAATCTTGTACACCTAGTGCACCCACTCTTACTATCAGTGTTCCCCCCCCCCCCCTTTTCTGTTTCAGCCATCCCTTCCTGTCCTATATACATTGTCCAGCCAAGCTACACATGAAGCTGTTCATCTCCTCTGTAGGATGTTGGTGTTTGACCCAGTAAGTGTTTTGCTTTCTTTTATTTTGAGTACAGCATGGCAAATATACTTTTCATATACCTTGCATATATGAGCAGTGTAGATAAATAGTTATTTTTTTTTTTAAAAAAAGGTTTCTGCTAACACACACACACCCCTTCAGTCTCCCAAATTATAGTGTGTTTATGGTTTGGCGAGACGCTAAATGTCTCAGTGAACAAAGTACTTTTAAGTTCATTTAGAAATGGCCAGTTCTATTTTGAAGCTGTGTCCTTTTGTACGAATGCGTGGAACTGTGACACGAGGGTGTTAATGAATCATGATGTTTCCCCTAATTAAATTAGATGTAGGTAGCAGAACTTTTTAATCAGTCATGTGCAGGCACTTACAGTCATGTAATGTGAAGGCTTCCTTCTGGGTGTTTATACCTGCTATTACAGAAAGATTTTTTTCCCTCAGCCTGTTGGTGTTTTTCTGACAGTCGAGCTCTTTGCTGTGGACTTCGCTCTTGGGCTTACTCAGCAACTTTGTCATTGCAAAAGCTGGGATCTAAATTGTCGTCATCTCAGCATTTCCATCTTAAGAGGAAAATCCTTAAAGTTGCCACTGAATAAGATGATAGGGAAGGCAAATTCTGGTTGACCCATGGCAGCAGGAGGCTTGCTGCTCAGAAAGGGTGTCATTGCTTTCAACATCAAATCGTGTAAAACCTAAAGAGGTGTGATAAACAGGAATGGACTTTACAAGAGCTTCATTGCTTTGCTGAATGGCTAATAAATGCTCTTGCAAAGTAAAAGCAGCAACGAGAATATAAGTATCACTGAATATTTTTGAAAGTGCAGCCCTTGACCTTCTTAGATGTTAAAAGGAAAATAGTGAGACCTATTACTGAATACTTAGTATCCAGTGTCCCAATATTATGCTAGGCACCAAGTGGAAAGGTTAATGGACTTTTTAATATGCTGGCTGATTTTTAAGTAATATACTCCCCCCTAGTGGCTCAATTTTGTCAAGCTGGAAGAAAGCCGTTGATTAAGCATATTTTAATGTGAGACTTGGGAATTCTTAGGGCTATATTTCTGTAGAAAAATTGCCCATGTACAAAAACAAGGCATTGAAAATGCATTATATTTTTAAGAAGGAAATTTTACTCTGCTTTCATTCTAATGTTTCAGTCCAAAAGAATATCCGCTAAGGATGCCTTAGCTCATCCGTATCTTGACGAAGGGCGGTTGCGATACCACACGTGTATGTGCAAATGTTGTTTTTCCACCTCTACTGGAAGAGTTTACACCAGTGATTTTGAACCCATTACAAATCCCAAATTTGATGACACTTTTGAAAAGAACCTCAGTTCTGTTCGGCAGGTTAAAGGTGAGTATCTATCTCTAGTCCCGTGTCTTCCGCTGTACGTTATGAAAGCTTTCATCCATAGATGCTTTCCCTCCTAGATCAGGAGTGGAGAATCTTCTCCCTTCCACAGGCCACTTTGAAAATTAGCACAAGCTTCATGGCCCAACTAGGAGTTGGGGGGCAGGGTTGTTTAAGGAGGGCACTTGGAAAGAGGAAGGTCCAGATCACGGATCTGCACCATGGAGCCATCCCTTATCCTAGAATGCAGGCCCTCACCTCTGCTCCCTTTCCCCGAGCTCAGTCTTTCAGTGCTTTGAGGGTAAGGACTGAATCCATGAGCCAGATCCAGGAATTGGAAAGGGGTCAAATAAAAAGCAGCCACGGGCCATATTTGGTCCAAGGGCTGGAGGTGCCCCACTCCTGCTCTCAGATCACAATTTCTGCTCTGCTGACTGTAATTATGGAATGACTTTCTTTGTATTTGATTGGCCGTACACTATTTGAAATAATTGGTGTGCGATGCTCCTATCGACTTCTTCTGTCCTTATTGCTGCTTTTCTTCTGAGTGGACTTCCCAGGCTAAGAAGAGCGTGGAGAGGGAAGCATTGGCTGTGTGCTTGCATAACACTTGCCACCATTTGACACCTAACACGGAGGCAAGCATTATCTTCCTTCAAGCAAATCCAGGAGCCACCTGCAGGTTTTCAGAGGTTTGTTCCCTGGAACATATCCAGGAAACGCCTCAGCAGACCTGCAGGGCAGCCAAAACATGCTACGACATCAATGTCTGTTCACCAGTGCGAATTTGCGCTTGTCAGTTTCGCAGCAGGACTTGGCTTGACAATGAGTGAGGAGCTTGGCTTTGTCAATTTCACCAGCAGAGCTCTACAGGTTCCCCCTTTTGGTCAGAGTCCATAAGGTGGCAGCGCAAACATGGATCAGCATGAACATTTGTTCATGCTGCTCCATCACTGGTTTGATTTTCCCCTGTGGCTAACGTAACATCTTGAGACGTCCATTGTTTTAGCAGCAAGAGATTCCATCAGAAAACCTCACTTGTAATATGAGGAAAAGAGTTTGTCTTGGTTATTATTACACTGCTCTATGCAAGAGTCACTACTGAACAACAAATACTTCACAGGAGTTGGCTAGTTCGAGTCGCCCTACACAATGCTAACCGCACTAGTCTCTCCGGTTGATGTCCTATTTATGCAGCTATGCCAGATAAATGACTTTTAAAAGTGGCTGCCTTCATAAAGTCTGTTTGATCCCCACTCCATGATACAAAGAGCACTTTGGGGGTCTTGGCATCCATTTTGGACCATCCATTTTCATGCCTGAAAGAAGGAACTACTGGTGCAGACATTAGCAGAGCTGGGTTTGAAAAAGGATTGAATAAGTTCTTAGGCCCATAAAGAACTATTGACCGGGACCCGGAGTCATTGCATTTTCCCTATTGACGGCAATGGGGAAAACACCTTGAACATGGGTCCCTGGTTATTGGTCGCGTTGGTCAGAGGATGGCGCCTCCTGACTGTCAGGCTGAGAGTGAATAGCGGGAAGTGGATGGTACCATTATGACCTCTTGTGCACATCTCTGAAGCATTCGAAGTTGGGTCATTGTTGCAGACAGGATGCCAAACTATATGGCCCGCTGGTCTGAGCTAGTATGGCATTTCCTATATCCTAAGCAGCTACTTTTGTGGCAGTAGAAGATCCCAACTTGGCAGTACTGAGAGGTAACTCTTTCGTTAGAACAGCGAAACAAACCAACCCAGCCTCCTTCCCACAAGATCCAGTAGTGTATTGCTACTCTGGAAAGTTGAGGAGGAGTGTGGGAAAAGAAAAACAAAACAAAACTAAGGATTTAGTGTAGCTATTATCCTCAATAACTCACTCTCTTTAGAGGTGGGTGGAATTTGTTTATTCATAATCAGATTTTTAATCATTCATTGTATCCACACAAAAAAACGTGTGTGCTAGTTTTGTACCTCCTGCGGCCAGTAGTCTTCTTGCATGTATTTGCACTAAAGAAATCCATATTTGATTCTGCTCTTTATCTTGCACCTGATCCTAATATAAAGTGCTAACCTAATGGTGTGAACTATTTTTCCTCCATGCAGAAATAATTCATCAATTCATTTTGGAACAGCAGAAAGGAAACAGAGTGCCTCTCTGCATCAATCCTCAGTCTGCTGCTTTTAAGAGCTTTATTAGGTAACTGTATGTAATCAAATCTGATATTAATTCCCATTTCTTAGTTGTACTTGGTTTTGAAATTCTTAGATTAGGAGGGGGAGGAGGGAAGGTTTATCTGGATATCTGATTTCTGCTGTGGGTGGCTTTAAACATCAGTGGTTAAACGTAACGGCTTTTCATTTAGCTGAAATAAAGCTTCTGTGAAAACATGTAGGGAAGTGTAAGTAATGGAGTGCTTCTCTGTAAAGAGGGCGCCGCAACAAATAGTTTGGAATTTATAGATGTGTATGTCAAGTAGAGATTGGAATTAAGAATTACATGGTACAGAAATAAGATTATCAGTGTTCCTCAGAGAAACGAACAAGTACACTGCATAAAACTGATTATTTGTGATCAGCTTTCTAAGGAGGATTTTTGTTTTTACCAGCCTAAAATTTTCACTTTTGTGCTTTTCTTGCCCGTTACCCATTGCAAATGAGCACTGATTTTCTGTGTTTGTTTGCCTTCTAGTTCCACTGTTGCTCAACCATCTGAGATGCCACCATCTCCACTGGTTTGGGAATAAAAAGTGGAAGATAATATACTACTGAAGATGTAATGTAGCTTTCCACTGGAGCCTGGGTTTTGCAATTCCGGAGGTTAATCATGCTTGTACTGTAATTTTACTAATGAAGTTTTAAATTAACAACCACTACTTGTATGATATGAATAATATTTAGAAATGTACTAGACTTTTAATCTTGTAAAGTGGTTGTGCTTTTAGAAGAAGAAAAAAAATATTTTACCCAGAGTTGCACATGTTTTATGAATTTTGGTGCAGCTGTGATGGCTCAGCTCAGAACAAACAGAGAATTGAACTAAATTTGGGGAGGTGGTTTTATTTTTATTTTAAACATTTTTTCTTCTTTGTTTCTTTTTTTAATTGAAGTGAGATTGTACAAAAGGATAGAGATACGTTTTGATATTGAGCCATTCCTGAAGATTTTGGGGTTTTCTAAAATTAAGGAATACAGAGAACTTTGACTGCGACCAATCATGAAGTCACGTCAGATGGCCATGACCAGACGGCGTCACCTGATGATCCAGTCCTATAAATAGCTTCTCACTAGAGCTGTGATGGTGGTGTGTGCTGTTCTAAAATCAAATGTCGTGAGTAGAGAGAATGAGTTTGTGGCTAGGAGAGACTAAACTTCTGTTTTCCTTACCCAGTATAAATATATATATAAATATTTAATCTATTTTTATTAGAAGTTTTTTCTGCTCTTTCTTACATAAAAAAAACCCCAATCCCCTAAGCATGCATCTTCTATGTGTGTAAATAATTCCATTTATGGGCTAATTTCAAAGAACCCTGACATCATTGCTGTATAGAGAGAAAACTAGCTTGCACATTTTAGGTCTGTGAAATTTTGTGAGAATTTTTTTCCTGCACTGGACCGTTGAAAAAAGAAAAAGAAAAAGAAAAAAAAAGAAAAAAAGCACATAGGGAATTATGTTAATTGTGTTTTGTGTCTCTAGGCAAAGCTGTGGAAGTCTTGAAATGTCACAGTAGTAAATAACTTTTACTTTTTGGCTAATTTTTTTTTCTTTCTTCCTGTTGGAACACTGAATTATTCTGTGCATATGTATATATGAACACAAATTGAAGGCCTCTACCTCCTGGAGTTATACAACTTGGTTTGTTTACCTCCACATGATTATTATTATTATTTTTTAAGTTCAGTGTGGAGACTTGAAACTTGAATGTCCCTTCCAACTTTTATATTTAAAACAAGACAAGAAAATTGAAGACTGTTTTTCACCTGTACAAAGAGATACTAATGGATGGTCTTAAATTTTGAGCATTGGTCTGGGGAAAAAAATAAAACCTTGATGTTTGTTATGGACAATTAACTGTTAAAGTTATTGTAAGTTATCTGTATTTAGCAGAGTATTTTCAACAAGAGTGATCTGAGCTGGAATTGAAAACTATTAGTAAGTTATGTTTTTGGAAGTTTTAACTTCAATGAAGTAATTATTTGCTGTGAAAGAGACAGACGTTGAATTAACCCAACAAAGATGGTGAAATATCTTTGGTTTTTATGAGGCTCCTGAGAATAAAACCAACTGAAGCATTTCAATTCACTCGAATGAGAAACGTGTTTAGTTTAAGAGCCCAAGAAGACACTGGTATGAAAGGTAAAATCTCAGAGGTTGGTCAGTTAATGTGGCACACTTGCTGGTCACTTTTTAAAATGTAGATTTGAAGTACAGTGGTGAAAACATTAAATGTGATATTTGAAAAAGAAATGGTGGCATTCTTTCATTGTCTTTCTCATTTCTCTCTCTAAATATGGGTTGTGTTTTTCTTGCAGACTATTCTGTGGTTTTAAAGTTGTACTGAAGTAGCTTAAGCAAGAAGGCTGCATTCACATGATACCTTTCTCCTGCCTGTACTCATTGCTGCGTGAATTTTAATTGTGCCTACGTTCCCTCCCACTTCAAAATTTAATGTAGATACTGCCATGCCCACTAATTAGGTGTCCCACTAATATGAGGTTTTTTGTTGTTAATACATTATCCCGAACAGGCAGGCAGTGGGGATTAATTATCTGAGGAGGAAGTCACCTCTATGCCTCTCCAGCAGCAATTAAGACTGGCTGGTATGGGGCTCAATCCCTTCACACGATACCAGAAATGCAAAAGATGGATTTAGCACGAATGTCAAACCTTACTTTTCCGACTTAACTTTTAGGACTCGACCTGCATCATACCTGGCATATGCTGCCACCTATGTTTTGCACACCTTCACAAATAAGGTGGGGGGGGGTGGGGTCAAGGTTTTTTCCATGCTAAACATCTCAAGTGAATGCATCCAAAGACTTGCTGCTACTCATGTGGAGAGGCTTGTATACTTGATGTATTTCGTTCTTGTGAAGAAAGGTTCAAAGACCAATTATTTTCCAAGCCAAGTTGCAATGTATGATCCTGGGGGAATCCAAGAAATTCATTTTGACTCTGAGATACTGGTTGGTGCTTTAACGTAAGGACGGGATTAAAGAAATGCACTCAAAGATGACTGACCTCCCCTTCTTCCTTCTTTTTTCCATTGTAAAGTCCATGTAACTTTCTGTCAAAGCAGTTTTTCAATGTTCTTTTCTAAACTTAGCAAAGAGCCCAGGACTGAATAGCAAACTGGCAGTTGCCCTCATGGAAAGGAAAGCATTTCATGTATCTCGTTATTGATGAGGTTTGTGGCTGTTCGAGGCCGTGACCCACCCACCCACCACTTACTCTGGAGTAGTCCCATTGAAGTCCATAGGAGCAAGTGGTTTGTTGGATCCCAGCCACTGGGACTTTCCTGAAATATTTCCAGTCTTGAGAGCTGATGCTGCAGAAAGATCTTGTGGATGGGACCATAGGATGGTGAAACTGAAGACTCAAGTTCTATTCTCAGCTCCAATTACAGGATTGCAGCGGAGAGGGTCTCCTGCTTAACCTTCCTGCTGTTTCAGCGAAATCCTGGCACCATTTGCAGGCGGTAGCAGTGCTTCCAGCTATTTCCTATGTAAACATTAATAAACTGGTTTGGCTAACTTATGTGATTTCTATGCATGTTGAGCCTCGGTTACTCATTCTGTTTGGCATCGTCTTACGTTTTAGCTTTCCCTCAGTCTGAAAACTTAAGTACAGGTAACTAATAGATAATCACTCATTCTCTCCCCTCTTGTTCATTATACACAGCACTTTCAAAGCTTTAATGCAGAACGGTGTGAACATGAATCATGATGTCCTCATTGTGTATCAGTACAAATTGTATTGGAGCTAATTGCTAGCCCTTCCTGAGCAGATCTAATCAAAAAACAATTTTTTATTTCATTTTATTTTGCCATCTACCGTTTCAATCTATCTTGTCCCAAGGAAGGAACACACAGAAAAGACCAGGGGGGGATTACTAAGGTTTTTTTTGTATCCTCAGCTTCTTCGTTTTGCCTCTTTCTAGTGTGAGTAATTTGTGGTAATCAGTGAGCACGCTAGGTATAGTGTGTGGGACAAAAATAATTTCAGGGCTAAAATTAAGGATATTGAAAGTATGTGTTGCTTTTTCATCCAGGGGCCTTGCTCTGAGAACTCATTAAAAATATTGGATACAATGGGATTTTTCATATAAGGCTAAAATTGGACTGACCACAAACTTTTGGGCTGCATTGTAAGCACTGTTCTCCATGCAAAAGAGAAATGATTTGTCATTCCAGATCTACAAGCTGTCTTTACCTTATGCTGCTTATTAATTTTGCATTGCAGTGGTGACGGTATAATCCTAACTACTTGAACATTGCTTAGAAATTACTTTAAAGCACTTCTATTAATATCATAAAGAAGGCAAAATAACACTGGATGTTTGTTTTTCTGAAAAGAGGAAGAGGAGGGATTGGAAGAGATACAAAAATAGATGCCAATGCTGCAAATGCATAGACTGGGAGTAGGGAACCTTTTTCCTCTGGTCAGTCACGTTAAAAATTAGTACCAGCTCTTGGTGCCACATAGGAGTTGGGGGAGGGGCACTTAACACGTATACATTTTCCGGAAGTATTTTCCTATCGCAGGTGCGCATTTATCACAAAAACTTGCAAGTTACTGGCTCTCCAACTTTGCCCTTTTAGGACATTGTCACCTGGACCCAGGTACACAATATACTCAAAGGAAACTTGGTTACCATTAACCGGTGGGGGTGGGGTTTTTTTGTGAACAAAAAACCTTGCGACAAAAAAAACATCCCAGTACATTTTGCCATGGGATATTTCTTTAACTCGAGGTTTTTCACCTGGGGTTAAAAAACTACTCCATCACGTTTAATGCTAGTATACACATTCCAGAAATGTCAGTGCCTAGGATGGGGGTAGAAAAAACACCCCAAGACACAATGTCATTTTTTTTTCAAGACAATGTATAAGGGTTAAGGCATGTGCTGAGGATGGGAGAGGGTCCAGATCATGGATCTATCCCAGAGATATGTCCCCTGTAATTGAGTGCACACCCTTATTTCTGATCCATTGTCCCTCAGGTCCTTCTTTCAGGGCATAAGGGATGGGGCTGGATCCATGGGCCAGATCCAGAAATTCAAGAGAGTAAATAAATAATAAAAGCTGAAGGCCAAATTTGGCCCCTGGGCTGGGTAGGTTTCCCACCCCTGTCCATAGGTTATTTAATATGCATACATCCTGCCCAGGCGGTGACTGACATCTAGGTGACATGTATCATTTTGTATAATTTTATTACATTGTGGTTCATGTAATTATTTCTACAAGCTTGGCCATATGTGTGTTAGTGCAATTAATGTGGTTCTCCCTCCCCACCCCCAAATTTTCATGCTTGACTCGAACACTGAAACCTCAAGACCTTGTTGTTCCAGGAGACTTTGTTCTTGCCCTATGATCACAGTGCAAATGCTCAGCTTTTTAATACGCTGTCCTGGAACAAACTAAGAACCTAGTGCCATACTGGGTCAGACCAGCAGTCTGTCTCGGACAGTGGATGTTTTTGGTCGCTTCAGAGAAGTACCCAACAGGTCACAATGATCCATTCCCTGTTGTTCACGCCCTGCGCCCACCATCATTCTCCCCCCCCCCCTTCCCCAACTTGGCTAATAGATTAGAAAATTACCAGTTGCCTCTTAACAACTTGCTCTGCTGTTAATCAGCAGTAAATTGCTCTAGGACAGCTGCCTGTGCGAACTCGATAACTTGTGTGCAGGGACCCATGTTTACTGTATCTTTCCCTATTGCTGCCAATGGTAAAAACACAGTGAACATGAGCCCTTGCTTGTGTGTGTGATATTTTTGGGAAGGGGGGGGGGGGAGGGAGGTTAGTTGTCCCAGTAACAATAGGCAGTCAGTGTTTTTGTCTTCTGTGGAAGCAGGATGCTGTGTAAACACTTTCGAATGCTCATCCATGTTATGCCCCTCATACGTTCGGCATGGCCAACACGTAGCTACTCTTTGGGACCTGGGGCAGAGGCAGGGAGAATATGGTAATGGTGGCAGCTCTCTGCTGCCCTCATACTCTTCCCGCTTGTCCCTGTCACAACAGCTACATGCTGGTGCTTGCTCTGTATGATTATTTGAATTTCCGTGGGGAGCTGTACAGTATCTAGTGCAACAAGACACCAATTTCATCTTGGATTTACAAGTGCTCCTCTAATTCAAACATATGTATGAGCCTGGTACAAAAGGAGAACCCCTGGAAGTGTAGCGCTTTCTAATGGACATTCTGATACAGTCACAAGTAAATAACTTCACTAGAGCACAAGCAAGATGTATTCAGACCTACTAGCCCATTTGAGCCACTAACAGCACTTGATTTTTCAGTATATTATCTATCATTTCTACAGGACTCTCGGCTTTGTTTGCAACCTAGATGAATGAGAGACAGGTACAGCCTCGGTAGAATAACCTCATGCAATCTGAATATTTTTGCCATAACCAACTTTCAGTTTGCTTATAGATGAAGGTTGAATTCATATGAGACTCTTCAACTGATATGCTTATACACATCTAGATGTGTATAAGAGACAGCCTCTATACCCCTCCTGCAGCAGTTAAGGCCGATATGTGGATTAATCCCCTTGCACGATATGGGAAATGCAGAAGATGGATTTAGCATACAGGTCAAACCTTACTTTTCCAGCTTAGCTTTTGGGACTCAACCTGCATTACACCTGATGCATCCTAGGACCTAAACCTTGCATAGGTCCACAAATAAGGGGGTGGGGGTGTAAGGCTTTCCTACCATGCTAAGCATCTTGTGGAAACGGCAAAACTGCCATTGACTTCAGTGGATAAAGACTGCACCATGAAATAGCTAGACTCCCTTCTTAATGTCATTTTAATGTACTATCCAGTTCCTCTTCTCTGCAAGTTTTCTCCTCTTGAAAAGTTTCTTCCTATCACCTCTTCTCTAAAGGTTTGCCTTGGATTCATCCTTGGTTTTTAATAACATTGATTTATTTTTAACCTTGTTTTTGTCTGAAATCTGTCCCCCAACAACTCCCTACCATTGCCATCTAATATACACCTGCCCTACATACTCCAACTGTAGTTGGTCCAATAAAAAAAGATCATTTAAGCTACTTTGCATCACTGTACTCGTTAAGGTATCTTCTCTGGGCATTGCATGGTAGGAGCTGTCTTAGGGAAGGCGTGTCGTCTTCGCCCACAAGAGGGGCCCTTTAAACTACCAGCTCTTCCAAAGCTGGGAAGCTCCACCCCTTTTGGCGCAGCCAATGGGAGCAAGAGGCAGGTGGCCTGTTCCTGAATGAGCTGGTTTGGAAGCTTTTGCTGGTGCAGGCGGGGGAGGTATGGCTGCTGTCACACGTTTCCTGGAGTGGGGCTTTGCCCTCTATTTCCTCACTCACATCCCCATCACCTTATTGATAGACCTGCAGGCTCTTGTGCCGGGAACGGGCGTCTACCCGCAGAGTGTGAGTAACTGGGGGAGCATGCGTGAGCGCCGCGGCTGCAGGAAGCTGTGGGATAGGAAGGGGCGAGAGGTTTCAGTAGCAGGGACTCTGGCTTTTTGCTGCCTGATCTGGCTTTCTCCCTTGAAACGGGGGCAGGGGTGTTTTAAAGGGTGTGCTCAGGAGCAGGAGGGTTCATGGATTTGTGCCCCGTCCTTGTGTGCATGCCCTCATCTCTGAGCTCAGTCTTTCAGGGTTTGAGTGTAGGAACTGGATCCAGGAAAGAAGACAAATAGAAACTACTCATGGGACGTGCTTAGACCCGAGGTTTCCCAACCCTGTTTTAAACAGAGCCCTTTATTTGCCCAAGCCTGCCATGGGGAGGGAGAGGACAGACTGCATGACAAGTGAGACAATTGCACTTCAAAAGAACTTGGTTAAAATGCATACTCAGAAGCCTTGTTTTGTCGTTGTAAAAATTAAGACGCCTCATTGCTCAACATGACCTATTTAACCACTCAAAGGTTTTGGGAGTGGGCAATTTGTAGGGGTGTAGTGACACATGCCCAAGTTATGGGCCCATTAGTTTGAGGCCACGAGGATAAATGCCAGTATCACTTGTTCACACTAGTGCCAAAGTGCTTTACTGATAAAAATATTAAGTTTGTGTGCACGTCTCCTCCCCAATCAAATGGGTAAAAGGAGATGGGTAGAAGCCAGAAACCTCCCTGCAGAGTTTGTCCTGCTTTCTTTATCTTTCCAGTGAACTAAGGCAGTCGGTTCTCAGACTGGGGGAGGAAGGTGAAGCAACTGCTGCCAGATCCCAAACTGCATGCTGAGCAGCTAACGGGGGGAGAATTTCCAAAGTGAGGAGGGGAACCAGAGGGAGATGTAACAGAAGGGGGAGCAAGGTGTGGCTTTGGTGGGAAGGATCAGAATTCCCACAGACAAGGGGGGTGTACAGTTTTGAGAATTGCAGGGCTAAGATATTGGAGAGGTCTGGCAATCTTGTACAGTTTGACAGAATCAATTTCCTCGGAGGAAATCCTACACCGTTATTGTAACTCTTGGCCTCAGAAACTTACATGACAGCATGAACTCCTAACTTCTCTAATAGCTGCCTTTGCTAATGCTGGAGACTTGTCCAGAGCTCCAGGCAAGGCAGTCCGTATGAAACAAGGATGTTTTTCAAAAACCATTTCTCCTTGCACTGGTCAGATCAGGGGAGGAGAACCCTCAGCCTAAAGGGCAAATCCAGCCCATGGCTGTTTTTGGTTTTGGTTTTTCTTGGACCCCTTTCCAGTTCCTCGATCTGGCTGTGGATCCAGTCCCTATTCTCTCAAACACTGAAATAATGAGCTCTGGGGAAGAGAGAACAAACAGATGAGGCCAAGCACTTAGGTAGTGTGGGCAGGATGGGAGATGGAAGTGCAAGGTCCAGATTATGGATCCATCCCCTTTTCTTTCCCCCATCATGAGCCACATCCCTTAAGTACCTCTGCCCCCAACATCTGTCTGGCCCACAGAGCTTGTACTAATTTTCAATGTGACTCACTGGAGAGAAAGGGTTCCTCGCTCGTTGATTACATCCATATCCTAGAATGCTATAAGCATGATCCATATACACTGGCTATTTTAGGGATGGGCATTCAACCACTGACCCAATCAGTTTGACTTTTGACCTTTGTGCGAAGTCCGCGGTGATTATACAGTAACCTTCGTGAATTTGATTCTTCTTTTCCTACTTGGCCAGCATTATACGGTGATGTATGAAACTGATATTTTAAAATTAAAAATTAACTAGCAAATCTCAGTGGACTTTCGTTTGAGGGATTTGTTACTTAAATCCATGATCTCATTGATTTGAATTTGTTTGCACTTTGAGCTGGGACAAAAACTGGCTCCAAGATTGTTTGAAATAGCATATGAGCTTGCAGTCTAGCGGAGGAGACTAGCTAGGGCAGTAGGGGGTGGGAGCCTCAGGCCCAGCGTCCAAATGTGGCCCACAGCTAACTTTTATTTAGCCCCTTTCCAGTTCCTGGATCTGGCCCCTGGATCCAGTTCCTACCCCCAATCACTGAAAGACTGAGCTCAAGGGAAGGTGCAGAGATGACGGGCATGCACACAAGGATAGGGGATAGATCCATGGTCTGGAGGGTCCTCCTCTTCCTGAGTGCACCTCTTAAGCATCCACACCCCCACCTTCTTTGCTCAGGACGTGTACTCATTTCCAAAGTGACCCCTGGAAGGAAAAAAGTTCTGCACTCCTGGTCTAGAGAGAGGGTAGTTGCTGCGTTGGTCCCAACTATAAGGGATGGAGACAAAGTAGTTGGCTGAACTGTTAAGTATATTCTTCTGGGGATCTTCTGCCAGAAGATCTGAGTGTTATAACAGATTGTAGAATTCTCCTTCCTATTTGCTAGTTTGCTTAGTTCAAAGGAACTTATTGGGAACAGTCTTTGTCCTTATTTTGTCTCCCTGCAAATGCATTAGTTTGTGTGTATCAGTCCGACAGAATTGAATGTTGCAGAATCTAATGTATGCTTTAAGGAGTGCACTCTCTCCTCGAGATGCTAATCCCCATTAATGCTAATGGAAGACTGGAGTGCCAACATGAGGCTTTACCCATTAACATGATGTTCCACGCGTCTCCCACTGCATCCACGGCTTCATCTAATGGGTCTTTTTCAAGTGTTTGGAGTTGTTTCTAATTACAGTTAATGTTAAATGTATTAATCTGCTGGTTATTTGTGTGTATGCGCTTTTTTTTTTTTTTTTAAAGCTGACAGAGCTCTTAAAATGGTACGGAGTTGCATTTAAAGACCCCATGATGCTGGATCCCCCAGCCTGGTTTAAGTCTTTCATCTACTGTGAAGCTTTCTTGCAGATGCCCTTTTTCCCTGTTGCGGTGTATGCCTTCGTGAAAGGTGAGTGGTAGGCAGATGGGTAGATCAGTGTTCTGTATGTTGCTTCCTCACCCGTGTCCGTTGACAGACATTGGGAAGCCACTAGAACTATGGGGTGTGTAGGCCCCTAGGAGTCCTATTATTTCAATGGCAGTCTTGCCTTAAAAATATAAATAAACTTTTATTACTACTTATACCCTGCTCTACCACAAAAGTGGCTCGGAATGGCTTACAATAATCAAACGATATTCTCACCTAAAACTTATATGCCATCCCCCAAAATATCGGGCAGCGTAAACAGGGAAACTAGTTTGGTTTTTGTAGTAACTCTGTTCATGTGAATGAGTGTGGGCGGGGCAGAGTGCGATTGGCTCTTAAGAGGTTCCTCAATTTGTAACCTATTGTTACCAGTATGACCGTACTCTTATTTCTGCCTTTTAACACAGGTGGCTGCAAGTGGATCCGGATCCCTGCCATCATCTATTCAACTCACGTAGCTACTACTCTACTTCCCATCCTTGCTCACATCCTGTTCAATGATTTCTCGGAGTCCCTGGGTCCCAAGACACAGCAGGAACGTCTTACTCTTGTAGCCGTCTACGCCCCGTATCTGACTATTCCACTTCTGATCCTGTTTACCATGTTGTACAGCCCCCAGTATAACCAGGGGGAGAAAAGGAAAAAGAAATAACAGTAAAAGGAAGCTACTTAAGAAACCTCTGGTCATGCTTGTTCTTTTGGGACCTGCCCAACTCCTGTGGAATGACCATGGATCTCTCCACACTTACACTCGCGCTGTACTCCGGAAGAAAGGGTCTCTCAGTGATCAGACCAGATGGTTGAGTTGCTCCTATAGCAACAGGGGTCAGTGAGGAAGAGGTTTGAGATCCGGGGCCCATGCACCCATGAGGAAAATGTAGCAGGTGCTGAACACCAAGAGGTGCTGAGGTTCGGCTCCCTTCAGCACTCCTGCTCCGCTGTGCGTGGAGTGCAGGATTACACACACACACATCAAGCACCCTCGTATTTCCAGAGAGACTGGGGTGTGCACGTGCGTTGTCTCCAGGCCGAACAGTGCTTTTGAAGCATTGTAGCGTCATGATGATCTGAAAGGCACGATAGGCCCTTTTTTAAAGCGGGCCGCGAGGGCAGTGCGGGGTACATACAGGTGCCCACCGATCCCCCATGCATGCCTCCGCATGGGAGCAGCCTGTGTTTTTGCTGATTGCTCCGTGCGAGGGCAGTGGGTGGGCATGCGTCTTACACGGGAGCATGCACGCCCGCCCGCCACCGCTTTCACGTCAGACACACCCACACTGTGTGGGCACACGTGGGTGCATCTCGTGTAAAAACGTATTTTAATTTTTACCCCCGCCCTTCCCGCCAGTGGCGGGAATACAAGGGTGGCTTACAATATCAAAATATAAAACACAACTAAAAATATTGGGCCATAGTCATGTTGGAAAGGGATGGGCCAGTTCATTTGCCCTGCCCTTTCTGTGTGTGATCACACCCCTTTCCGAACACCCTGTCGTAATGCTCCGCAATGGGGTGTGGCCATTTCACAAAGAGAAGGAACAGTCTGCCATGCCTTTTGGGTAAACCCCTTTCAAAGCACCATGACCCCACAAAGCTCTCAAGGGGATGTGACCATAGTCTCTATGCCCCACCCTCCCTGCAGAATGGACCACAGGAAGGATAGCGGGGGGTGGGAGGGAGGAGGAGGGCAGACTTCTTGTCCCCGTGTTGTTGCAGGGCACTGAAACTCACTGCCCCAACACTCATTTGCCTAGCACCTGCTGACAGGAACCAATTCCTGGGAGTCTAGGACATGGAAATGAAATGTTATTCTGACTGGAAATTTGTCATCTAATTTGAAATCCTGTTAAAAATATAGCTTAGTGACATCTTTGTTCCACAGGGACTGCAGGCAAAGCTTCAGTATAACAGAGGGCAGAATTTTCCGAAATGTATCCCTTACGTGGGTTTTGAGCGAACAAAGCCCTAAACATTCCCCAGCAGTTCAAGTTCATCCCGTTTATTCCCCACACTCTGGGCCTTAGTGTATAGACATCGAAAATGGTGGGTAGGATCGCTCGAGGACTCTCCCTCTGTTTTATCCTGGGATTTCCTGCAACTCTCCCAGTTCCTAACCTCTTGTTCTGATCCCTCACCTTAGTACTCACCTGTAGACTTTAGACTCCATCCCTCATAGGATCAAGTTTAAAGCCTTTCTGACGAGGTTTGCTAGCTTGTTGCCAAAACGTTCTTCCCAGTCTCCGTGAGGTGTAATCCATCTTGTCCTAGCATTCCTTCATCCCAAAAACTCACACTATGGTCCAAGAATCCAAACCGCTCACACTGACACTGTCCTTGTAGCCAGGGTGTTCACCGCCAAGATTCTGCATTCTTCCTGGGCCTCTATCTTCAACCGGAAGGATGGACATGACCAGTGCCCCCATAGTCTTCACCTTTGTATCCAAAACCTCATAGTTGTACTTGATACACTTGAGAATTTTGGCCTAGTAGTATCCCTTGTTCCTGTAAGGATGAGTAGGAATGGATAGAGCCAGTGCCCTTGTCAAATGTGCAGGTTGTTTACTTGGTTGCTTTGTGGTTATTTTGTTCACTTTAGCCATACTAGTTAGTGCCAATAGTACGGCTGTGGCAACCAGAATACCAAAGCAATGAATACAAAATAGGTGAGATGAATAATTGGAACAGCTAAGCGAGATGTGAATTCCACTTCATATTTGCTTTGTTTCAGTGGTCACAAATTCTATCCAGTTCAGTATTCGTGCTGAATGTTGGTTCCATTTCTACCAGCACCACATATAAGCCCGTGTACAAGGTCCATAGGGATCATTACAGCTGTGCATTCCCTGCCATGATTATCACAGACATCACTATTTTCCTTTGAAATAACTTGTTTCCGAACATGGGTTGCAGAAGCCAGACCTCGGTGATCAGGCTGAAAGGTTTTGGTCTCATCCATTTGAACATTTCCCCTTATTTTTGCATAGTACCTGGACGGAACCGCCCCGGTTCGTCTTGCCTTAGCCAGAAACTCACTGGGTGACCTTGGGCCGGTCACAATATTCTTTCAACCTAAACTAGTGTTAAATTGTTCTATCTGAAGCGCTCAGAGTGCCATGACAGGGGAGCACTACATTAAAAAAATTAATTATTAGTTTTCTAGGTATCTACTCCAGCTCTGCACGAGTCAGTAAATTTATAAAGGCTGTGGCCATAATTTGGTATGTGTCTCCAATGATTAAATAAGCTGTTTATTAGTTATTTGTAAAGTGCTCCAAGTGCCATGATTATTATTTATTATTAGGTGTGTAGATTTTGGGAACTTAACAAACTGTTCCTTTTTGATCCAAATGGCCACTTTCTTTTTTCTTTATTCCAAATATAAACGAGATGCTGGCACTTCTTAGCATTTTTTTTTTTTCTAGAGACACAAAAAAACATATTTAGGAAATAGTTGGATATCACAACCTCCTGCGTCGGGGACATGCATCTCGGAAAGCTGTCTTACAAAATCTCAAGCTATAACAAGCAGCTGAAGTCAGCATGACCAAGAACAATTAGAAAATGAACAAGACACCACTAAAAACAATAATTTATTTCCCAATTTCTCTGAAAGTATTTTCCACTTCAAAAAAACATAAGGGAGCAGTGTAACCTTGCAAGAGAAGTGTCTGGTTCAAAATGGTTTGACTTCAAACTACTGGCCATTACAAAAAAAAATTGATATCAAGATATTTATTCCTGTTTATATTCACAGGAAATCATTGACCCTTTTATAATGTTAAATTCATATAATATTCAAAAACTAGCTCTGAATGTATCTATTTTGCATTTGCAGAGACTGACTTGCTCACTTTTATGAACAAGGCAAAACTGCTAAAAGCTCTTGGAATCCTCAAGGATGCTGGAATGAGTTAAAAGTTTTCCAAACTGATTACTGTCCGTCTTCCATTCTCATTTCTGAAAGATGAATTGGTCAATGAATTCATTCTGGTCTGCTTCGATTTTGCATAGGGTCTCGTACTCTACTCGGTATCTAAAGGGGGTAGGAGGAGAGAGAAAGAGGTGTTACACTTTGCAGTTAGGCCAAGTTGTGTCAAACAACTTTTTCTTCTAGTTGACATTTCTCAAACACAAGTGATAATTCTCCTTAATGGGCAGCAATACTAGTCACATAGTCACTCCCCCCCCCTAAAGCCACGGTATTTCATCTTTTTTTCCCAACTGCTGGATGAGCCGTAACAAAATGAAAAATCCTTCATGTCCCTCGGCACGTTGTTCCAATGATTCATTTTAAAGCAGGCTTGAGTTTTTCCTTCCATTCGCTCCATCTATAGACAGGAGTGAACCTGGCTGAGAGACGGTACTTTCATTGAGACCAGAGGTTCTCATACTGGTCATGGTAAGTGATGTGCAGCACCATATTTAGCACAGGTTAAGATTCACCAAGGGGCTTCTACTTCATTAGCAAGCATCCCCAATCCCAGCTTTGGCAAAGCAGACCTGTTGCCACCAGCACTGTGGCCATCTCCAGGGGATGGAGGGTGATACGGGTATGTGGTGGCCTCTGAGATGTTTTGTGGATCCATTGGCCCAGGAAGTTCGAGACCTACTGGTTTAGACCCATCTCTTAAAACAGCTGGCTAACCCAGAGCGCTTCGTGCTGTCCATCAGATGTACAGCTAATTCCACATCCGTGGAGAGGCCTGTAGCTAAGGCGCTGGTAGAGGACAGGAACAGATTACATGACAAGGAGGGTTTGCTGTCCCTCTTCAGACGTTCGTTGGACAGAGGCAAGGCCCTCCACGCAGACATTTCCATATCAAAATTGTTCCTATTCCTCCTCTAGCCCAGAACTGTGGAGCTTTGGCCGCATTGTGGTAAGACAATGGGGTTCCTCCTGGGATTAGGGAATTTTGACTGCCCCTGCTCTACTCTTAGGCCTACAATCACTCTCTAAATCTTTGGAAAACTTAGTCCTCGGACTAAGAAACTGAGGGGGTGGGGGGAAACGGGGAGCTGCTCTTATTTCCACAGAAGGAACACACAATGTACGTGGGTAGTAGGTAGAGAAGCGCTCATGCTATCCCTCCTTCCAACTGTGGGTCTGCTTAGAGAATGCTTTGTCCACAGGTTAGGGGGTGTGGATTTAAGGACCGGAATTTATTCATCCCTAGGTTTGGTTTTGCGACACGCTCTGCAAAAATGCCAAACTCTTAGGAACGTGTCTTTGCTTCATGCAGCATCTCTTACCTTTCCAGCTGCATTTTCTTCTCAGCTATTAAAGCTTGAAGCTGTTGCTGTTGAGCTTCCCTTTGCTTTGCTATAGACTTGAGCAAGTTCCGGGCCCCTATTGCCTAGGGAAAGAAGAGCAGAGCGGTTCAGCAGAGCAGTGGTGTTGCACTGTCATTCTTAAACAGAGATGGGAGGGAATGGAAACTTTTTGGGGAGGGAAAAAGCTGTGTGTTGCATTCCCCCTGCCCCCCCACAAAAGGTTTGCTAAGGAAATGCTAGAAAAAATTAAAAATAAACTTTCCACGCATGTAATGAACCAATCAATGTACTTAGTTAACAATTACTATTATACTGTTACTATTACTCTAACTAGCCATTACTAAGGTTCAGAGCCCAAAGGATAGAACCAAACTTGTTTTGGTAATCAAGTAAGTTATGTAAATTTCAATTTCACCCAAAATTTCATTTTGGGGGGGCGGAGAATGGAAGAAGCAATCCCCACCCCAGCTTCAAAATTTCCAGAAATTTTACATCTCTAGTCCTAACGGTCATTTTCGAGCGCTTCTAGCACAACTTCTGCAACCTACTAGCATCTTCTATACACTTTTGAAACGTCTTTGGAAGCAGGGTAAGCAAATCCTCATGTACCAGGCTGGGTGATGGAATTAGGGATTTGCCCACTCCCACAGACAGCCCATTGCTAGACAACATCTAGAAATACAATCAATGAAGCCCAGAAGAGAAGGATAATTTGGCAGATGCATTCTGATTTGCCCCCTAGGATCCCTCCCCCATAAGAACTCAACATATCTAGCGAAGTATTTGAGCTTGTTTCCAGACTAACCTTGCTAAGACTGCACCCAAGCGAAATGAAGCAGGATTTCCTAAAGGGGTGTGTGTGGGGTGTGTGTGTGTGTGTCAATGATGTTCAATGGTACTTTTTTGTTTTGCTACAAAAGGGTGGAAGGAAGAGGGGGCCTTTTCTGTTATAGAATTTGGCATCCTGCTTCTCTTTGGGCCCTTTGCAAAATGTGGTTGAAATTGGCATGAGAATCCCAGGATATCATTTGGGGGGCGGGGGGAGAGTGTTCATTGTAAGTTTCCCTACAAAAAGGGAGGGGGCATATCCTCCTCCAGGTTCACCTACTGTTACAAAATTCTGGGTCCCTACCATGGGCACCAGGACAGGGGTGGAAGGGGAGATACAGTTGCATCACTCTTGACTCCTCCTTAGCCCCATCCTTTCTGAGGGCAGGGGCACACTGGAAACAGGCCGAGTGAAGAGAGCCCTCTTGCCCCTTTCTGAACGCCCTGAGAACATCCTAACAATGCTCGGAAAGAGTCCCTGCCCCGTTTCTGACAGGACCACACCCATTTCCCAAGCATTGTGGCAGCATGCTTGGTTTGCAAAGGGGTGGGGTGAAGGGACTTTTCTTCTTCTCCCCTCCCCCTGAAATTAATTCTGCAGGTGCCCCAGTCTCTTGGGGGGGCATTTCCTCCTCTACCTAATTTGCCTGAAATTGGCCTATGGGATCAAAAGCCATTAAGGGCTATAACACAGTCACCGCAGAAGCCTTTTCGTAGGAAACCAGGCTAAAACTACCCTATTTGTGCCAAGATCCTGTTAGAAACTTACTTCCTAATTGGGTGCCTCTTTCTGCTTGAGCCGTTCAATGACAATACTTGCCACCATAGCACCTCCAGCAGGTGGGGCCTAGTGTGTTTCTGCCCCCACTGAATGAATCTGCCTGGAGGAAAAGATCCAGGAGAGAGCTGCTGTTGGCATGCAAAGATGCTGATAAGCGACAGGCTCAGGAAGAGAACCGCAGAAAGGACGTGACTCCTTAATGAGCTGGCTTGTTATAGCATGCCAGCTATTGAAGGTGGTTTTTTAAAGCTCTTAGTAAAGAGGGACAGAGCATGCAGTAATTGCAAAGACAGAGCGGAGGGGGGAAATGTCACCTCTGTATAATAGGGTGGTTGCTACTGACTGTACAGTACTTGGACGGTGTTGTACAGGGCAGAGTATATCACGGGCCAATGATAAATTGTACGGTACCTTCATCTTTTCATTTTCGGCAGCTTTGGCTAGTTGATCAACGAGTTCAATGAGGCTGCCCACTATTCTTTGAAACTCTGTAATTTCTGTAAAGGAGGTGAAAAGAAGTTATGGATCTCCAGGACATTTGTCAGAATGACCGCAACATGGCATCCGAGGGCTTTTCAGCTAGGATCTCTTAAGCCTCGAGAATCAGAGAGCTGGAAGGGACCTTGAGGGTCATCTAGTCCGAGCCCCTGCTTAGATGCAGGATGACTACACCATCCCCGACAGATGGCAGTCCAGCCTATTAGTTGAAACCTAGCAATGAAGAGCCTACAACCAACCTCCCTAGGCAACTTGTTCCATTGCTGCACTGCTCTTACCACGAGGAAGTTTCTCTTGATATTTAACCAAAATCTACCTGCAACTTGAGCCCAGAACAGTTCCTTACCACCTTCTTTGTGGCAACCCTTTAGATATTTAAAGATCACGATCATGTCTTCCCCTTAATCTCCAGTTACTTCTACCTTTCCTCCTAAAGCTTGCTTCCCAGACCCTCTACCATCTTTATATTCCTACAAGGAGCCTTTTCTTTTATAGCTTGCATTAGGGTTACTGTGGCTTTAAAATACTTGAATGCTGCTAAAAACAGAAGAGGAAAATAGGCCATTAAACACTGAGGAGGTTCAGAGATCAAGCTGTGATAGGAGTCTTATATTCATCTCCGTTCCCTGTCTAGCTGTGGAAACGGGGTTAGAATTGCTCCAGGACACCAAGCATTGTAGGAATCTCATCACTTGAGAATCTCGCCATACATATGGATGCTCTTCAAACCTTTTGGCAGGTGCATAAGGCACCAACCATCTATTGCCATTTAGCTCAAGTCCTTGAGGTCTCTTTGCCTTCATGCCATGTTGTCCTCATCAATCTGTTGACGTCCTCTGTAACTGTTTCTCCCCTGACTTTCTTGGTCTTCCAACTTTTCTTTTACCCTTTGGGTACCAATGGTTATACCTGCGTTTACCATTCTTGATCCTTCCATTCACTCAACATGACTCAGCCATTGAAATCTTCTCTTATCTGTTGAACAGGATACCTTATGCTGCTTTATGCATCATTTTACATCTGAGATGGGGAACCTGAGTCAGGTCTGGGGACAAAATGCAGTCTGTGGCTAGTTTTTATTCCCCCTCCCCCCCCAATTCCTGGACTTGGTCCTAGATCCTGTTCTATGCCCAAGCACTGCAAGACTGCGCTCAGGAGAAGGGAGCCGAAATGAGGGCATGCGCACAAGGATAGTGGGGAGATGCATGATCTAGATCCTCCTCTTCTTGAGCACACCATCAGCCAACTTCTATGTGGCCCTTGGAGTCATTTTCAAAGTGGTCCCTGGGAGAGTTCTCGGTTTTACATCCTCGTTCGCACAACCTTGCCACTTAACACTGCATATTCTTCTCAAGCGGTCAAATCCTAACCATGTTTTACTGCCATATTGCACGTCTCTGAGCCATACCTGAAAGGGGATATTACACAGCTATTATACTTTCTAATGTTATTAGCTAAACTGATCTTGTCACTACATCATATCCTACTCATTGATGCAAACACCCTTTCAGCTTTCCCAGTTCAAGCTTTACTTCTCCTGGACACGATATTTTACTTCCAAGACAGGTAAACTTTTCATTAAATTATTGATGCCTTCTGCAATTAAACAACTGAATCATATGATTTATTGTGAAATTCAACCTTAAGCAGATGCGTGCATGCACAAATTATCTGACCATGAGCAGGGAGGGGCTTACCCCACACACTACAGCTTAGTAAGTAATGGTTAACTTGGCCCTGACTGTTGGTCACCACACCTGAACGGGATCTACCTCTCACATACTGACCCTAGTGCTTGGGCGTAAAGAATCCCTGTGCACAGCAGCCTTAACTTAGTGTTAATTCCCAACCAAGTTGTTGTTCTGCCTTGGATAGTAGAGACGTGCCCCCTGCTGCCTGGGACCCCAGATTGCTATGTCAAGTGTCTTGCTCATCTTGGAATACATGCCCCATTAGCTGTAGCCAGATGCTGGGAAGTCAAAATGGTGGTGACGAAGGCAGCTGTTTGCTGCAGCGAAGGGAAGACGAGCGCGGCCCAGGATTAGGTTTCCTCTGCAACGTTCCCTCGGAGCCCCTGATGGCGGCAGCCATTTGTGGCCAAGAAGCTTTGGTATAGAGGGTGAGGGTTGGGACAGGGGCGGTCCCAGGACAGGTTGTGGGATTGGTGGAGGCCAGAGTGGAGTCCTGCACAACTGGCCGCTGCAGTAACGTACCACTGTGCCATACCCTATGTCTCCCCACCCACCCCTCGCTGCCCCAGTCGGAGCCATAGGGGCTCCAGGTTGTGGTAGGGGGACTAGTAAGCAAGGGCCCTACTCTCTCCACCTCGGTCCTGGAGATCTAGCGCAGTGCTACTCCTATGGCTCCAAGTGGGGTTTCTGTGAAGGGGGCACTGATGGGAGGTGCCATCCCACTGCAGATGCTCTTCTCCGGTCCTTGGAGCCGCTCCCCTGTCTTGGACATTTTGTGGTGCTCTCTTTCCCACCAAGCTTGGGGTGGTTATCCTGCTTGGCCCGGCTAAGGCCAGGCCTGGGGTGAGCACCATTGCCAACTGTCCCTATGTGACCGACTCTGTTAAGTTACCACCCCCCCAGTGAGTTTTATGGGCATATGGTGTGGGAAGGGCAATGATGGCGGGGAAGGAAGAGTTTGTGTGGGATTGGAGAGTAAGGTGTGTGGGGAAACTAGAATGAAACTTCCTGGTGAGAGATGGCTGAGTGAGCTGGAGTAGGGTGAGAAGCTTTTGGGGTTAGCCATGGCCCCTTTGTAAGGTAGGCAGCTAGGCTTGGAAAAGGAACTCCATGTGAGAGATCAAGAACTTGGGATGAGATGGTTGGGCATGTAGGAGACACTCTTTTTCTAATATGTATTTTAATCTAGTTGTTTTTTGTAAGTCGCCCTGAGAGGAACAGATGGGGTATAAATACGAAATGTAATAATTTGAAGATGTGCCCCCTGTGACGGACCATCTAAGAGGCGCAGGCCTTAGACATGATGCTTAGTATTTCAAGTGCTGAATGGAAATAACTTACTGTCCACAAAGGACTTGCATTCCTCTTTAAGTTCAACCGTTTGTTGCGAGACCTCAGGGTCCAGAACCCGTAGTTTATTCAGTTCATCAAAGTGAAGACCTGCCTCCGCTAGAATGTCTTTGGCCATCACGGTCTTCTCTCAGAATGCAGCGCAGACCGAACTAGGTGTAAATAGGAGGATTAAATTAATCACAGCATGAACGCTGGGAGAAGATTCCCAGGACTGTATGATGGTGGTCTCTCTGTATCGTATGCGGGAGACCACGTTCACACGTATAAAACTAATACGCGGGGTGGGTTGTTTTCTCTGTTTCCTCTTTTTTTATGATGATTTTTAATTGTTTTTTTATTGTTGCAGGCTACCCCAAGCTGCCTGTGGCAGGAGGGGCAGGGTAATAAGTTCTAAAAATAAATAAATTGATTTTATTTATTTATCTATTTAAGTCAAAGCATTTATTTAGGTTTTAGCAAGTCAAACTATCCGCCCCCAGTAGCCATGTCATGAAAATGCCTGCTATGACACCCATCCCTTCATGCCTTGTATGCAAAGCATTCTGGGATTAATTCCATAGAGTTCCAGGCAGGAGAGATGCTTTGTGCTGCAGTCTGGGATTGTAGATGGGGTTCACCAACCGTAAACACAGAAGGGTTTATGCTGAATGAAACCTTGTCTTACGAACAATTAGCCCACATGCAATGCCATGTGAACCCAGGTCTAAGAGCCAAGTCGGACCATTTTCCAGAGGCAATGTAAGCCCTTTCTTTTTGACCAAGCATTCGGCGGAAGGGGAGTTGGGGGATTTTTATATATTTTAGATGGTTTTTATATTGTAGCCCACCATGAGCCTTAGGGGAAGGGGGAGATAGGTTTAAATAAATGTGGTTTTTTTCCCCCCTTCCCTTGCCTTCCACATAATGTGGGAAAGGACACTTCCCACTTTGTCAGCCAAGCCCTATAGAGATGCGTGTTAGATGGAGCATAAATCTACGTTGCTTTTCTTCTGACCAGTGTTTACTTTCCTACAGACTTCTCCACTATGCCTCCACCCCCAATAGGGATACTAGTAACTGGCACAGAAATATGAGCAGCAGAACAGAGCTGAACTGAATTGCTGTGGGGTGGAAGATGGGACTTGCAAACATGGGAGAAATATTTCATGTACATACAGCCTATCTCTAGCATTGCAGTCCTCGATGCTGGTGCTTCCCTAACAATGGCAGGTTCTCTCTCATGGAGGCAGGGGCTTGGATGGGCCATGGGGCTGGGAAGATTTGCTCCCTCCCCGCTTCACGAATTCAGCAGCTGCTCTGTCCCATTCCTAGTTCCTCCCTCTTCTGGGGCAGAGGCAAGGTGTTTTTTATTTTATTTGTTTACACTAGGGTAGGGGAGTGGAAACTCAGTGTAGTGTATTTTTAAACTCTAATTTTGCAGTTATGTGTTGGCTACTTACTTTCCCCACAGGGCGGGCATGAATGGATATCCAGACCCACCATGCAAGGCAAGCACTACCGTGTAGCTTTTGTGATTATCTAAAAAGGGAGAAGCAGAAGGAGAGCCCTTGCTGCTGCTGTGCTCTCCCCACCTGCCCCCCTGGTGTCAGGGAGCAGTGATGCATCCTGTGGGGGCGAGGGCAACAGCAAGGACAATTGGTGGTTCCCTGGGACCCCTTCCCCGTAAGCCCTCGCCTGCCCAAATTGTTCATAGATGGCCAGTGACTACCTGCAAGCTGTTATGAATATGCATCTACGCTGCAACCCCCGTGTCTTCACAATTGCCTGTGTTTGCATAGGGCAGCGAGGTTGAGAGGAAAGTTGCATCCTCCCTCTTCCATCTCTTCAGATCAGTGGCCAGCTATAACATTGGGCCTGTGCATGAGGCTCTTGAAGAGAGTACCCTCCTGCAGGGGCCATCGCCAGAGGTGAGAATTGTTGGAAGTTGTTTCTGTAGCTCAGGGAGAGCTCTGCTATGTGGGTTTTTGAGCGCATCACTCTTGAGTGTGTCGGGACCAGCCTGGGTCCCTAGCTTTCTGTTGTGACTGAACTTATGCATCTGAATGAGCTCCAATGGCCACAACAGGTGAACATGCGATTTTTATCCTTCATAAAGCACCATTCAAAGTGCTTTACAGTCCTCATCCAGTTCATCCTCATGACCACCCTGCGAAGTAGGGGTCATTATTATTCCCATTTTACAGACAGGGCCCTGAGGCTGACAGTGATTTGTCCAAGGCCACCCAGTGATTTTCATGGCTGGCAGGATTTGAGCCCTGGCCCCCTCGATTCAAGTTCAGCACTTTCAAACTGACGCTCCCTATCTTGCACAGTGTCGTTCCCTAATCCTTCTCATTCCCACCCTTTAGTCCAAGGCTGATGGAGGGGGAGAGGTGAGAGAGGAAAGTAGGACAAAATCAGGGCTCCTGGGTTCTGTTCTCATCTGTGTAGGGGGAGGGGGGTGGGTGGGTCTTGAATACTAGTTAGAAGAGGTTGAGAGGCTGGAGCCAGGACTGCTGGATTCTTGGAAAGGGGGTGTAGTGGTTGGGGGGAGGATGTAGGAACTGGGGCTTTTGACTTGGTTTCTCTTGTACGCTTTAGTGGGGCGGGGGCTAGGACTCCTGGCTTTTCTACTTTTCTATCTCTGGTTCAAGAGCTCCCCTTACTCCAACCTCTGAAGGGGGAGAGGGCCTTTCTCCTAGCCTGGCTGGGGAAGGAGGGGGGGGGGCTCTGTGTACTGACAGCCCAGGGTTATTTTTCTTCTCCCCCTCCCACTCCTCCACTTCCCCATCCAAAACCCAGGGATTAGAGTCCCTGCTCCCTTCTCACAACATCCAGAACCCAGGAATGGGGACCCCCTAACCCCCTTTAGCCCCCCTCCTTACCTGCTAGCTCGCTCCAGGATCCCTCTCACCGGCGCAGCCTGTGGCTGCCACGGCGACACAACCCTCCCCTTCAGCAGAATGTACTACTGGGGGGGGGGGGGGACTGGCTGCATCATGGGAACTGTAGTTACACTAGGAAGAAACCAAAGTGGTGGCGGGGATGCTTGAGCACTGATAGTGTCTTTTCATGCTGGGATCAATAGTCTTCAAGGAGTCCAGGACTCACTGCTCCCAGCACTAAAATAACTTTGCCTCGGCAAGAGTGCAGACTGTGTTTCCACTTGTAGGGGAAAATATCCTAACTAGAGAAAATGGATAGGGTGAGGGAGGTATGAAATAGGGGGAAACGCTGTAGCGCTAAAATATTGGTTTTGCAATTAAATTTTCTCATGTTGTAGACCTCGCTGTTTCAAACGTCCCCATTTTGGAAAGTGTAATTTCTGTTTTCAAATGTAAATTTCTTAATAGTGAGGTGGGTTTTTTAAAACTACATTTTACATTTTCATCTGTTTGTGTTTCTAGTTAATTTGATTTTTAAAGAATGTGTTGCTACTTTCAATAGCTGAACTCTTTTGTGTACGAGCAAGAGAATGTTTTTTTAATACAATTTTAGGGGAGAATATTATTGACAAAGTCAAAACTAGCTGAGAGCTCTGCGTCTGCGTAGGGTTCAATAAGTGCTAAATTTTTTAAAAAAGGAATCCCCCAGCCTGCCTCATAATCGGGATATACTAAAACGCAGGACATGGATGGACAATTGGAAACAATGAGAGCAAATGGATGGACAATTGGATATAATGGGAGGAAATGGATGGACAATTGGAAACAATGAGAGCAAATGGATGGACAATTGGATATAATGGGAGGAAATGGATGGACAGGTTTCCCTGCTGCCCCACATCAGTATGACATGTTTTAGTATGTCCCCTCATAATCACACACCCTGTCCCAGAACTTGACAAAACAGGGACATGAACCCTGGTCTCCAGCTAGTAATTTAACGACTAGACTAACCTGCCTCCCTACCGCTGAATATAAAACAGAAGATGTTCTTGTGATTGAATCTGAAGGATGGCCAGCACAGGGGATGGGGTACAGAAACCACGCAGCGTGATTCTAGCTTTTATTTCTAACCCTGAAATAGCCAATACCAGCCATTCCCTGAGATTTCACATTTATAGGTGTACTCCCCCAGTGGGACTATTTAGCCCACCCCACCCCATGCATTTAATTGCCAGGGCTCAGCCCCCCAAATTAAGGCCTGGGCACAAGTCTCCTGTCAGAGATGGGAGTGGTCCATCCTGTGAGAACTCCCACTCTTTTAGCCTAGGCCGACCCCTTTTTGAGACAAATATAATTCCAGGATTCTGGACAGCACCATGTGGCGTAACGCTGTTTAGGGTTCAAGCCAGTCTGGACACCCCAGTTTACAGGAACTCTGGCATGGCTTGTGTCCTGCCAGCAAAGCCGCTGAGCTGGGCAGCAGGGTGGGGGCACACAGGCTTTGCCAGCTGGGACAGTTTCCCATAAAATTCCATGAAGCTGGAAAACACACCCAAAAGCGCAGCAGAAATGATCGGAGCTGAAATGGCTCAGATGAGAGGACGGAGGGAATGTTTCCCGAATCCTAGCCGCGCTTCGCCCCCCCACTGGTCCTGCCCCGGCATCTGGACGCTGCACCCAGCCCTCCTTGAGTACAGCCCCCTTCCGCCTGCGCAAACTGCAAAGCACTGTCCTAAACAAACCCTTTACCAAGGGGCAACGTAAGTGTGTTGCAAGGCATGGCGGGAAATGTAGTCCGTCGGGCACATTGCAACCCCGCCCCCGGCACGGCAACCGGCTCGTCTCTGGTGGGAGTTGGAGTCAGAACGGGAAGTGTCTGCATGCATGCCGGGAGATGTAGTCTGTGCCCACAGGAGCCCGTTGCATGGCGGGAGATGTAGTCAGCGGCCGGGGAGATTAGCCTGTTGCATGCTGGGAGCGGTGTTAGGACCGGCCTCAGGCGGACAGGAAAAGAGCTCCGCCCCGGCGCAGGGCACGCGCGGTGCGCGGCACTGACTGGACTGTGAGTTTTGGGCCGGTTGGGCGCTTTCTCCAGGGGGCGGTGGCTGGAGCTTCGCGGCTTGGCCTATGGTAGGATCTGTGCGGCGGGGCCCGGTAGCTGGGGAAATACCCTGGTGCCGAAGGCAGGGAGCTGGGTAATAACCCCCCCCCCACACACACACACGTGAGGGAGGAGCAGGGTAATATCCCCCCTTGTGTGAGGGCTTGCGGGGAGACTGGGTAAGGGGGGAGTATACCCCCTTCTCCCGGTGTGAGGGGGTGCGGTAACATGGGGAAACATTGGGTGGGAAAGGCCAGGGTAAATCTCCCCTTCTCGTTCCTGTATGAGGGGCTGGGGGCAGGCTGGGTAAATATTTTTGCGAGATGAGAGAGGGGGGCAAGATAAGTAACCCCAGTCCCGTGTGGGGAGAGGGAGGCTAGGTAAATATGGGAGGGGTGAAGGGGCTGGGTAAATATCCTGGGGGAGCTGGGTAAATATTTGTGTGTGGGGTGAAGGGCTAGGTAAATATTTTGGGGGTGAAAGGCTGGGTAAATACCCCATATGAGGGGGAAGATGGGTAAGTATTTGTGGGTGGTGGGGAAGGGTTGAGTATCCTGGTGTGAGGGGAAAAGTGGGTTAATATTTGGGAGGGGGTGGAGGACTGGGTAAATATCCCTATGTGGGTGAGGCTAAAGCTGGGTAAATATTGTGAGAGTTGGGCAAATACTCCCGTGTGAGGGGGTTGGGGGCTAGATAGAGATCTAAGATGGGGGAGAATGGTAAATATCTCCTGTGTGGTGGTGGAGACTGGGAAAAGGATTGGGTGGTACCCACCCTTGGGATGGGGAAGGGGGCAGAAATGCCTTTGGAGTAGAAATTGCAGGGCTGGGTAAATAGGAGTGGGGGAAGGGGAGTTGCAGGGAGTTGGGGGAAATCGTACTGCCAGATAAAGGCTCAGATTGGTTTGGATCATGTACTTGGGTTTGTCATTCTCTCCCTTTGTTCCTTCTCCACACAGACATCACCACCACCTCATTCCTTTGAATTGAGGATGAGATGTTTGTGGCATGATATGCCTGGTTTGGGGCACTTTCAGGCTCCTTTCTTGTCCCTCCTGTTTTTAGCTACAGCTAGTGCAGGAGTACTTAATGAAGTAGTCACTGGGGCAGTTTGTTCACTCAGGCGCTTGCCCTTGAGCAAATTGCTCCTGATGGACTAACATCTGGAACCTGCTTCTCCAGAGCAAGGAGCAGCTGTATATGAAGGCTGCGGATGTAACTAACAAAAGTGTCTGTGATCTTCTTATTGCAACCACCAGCCGTTCTCCTAATCTCTTACCTGTTGGTGGATGCTGATGCTTCCTATAATACCCCACAGTTCAGCTGTATGCTGTCTTGAGACAGGAAACAAAGCACCTGTGTCCTGTTTTTCTAAAGTGACTTCGCATTACTTCATAGCCATTTGAACCAGGTTCTTTAAGTTGCTGAGCAATTTTGTAAATGTTATCCCTCATGAGTATCCATCTGGAAAACATAACACCTACTTGCAAGCAAGGACTAGTCAATCAGGACAGCCACCCTGTTTGTCAGTAACATTCAGGGCCCAAATCTGATGTTGAGAAAGGTGTGTGTCTGTGTGCGAGGAGCCTGAAACTTTAGCAGAGAGGACACCAGAAATATTTTCTGAAATGCGTAGGGCCAGTTCTGTCAGTGCAGATGAAGATATATTTGTAAATGAAAAATTGGCAAAGTTGTGAATATAAATGCTGTTTATATAGAAGACTGTATGATCTTTGCAGTGGTGACTTTTCCCTATTTTGTTTGCGTTTTGCCTAGCTTTGTCTTCCGCTGTGGTGCTGCTTTAATATATAATTAAGGGTGGGGGAAAGCCTATTTAGCCTATACCAGCTGGGAGTGAAGAATTGCAATCAAAGGAATGAAAGTACTTTTTATAATTTCTAGTTTGTAGATGATGCCATTTGTGTTTTTATGATAGATCAAGTCAGGGACATGTCTCAATTAAGGACTATCTGTATTGTATACATTCTTGCCTCTGCCCTTCTTCATAAGCCAGAAAGGAAAGTAGATAGTTATGTAAACTTTTCTCTTATGCTAATGACAATAATGAAGGGTTACTTTGCTGATGTTGCTGTGCTCACCCCTTAATTATCATGTTAAGTTGCTAATGCGGTTGGCTTTTGTATCATGGTTGGTGGAATCTCCACATTTTACACCACAGTCTGCTCTTCTTTTCCAGGGAAGAGAATAAGCAGGCTCTGCAGTGAATCATGTGCAGGCTCCTTCCTACTCCAAAGTAAAGCATCATTGGTTTCATCGGGGCCCTGTTCAGATGCAGAGATCTGCATGTATCCTGTTATGAATGTTCAAGGAATGAACATTCCGTTCCATAGCACTTCCATTCCTAAAGAGTTCTATCAGGAGAAATTAGGAATATAGGAATTGCTAGTCTTGTCACTGATGGAGGCCAGCATCAGATGTTTCAAGAAGAAATACAGCCCCCCCCCCCGCCCCTAATGGTAAGCTAATATGGGAATACGTGAGCCTACATGGCTTAGTGGATAAGGAGTTGGGCTTTGCCCTGGGAGACTAAGATCCAAATCCCATTTTAGCTGTGAACACACCAGGTGGCAGGCTTCAATGGGGCTACTCCAGAGTAAGGGGTTTGTAGATTGCAGCCTTGGTCGCTTGATGTCCGCGTACTCCTCGTTAAACTGATGGGTAATACTATTTGCCTGTATCCTATGACTATTTCTCTGCATAGTGCCATGTAGACACATGTCCTGGACTCTAGCAACCTTCTATTGCAGCAGTGGTTCTCTGGCTCAACAGGCCACTGTCAACGCTCCAAACTACTTGCAGATCCCCATCCGCCTACTGGCGGTGGTGGGCCCCAGCCCATTGGATTCGCATTGCAGGGTGGGGTGGCTGTGGCTGTACAACAGCAAGTGTCTTTAGTCCCTGCTGGCTTGGCAGCCATTTTGGGGGTTGGAGCAGTGGGTGACTGTCATTATAAATATTCCAACTGCAGATGCATTATGGTGCATTTATTGTAACTGCACACAGCTCCATGGACCAGTTGCTGTATTTTTGGACCACAACTTGGGAACCACTAGCTTGCGGGAATCAAATACTCTTGGAACAACAATTATGTTGCCTTATCCAGCTGGCAGGTGTGTTTGGCTCCTACCTGACCACAGGGGCTTCTGCATGGAATAAACAGCTGGGAAGTGATTTTTATTTCACACTCTAGTGAGGGCTGCTCAGCTGGAGGTAAAAAATGTTGACCGTGTGTTGGAGGGCTGATTAGAGCCAATTATAACCTGATTGACCTACCTTGGCATTAAAATACCTGTAGGAATTGGCTGTGTCTTTGTGGGCTATGGGAATTGCTTCCTTATTGCTTGATTTAAAAAAACAACAACAAACTAACTTGGATTGTGCATCATGTTGCCATTTTGATACAAACATTAAAACGGGGACTGACTTACAGGAGGATTTGTATGTGTGTGTGTATAACTTCAGGAGTTTTTTCCCCAAGTTCGTTAAACTGTTTCTTTTCAAAAGCTGTTTGATGTACAGCTCTTTCATGCTGCCACTGTATTGGAAGAAGTGTCGGTGGGTGGCAGGATGCAGTAACTTCTAAAGTGCCACTACTAAATGAGGAGACAAAGAGCTTGCAATCTGAAGTGAGTAGTATAGGGAAGAGAGAGCAAGAGCCTTCTAGCGCAACGAGGTAGGCTACTTTAGGGTATTTGACCACAGTGTCTCAAGACAGTCTGTCTTGTCTTGAGGCATGAATATAGCATTACAGTTCTGAAGTGGTGATAGCCCCATTGTGAATATGGCTATTTATTTCAAACAGGATAGCTTATTCCCTTGGTAACTGGAAGAATGTTCCAAGGTTAACAGAGTTCTGTGCAGAGCTGTAAAATAATCTGATAGCCAGGTATAAAAGATTGCTCACCAGGCTGATAAGGGGGTCAGGGCTGTAAAAATCCACTTGCCAGCTCAGGGAAGGTCATGTGCCTAATCCTTGCATTTACCTTGGAATAAGTCACCTCATGATAATTGTGTTTTGTGAACAAGCCCAAAGAGGAGACCGCACTTGAGAGCAAGGAGAAATTGCTTGTGGGGGGAGTATTATCACAAGACATTTTGACATTTGTTCTACAAAGCCCATGGCGGCTACATTCAGACTTCCCATGGGTGGAATATGGGGAGCAGGGATGTTTATTTGAGTCTTATTCTCTTCCTGTTTCTTGCCCGTCAATAGTTGGGATGGGAGATGTTCCAGCAATTTACCCAAAGCTACTTTCCTTGTATGAAAAATCTAGTCTGTCTGCATGTCTGAATGCACAGGGATGCAGAAATGTATAAATATTTACTTGCCATGGGAGAGAGCCTAGGGCTGTCAAAATCCACTTGCTTGCTCAAAAAGTATACTCGTTAGAAGCAAGAAGATTTTTACAGCCTTGGGGAAGCACCATGAAGTAGGGTTGCACGACTGTTCGGAGCCCCAAATGGGAGAATTTCACTGTAGTCTCATTGGAGACCAAGTCTGTGGCAGTCTGAGTATTTGTAGTTTTAAAAAGAAAAAAAAAGTCTACCAAGCTTAACCTCAGCTGAGGGGAAACTCAGGAAATGCTCCCATTGTGTAGGAACAAGGTCATGTCCCTCCGGAAAATTGAGACGGCAGAGTTCCTCCCGCTGTTTAGCTGCATTATGACTGAAGTATTTTTGTGCATGTTTGGGTCTGACCTAGGGCTAAATTTGGCAAAGTCAGACTGGACTGCAATAGGTGGCCATTACTTTATGCTGCAGCCCTTTAAGCTGTAACATTCTGTTTCGCATGTCAATGAGAGAGGATCAAAACCAAGTTGTACATTGTTAATCACTTTGCCAGTCAATAGCCTGATGATTTGATTGCATCTTTGTTGTGGTTAAACAGATCACTTCCTGAGGAGAGGTGTATTCATGCATGTACTCCAGTCTAGACTTTTAAACAAAGAGAACCCTTTCCTGCTCTTCCATTTCAGGCCTTCAGTTGGCTTTTCCATTATCCCTGTTAATACCTCCTCTCCTTCAGCTAGCTTTGTATCAAAGGACTAGAAGTATTCCCAGAAAGGCCAGTAAAATATTTTCCAAATTCTGCTTCCTTTTTAAGCATTTTAGGTGAAACTTTTGAAAGCCACTAGCATTGATTTAACTTAACTCTTGTTAAAATCAATGAGCATTTTGTCATCCATGTCATTGAGAAGCACCAGCCTGTTTGAATTCCATGAATAGGACAGAACAAAGTTTCTCTTGCAGGGCTCATCAATGTGCTTCAAAGCTGCCCCAGGCATGGAGAGAGATGGTTTCTATTCCTTCCTTGTTTCTCAGTCTGTCTGCTGAAGCTGACACTGAGCCTTTTGGTATTCTGTCAACAACTGTAAAAGCTGATGGGAATTCCCAAATACAGTTCCATTAGAGTACCAAACAGCCCACAGTCTTCCTTTGCCTAAGTGAGGGCCCGGTGGATTCTGCATTTCCACCATTGCTGCCAGCAGGGAAAATGCAGAATCCACAGGGTCCTGCCCAAGGTGACAGGATGTATATTAAGAGATGGAGACACAGCAGTTCAGATATCTCTTTTTATTGGACCAACTACTGTTAGTGTGCAAGCCCCCATTCCTCAGGCGTTTAACGAAGTCTGAACTCTATAGACTCCTCTTTCTTTCAAGGTTGTATATTAACTAAGCATCATCCAGTCACCTCTCCCCTTTGGCATGGGCTTCAGGTTTCTGGCACAAAAGGATAAGCTTGGCTTTCTGATTGCGCTTGTCCATTTTCTCTTGTTTTCAGCCTTTTTCATTGCTAAGTGGGTTATGACAATTCTGGCCCTGTCCTCCACAACCGGCAATTTGTGACTCCTCCCCCAACCACGGCGGAATCCATCAAGCCCACCCTCTGCAGAGTTGTCATCTACTTGCAGAAGGAGATGTCTGGGGACACCTGCCTAACCACTCTTTGCCCGGCTTCAGAAGACAAGCCCAAAACCTGCAGCTTCAAAGGGGGCAGCCTAGGCAACAAGTATGTGCGCCTCAATGTCGGAGGTTCCTTGTACTACACCACGGTGCAGGTGCTGACCAGGCACGACACGATGCTGAAGGCCATGTTCAGCGGCAGGATGGAAGTACTCACTGACAAGGAAGGTAAGGGAGCTGTGTGCCTGTTTTACAATGGGATCCAGCGGAGTATTTATTTATTTTTATTTATTTATTGGCATTTTTATGCCACCCCCTCATGCTCACGGCATCTCGGGGCAGGTAACAATACGATAAAACAATAAAATACATTAAAACCAACATCACTTTTAAAATAATTTAAAACCCACATAGGGACCCAATGTGGATGGGATGCCCTGCCTGCTCTCAGGAGTCCCAATCATGTCATCTGCCCCAGCATCCTGGCTATGTCAAGTGCTGCTGCTGCTCCCCCATTCCTTGCCCCAGCTTCCTCCATGCCCTTCTCCACCCCCTGGTCACCCAACCATCGCTCATCCCCTTGTCAATAGATGACATTTTGAAGGCACTGTAATTGCAAGGGAGAAATGCTGTGGGGAGGAGCGGAAGGAAATCTGTCTGCCTCTAAAAAGCATGAGGGGGACAAGTCTTGGGGCTTTTCCTCCCTTCCTCTAAAACGGGTGGGGGATCTTTTTCCTCTGAGAGACCACTTTGAAAACTAGTCCAAGCTCCAAGGGCTGAGAGGGGGAGTGCTTAAAAGCTGCGCTCAGGAAGAACCAGGAGTCCAGATCATGGAACTGTGCCTGCTGCCATCTCTGTTCCCTTATCCTGAGCTCAGACTTTCAGCCCTTGGGGGTAGAAACTGGAAAGGGGCCAAATAAAAACTAGTCGTGGGCCACATTTTTCTCACTCACTCTGACGAGGTTTCCCACCCCTGCTCTAAAACAAGGCTGTCCAACTGGCAGCCAGCCCCTGGGCTGGAGGTGGCTACGAAGCTGGACAGCCCTTCTTTCGAATAACCCCACCACAGGACTTGAGCGTATGGGCATTGAGAGCACATAGGGCACTGAAGTGCCTGTCTCCAATTGGCTTTTAGTGTGGATTCTGATTGTTCTTTCCAAACCGGTTTGCTTTGCTGCAGTCGCAGCTGCTACGTGGATATCCTGCCCCCTCATTGTGAGCAGACATATGGCACGTGGGCTGTGGCACAGCGCCGTATAGACGGATTGACTGCAATGCGCAAGAGGGGCGGGGGGTTATCCAAGTGACGTTGTCTAGCTCCAACCCACATCATTTGAGATGTTTTCTTTCCCAGGAGTAGGTGCTTATGAATGTTTATATTGAGGTACCACCTAGAGGGATTGGGGCCCCATTGTAGTTTTGCTCCAGCCAGAAACATGGGCCCAGGCCTGATGTGGCTGTGTGGCCCTGCCCCACTGCAGAGCACCAGGATGTCACAATGCCCCGTAAGGGACAGGGCTAAAGCATTTCCTTGTCCTTTTCCAACATGGCCACGCTCCCTACGGAGCAGCATGGTGCTCTGTAGGGAATGGGGCCTCCTGCATGAAGGAAGCCCAGTGTTGTTTGAGCCACAGGCACTTGGACAGAGAGTGTCCCCAGTCTGGCCTAGGCCAACAGGACCAGTCTTAAGTTGGGTTTCAGGCCTCTACATTCAGACGTCTCTCACAGCAACAATCTGGCCCAAAGTAAACTTAAGGGGCAGAAAAACTGCAAGCCACATAGAATCGTGGAGTTTTAATTTAAATTGTACATTGAAGGACGAGTTTGCATACAAAGCAGTAAAAGTCCAACTGATGCATTCAGAGGTAGAATAAGCATGCTCTAGAGAGCTGGCGTGGGATTCAAGACACCTGTCTCCTTGAAATCACAGTGCCTTGCTGCATGGCTCTGGGCTACAACTGTGTTTGCAGTTTACTCATCTGTAAAATGGATGAGATGTCACGCTGGGAGGAGAAGCACTCTGAGATCCTCAAATGGAAGCAAACGCAGTATGGTGGTATCCTTTCCCTGCTAATAATAACCAGTTCAGCATATGGGCTTGGCAATTCCTCCATGTGACCTGTTTCACAACAGGAGCAGAGGAGAAGTTTCCTGTTCCCGAGTTCTGCTTGCACTAGCATTGCTTGGTAATTGCAGCATCCTCTTCCACAATGAACGAGCCTTTGGGGATGATGAGGAATCTTTCTTCCTTCCTCCACTTTGTTGCCCCCCCCAATTAGGTGGCTTTTCTACATTTCTCTTCCTCTGCACTCTGTGACTAGAATGGCCTTTCCTTATTGGCATCTTTGGAATCCTACTTTGATTGCTTTCTGGAAACTTCTGCCAAATACCAGCAGGTGCTCTGCAGACTTTAGATCCAAATCCATTTTGAATTTGCAAATGTTTTCTGCAGGTCTCCTAGCGATAAGCTGGCTGGGATCATGTGGCAGCTGATTTCATAGGACTAGGTGATGGCAGCAATTTATCCATCACTTGCGGGGGGTTAAAGAAAAAGCTTTGCACCTTTTTAGCGGTTACATTTGTTTCGAACACTTGCAGAATATTCAGTTGATTTTAGAAAACATTTATTTTTCTCTCTTTCCCTGGGGTTCAGGGCAGGTTACAGTATATATGAAAATATATACGTAAATCCGTTTGAAAGTCTCCTGCTCCCCAACCACCCAAGTCCTGCCTGCCAAATGGTTGGCTAAATAGGCCTTGTGTTGCCTCAATAAATAAATACTCAGACACAGACTTTGGCAAACCTCTAGGGCAGGGACGAGGAGGGTCCTCCTCCTCCTTCCCCCCCCCCCCAAAAAAAATCCCAGGGTTCACTTTAAAAATGTATATGAGCTCCGACAGCTTTATAGACATTGTGGGTGGTAGTGCACTCAGGAAGTGGAGGGTCCAGTTGATGTATCTGAGCCATGGATTTGTCCCCCCATCATTGAGTTCATGCCCTCATCTATACTTCCTTCCTATGAGCTCAGTCTTTTAGCACTTGAGGACAGGAATTGGATTCAGGGACCAGATGCAGGAACTGCAAAGGGGTCCAAAAACCCCTCAACCTAGCTGTGGGCTGCATTTGACCCCTGGGCCTGAGGTTCCCCACCCCAGGGGAAGGTAGTTCTATAACTGCGGAACAGCCACTTAGAACCTCTTTCTTCGTGCCCTTGCTCTATGGACTTGCTGATTCTTGTACATTCAAGAGGGTGCTCCTGGCTGGTCTCAGGGGCCACAATGAGACCTAGGGGAGGGTGGTATCTTTCAGATACGTTGCTACTACAACAGGCCAGTATATTTTTTAGTATTGTTGAACATCTATATTTTTGTTCAGTCTATTCCTAATTGAACTGTACACGTTCTGCAGGTGCAGAAGTTTAAATTACAAAATCTGTTCCAAAAACATTTCTGAAATAAGGAACACATGCCTCTCCATCCTGGACAAGCCTATCTCAAGCCCCAACGTTCAGTCTTATGTGAGGTTATAATTTTTTTGGCCTCGTGTTGTGATTTTGTTTGGCCGCCCAGCCCTTAGACAGCAGCTCTGCACCCGAGAACTGACAGCCTACTTGGCAGAGTCCTCTGCTAATGCAACGTATCCTTCTGTAAGAGACAAAGGCAGTAAAAACCAAATGTACTAGTCAAGCTTTGTAAGCCAAACTGCCACTGGCAAGCATTTTGCTGCCTGTACAGACAAATGGAGCTCATAGAACTATCTGTAATGAGCCACCTGATAATTTCCAGTAATATGCAAATAGCCTCTTGCTCCTAATTTAAAAACAGATCCCCTGAGAAACCACCCAAAACAGCTTTGACATGGGAGGGTGTGGAAAAGTCGGAGGAGAGAGACCAACATACTAAGGATTCCTGTCTTTCACCTAGGTTGCCAATCCAGAGCCTGTTAGGGGGACATTCCTTTGCCTGTATCTGTCCCAGCTTTTGCTAAAGTCAATACTAGGACTGCATTGACTTAAGCAGAAGCTAGATCTACCCAGTGAGAACATTTGAGGCTTGAGAGCTAGCAGACTGAAATCCACATCTAATTTTTGCTAGTGTCTGCTTGCTTCCTCTGATTAAACACATCATCTTGTCTTTCAGGGTGGATCCTTATAGACCGTTGTGGGAAACACTTTGGATTGATCTTAAATTACCTCAGAGATGACACTATTGCACTTCCCAAAAACAGACAGGAGATCAAAGAGTTGATGGCGGAAGCCAAATATTACCTCATCCAGGGCTTAGTAGACATGTGCCAAACAGCCCTACAGGTGAGAGATGGGGGCAGCAGTCGGGAGCCTTTGGATTCTGAAAATGACCCAGCTTTTCTGGGGGTACTTGTGTGCAACTAGGGGCTGAAGGAATCCTATAGGATGTTCAATCGCCCCGGGTTCTGATTTGAAATGCTGACATGCAGAGGTGTAATTCACACCCAGATACAGCTTTCCAAAATAATAATAAATTTGCTATTTACTATCTAAGAAAATAAGTAAATAGTAAATGATGGTAAATAAACCCCTTTCCCTGCCCAGTGGCACTTCACAACACAAATACAAGAATGCAGTGGAACACGGTAAAACCGCTAAAAATCCACGTAAGAAGGCTTAAAGGGAGAGGGAAAAAACATTACCAGGAATTGGCAGTGGATCCTGTAAAAGCACCTGGAGAATAGAAAAGACTTGAGGTGCGTTTTGAAGATAAGGAGAAAGATAACTGAGACAATCATCTAGAGGGAGGGAGTTCCACACGGAGGGACCCGCCATAGCAAAAGTCTGATCGCCTGCCAACTTAAGGTGCGATGGGGATCTCTAAGCAGCAGGTGGCATTGGAGCAAAGGTAACCAGTAGGGTGTTCCAGGAGCAGGTCTCAAATACAGCCAGGGCCTACATCATTCAGGGCCCTAAAAACCAGCAGCGCAGTCTTTAATCCAATCCACCGCTCCACAGGCAGCCAGTGCAGAGAACACATGCAGGGCAAATAGATATCTCTTAAGATGATTCATCTCTGAGGTGAGAGTGAAAGAACTGGCTATGCTTAGACTAAGAAAAGATTATTCTGTAGGGGTTAAGTATCCAGATCTGAAGAGAATAGAGAAATCCTTTTCTGTGGCTATGAAAGGTAGGATGAGAGGCGATGGTAGATTTATGTTAAATATTAAGTAACTCTCTAACCTGGGGTGGGGAACCTCGAGTCCACTTATGGCCAGACCCCAAAGGCTTCCTCAAACCTTCATTGTGTGCAGCCCTCTATCCATTCCCCAGTGGCCTGCAGAGCGAAGTCAAGGGAAAGCTTAGGGTGCCTGGGAGTGTGCTCTTTGTGCGGCCTTGTGCCGCCGCAGGATGCTCTAAGCCCTTGTGCCGCCAACGAGCATTCCCAGCGTGGCTATGCTCCCCCCATGCAGAGCGCTCCTGGCATGGCCACATCCCTCTTTCCCCCACTGGGCAATTCAGCCTGCAGAGATTTGGGCCAGTGTGGGTCTCGTCTGTGATGGGGAGAAAGTTTCCCCGCCCCGGCTCAAGCCCTGAGGATCTTTTGAGCACTGGGGTGTAGTGTTTCCATCATCGGATGGTTTTATAAATAGATTGGATAAAGATCTCTTTAGGAACAGTTAATCCTGTCTCAGTGCAGGTGGCTAAGATAGATGACCTCTTAGTATTCATTTATCCTGATGATTCTGCAATGTCCAGTTTGCATCTAATTCCCAATGGCCAATCTCTTGTGTGCAGCACTGCTGAGAGTTCATTAAACCAGTCAAAAAACTTCCTTTTCTGTCCCTTTTCCTAAAGGGGTTAGAAGCAGCTCAGCTACCAAATGCAACCCTGAAATAGAGTTGGAGATGTGCCCTTCCTTGGAGCATCATCGACTCGCATCCAAATGTTTCAATTATTACTGTCTTTTGGGGAAAGGGATGTGTCTGCTGTGTTTCTGGATTTGGCAGCTCCGGGGAACATTGGGTGGTTACTATAGCAACTCTGTGCTCTTCCTCTCAGCATTGGAGTGCTCAGGAACATGACTGGAGGGGCTCATGAATAGGGAAGATGTTAGTTCAAGCTTAGTTAATTATCATTTTTTCAACAGGATAAGAAAAACTCATACGAGCCAGTCTGCAACATCCCCATCATCACTTCTCCAAAGGAAGAGGAGAGGCTTATTGAATCGTCTATGAAGGTAACCACTTCCCTCAAAGCATTCACTGAATTTCTGCCCAAACCTTGTAGAACACACAACTCACCCCCTGCTCTTTTTTTTTCCCTCCCCTCCCCCCAAAAAAACCAGCCTGTGGTCAAGCTGCTTTACAACAGGAGCAACAACAAATATTCCTACACCAGGTAGGTCTGAGTGTCCCATGTTGGAGTAAAGTTACTGTAGCAGGGTGTACGCTGCTCCCACTTGGTCCCTTTAAGTACTTATGAGCCAGCAGGGCTTTTAAACCTGATTGGTGCTGTCCTCTCTTCCACTAGCACCTGTATCTGTTAGCACCGACTTGAGGTGCAGTTCACGGTTACCTGCACTTCCTCTGCTGCTGCTCCAGATCCTGCTACAGTTACCTTGTGGCTCTGGGGGATGTATTGGTTGGGGAACTTGGGGCTTCGTTATCTCTCGCTTGCAGCAGTGATGTTAATCGAGGACTCTGTGATAGGAGAATCTGCTCCATTGAATTCCAGAGTGAAAGCAGCTTATTTGAGCCTGATGTGTGGGCGGGCAGGTGGAGCGCTTACAAAGTGCTTGAAAAGGATGAGACTCTACCTCCTTTAGCCAGTGCTATTAGTAATGTAGATGATGCAGCTTAAACGTCCACCCCCTCACAGCAACGCTAATGGAGTCGTGACCTGCACCCCCTACCGCACTTCCATGTGTGAACACCGTTGCTTCTCTGCCACAGCGTGCCTCAAGAAAGACCTGCAGGGCCCCCCATCATTCCAGCAGTCCCACCTTGTAAATCAGTGGTCCTGGAGGAAATGTGACAGTGACAGGAGGACACAGTTTTGGAGCAGGATCAGCCTCACTAGCTGTTGAGGGCCGGCATAGCCTAGTGGATAAGGTGTTGGACTTGGACCTGGGGAGACCAGGGTACATATCCTGTTTCAGCCATCTCCCAGCCTCCCGTTGCCCATCTGTAAAATTCTCCCTCTTAGGGTTTCTTTCAAGGGCAAACTAGATAGACTAGGTCAAAGCACTTTGAATTCTGAAAGTGCTATAGAAATGTTTTTTTCTTTTTTCTTCATAATACCAATTATTTATTAAATATATTTAGTAAATGGTCAATATTTAGCACTTTCAGTGTTCAGAGTACTCTACAAACCTTAACCTTTACAATCCTTAGGTGGTCATTATTTCTGTTTTACAGATAGGGAACTGAGACTGAGCGAGAGAGTGGCTTATTCGAGGGCCACTCAGTACATTCATGGCTAAGACAGGATTTGAGCACTGGTCTGCCAAATCTATCTCACACCTTGTTCACTAGGCTACACTGGCTCAATAAGTCTAAATAAACTGCATTAGACACGGTCCCTTTTCCAGAGGGAGCAACAGGGGAATTATTTGGGCTCAGTTGGAGCACCTGAGGGAAGTCGTGCCTCACTAATCTACTGGAATTTTTTTGAGGGTGTAAATAATATAGGGGCGAGCCGACAGATCTAGTGTATCTGGATTTTCAGAAAGTGTTTGACAAGGTCCCTCATGAGACTTGAGGAAATTAAATAATCATGGGATAAGAGGCAGTGTCCTGTTATGGATCGGTAACTGGTTAAAGGATAAGAAACCAAGAGTAGGACTAAGTGATCAGCTTTCACAGTGGAGAGACTAGTGGAGTGCCCCAGGGATCTGTACTGGGACCGATGTTTAATGTATCTTGCTCAAGGGAATAAAGGGTGAGGTGATCAAATTTGGAGATGAAAGTTATTCAAGGTAGTTAAAACACAAATGGACTGTAACATTGCAGCAGTATCTTGTGAGACTGGTTGACTGGCATCTAAATGGCAAATGAAATTTAATGTGAACAAGTAGAAAGTGATGCATGTAGGGAGAAACAATCCAAACTTTATGTACACATTGCTGGGTTCTACCACTCAGGAAAAGGACCTTTGAGTCATTGTGAACAATACATTGAAATCCTCAGCTCAGTGTGTGGCAGCGGCCAAAAAAGCAAACAGAACATTAGGGATTATTTGGAAAAGGACAGCTAATAAAGCTGAAAATATCAGTGTCTCTCTATAAATCTATGGCATGACTACATCTCGTGCATTGTGTGCAGTTCTGATCACCCAAAGATATGGAACGGGTCCCCTATGAAGAGAAGCTGGATAGGTTAGGGCTCTTCAGCGTGGGGAAGAGATGACAGAGGGGATATGATAGAAGTTAATACAATCGTGAGTGGTGTGGAATGAGTAAATAGGAACAGTAGTTTACCCTCTCAATACTAGAACTAGGGACACCCCATGAAACTAACGTAGCAGATTTAAAACAAAATGAAGTATTTTTTCACTCAGCACACAATTAAGTTGTGGCATTTGTGGCCAGAAGATGTGGTCAAGTCCAGTAGGATAGATGGGTTTAAAAGAGGACTGGATGAGTTTCTAGAGGATAGGTCTATTAGCTAGGTAGGTTTTGGGGAACATAGGCGCTTCCTGTCGGGAGCTGGGAGTGAACAACGGAATGGATCGCCCTGTTGTGATCTTTTGGGTATTTCTTCCAAGTGACCAAGATTGGCCGCCGTCGAAGACAGGATGGTAGGCTTGATGGACCATTGGTCTGACCCAGTAGGTCACTTATGTTCACTCTTCCATCCTGCTCTCCGCACTCCTTCTAAAGTGGCTCTTGTTTGTGTGGATCAGAAGCTTGGGTTGTCAATCAGAGCAATGAAGTTTGGGTGGGATTTTCAAAAGCATCTGTCACATGAGAACACAAATACTACTGAAAACACAGGTGACTTTTGCTCACTTTGTCCCACGAGTCCCTCCCTTTGACTTTCTCTCTTCTGGGCCACCATTATAGAGCCTGAGGCAACTTCCTCCATTCCCTTGTTTGCTTTCTCTACATTTAGAGAGAATGTGGTTGCTACGTTGGTCCCAAATGTAAGAGATGGAGACACAATAGTTCAGATTTTTTACTAGACCAACTTCTCTTGGTTGGAGAATGCAAAATTTCAGTCTGCAGTGAACGGGGCCCTTCAGGCATGTAAGAAGTCAGAACTACAGAAAACACCTGCATCTGCTAGATTCCAACAATACTGTGGCCTCCATTGACCACGAGGGGGTGCTAAAGAGACAAATTCTCCTTCCAGCAGGAGGCAATGTCTGTCAGTTCTTCAGCGTTCCTAGCCGTTCCACTTTTTACTCTGCAGTGGTAATGCTTCGCTTAGGACAAAATAAGTCACTCAGAGTCTGAAGATGGAAATACACTTTTAATGAAAGCAACAGAAGCCTGGAGGTGTAGTCAGGGATGTGGTGTTGGGCCAATTAAGTGTGAGTTTCTTTCTAACACATGGCTCTGCATGTCTTGCTGGAGTTTGAGGAATCTTAGTAGCAGGCGTCAAGATTTTATTCTAAAATGTTGGTTTCTCTTCTATTGCAAGAGACACCTTGCTGGATTACAGTAACTCATGCCTGGGAATTTGGATCTTTTGGGATTCATTCTTACCTTTACCCCCTCGCCTTGTGAATCCCATTGACATCCATTCTCCTCTCTAGAAGTGTGATACTTTCCCCTTCTTTTATAAAGGCTTTAAGAGCCTTCTTGGTAAGGTGCCTTCTACACAGATCTTTGTGCGGCTGGGGAGATAGAACCTACTTACTTTGGACTGTCTGTAACCCTTTTACTTGTGTGTGTGTGTGTGTGGTGGCGGCTCTTGGTCATGTGAAGATTTTGGTACATGGTTCTTGGGATTGGGAACTTTGGCCACCCCTGCAGTCCGGTAACAACATAACAAAACAGTCCCTGCCGCAAAAGGGTTACAGCCCAAAGTAAGTGGATTTGCATATAGGCGAACAGCCAGGCGAATGTGAAAGACCTGGCTGTTCGCCCAGGCCTTTGGGGGGAAGGGGGTTAGGGGGGGGTTATCTCCCTCCACCCTTATTTATTGTATTTTACTGTTCCCTAGCCGTGTTTTAATTGTTCTGGTTTTATGAGTATTTTATAATGTATTATGATTGTATTTTATATTTTGAGATGGTTAGCCGCCCCGAGCTGGTTCCAGGAGGAGCGGGATACAAACTATTAAAATAAATAAATATACATGTAATTTTTAGGGATATGTAATATCTGCATCAGGACTGGTCATTTATTTTTGCTGTGTGTTTAATTCCTTTCCCTTGGTTTCAACTCCTTTATACCTCTTAAGTTGTGAACTTTGTAGGAATCCAGGCCAATTAGTACAATGCACCAGATAACTGAAGACTTGATTCCAAGCGTGCTCAATTCAGGCCTCACAACAAACATTTGTGTAATCATTTACTGCTTCAGGGTCTGGTTCTCTTGCTCACAACGAATACGCTAGTAATCCCATTGACTTCAGCAGGACCAGTCAGAATCCGCTTCTCTTCCACAATTGATCAGCGTAAGGTTTTAGCTTAGGTGCGAAACCCACTCTTTATCCTATGTTTTATACTGTGCATGAAATTCTTTCAGTACCAAGAGACTCTAGTTCTGCAAGAAGTCTTGAGAGCTCTAGCCATTGTGTATTGGGCACAATACAGCAAGGGGCGGCCCAACTGTGGCTTTGGAAGTAGGGTGGCCACCTATGCACATTTTTTTTAAGGAACGCTTATGAAAAATACATGTTGCATTGCACCTAAGGTGCCAGTGCAGCCCCCGTAACATGCATTTTTCATAAGTATTGCTTTAAAAATTTGCATAGGTGGCAACCCTACTTTGAAAGCTACATGCTACTCTTGGGCAGTTCAAATATGGCTCTTGGCCAGGGCTGGCTCTGGGCCCCTTGCTGCCTTAATGGTCCTGTGTCTTCACTGGACCGGAGTTTCAACAGCTAATCACAACTGTTGCTCAGCAGCTTGGACTACCGAGCACTGGCTTCACTAACCAGTCACGAAGCAGAAGGCCTGTGTATGTTGTGTTGAACACTCCTTGCCCCATTAGTCTTACAGTCCAAAGTAAGTGGATTTGCAAAACAGATGCTGGTGGGGAGGGCAGCACAAGGAACTGATGAGAACACCAGTTCAGCATGATGAACCATCAGTTTGCAGCAAACCAGCTGCCTAACCTACCAAGATTTTCATAGGTATCACAGCAAGGAGAGTTTCAAGAAGTGATTTGGAGGAAGTAAATGCGACTCCGATTCTGGACACATTAAGCAAACCCCCAGGTGTCCCTGTGATACGGCCATTTATCCGTTATACAGGGAAACTGCTTAAAATAACGGTTCTGCTGGGATCTGCAACACACAATGGGTCCTTAGAAAACTGCAGAGACCACGCTTCAGGCGCACAATTAGTATTGATTTAATCAGCTTGGGCATTAGTCGAAATGTGTGCACAGATCATTGATGTAATAGCTTAGAAAATGGTGGTGCTGTTATGTTAATTATGCAGTTTGTCCCCTGCAAGGTAGTGTATTGGATCATGGGGAGCATCGCATTTGTATTTCAAGTTAGCCATTATCTCTTCTTTATTGGCAATGAGTCACTAGTCCGGTTCCCTTCTTAAAGTAATGTTCGTGTTGTGGTAGAGATTAGTACCCTGTGGACTGACTAGAGTCCAACAGGACTGGACTTGTTGGGCATGGGTCAGGCTAAGCACACTCCCAAGCCACTTGGACTTGGGTCTGGCTCCCTAGCAGTGAGTGGCTACGTTAGAAAGGATATTTTGGCCCTTGCCCTGTACAGAGCACTATGATGTCACAGTGCTCCATGGGAGTTAAGACACATTGGAAAGGAGGTTGGGGTATGGCATTCCTTGCCCCTTTTCTGATCTCTTCCTTCACCCCCTGGACCACTGCAATGTTACAGCACTCCATAAGGGCAGGGCACATCATACCTGGGCTCTGGCCCAGTACAATCAGGGATGGGCTTGGTCCCAAGCAGGTTTCTAGTAGAGATGTGGAGCCTGCAACCATGTACAACAGGCAGACTCTTAAACTGCAGGGATTGTCTAACTGTCTTTACTGCTGTGTTCCAGTAACTCCGATGATAATTTATTGAAGAACATAGAACTGTTTGATAAACTCTCTCTCCGCTTTAATGGACGAGTCCTCTTCATCAAGGATGTCATAGGAGATGAGATCTGCTGCTGGTCTTTCTATGGACAGGGACGGAAACTTGCCGAGTTTTGTTGCACCTCTATTGTCTACGCCACAGAAAAGAAACAAACGAAGGTACGGAGGTTTTCTTGTTGCAGTTTTGTGTTTTGAGTGTCCAACTTAGTATTCCTATGCGTATGGACCCCCTCTTATCCCACATCAGTAGGAGCAAACAACATCGTCGAGAGGGGAAAACATTCAACTTCCCTTGGCTAATGAGTGTCAGTGAAATCAAACAACTCAGATCATTATTTAGGAATTGGGTTCTGGCCTATTTATCTCAAAACCTGAAACATGCTGGAGTTCCGAGATCCAAATTGGGTCAAAGGATTGGAAGGAAATTGGCTTGGTAGAAGGTGGTTACGTGAGCTTGGGGCTTGATTCCAATCCCACTTACACATTGGTGTAAACTGATTTCAGTGAGTTTATGCTAGATTTGCACTGGTATGGCTGGGAGCAAAATTCGTATAGCTTGGTGGGAACCCAATCCTCTCCATGGGTTTGGAAGAAGTCGCTAGAGGCCAGGGTGACTCCGATTGGTGTAACCAGAAGTGTTTGGATATCTAGACTGAATGCAAAGAGCTGGAGATGTTTCTTTTTCTCATTTGTATTGTGATAACAGGACAGTAATTACCCTAGTCCGAGTTGTTCCTGATTCTCATTCATTCATGGGAGAGTAGAGTTTGCTCATATTTTGTAATTAAATATCAGAACTGACTTCATGACCGCAAGATGTGATAATTGTTGCAATAATCTCCTGACAGGACTGGCAGAGACCTAACACTTAAGACGGGGGTGGGGAACCTCGGGTCCAGGGGGGGAAAAAAAAGACCCAAAAAAAAATTTTAAAAAAACCCCCCTTTCCAGTTCCAGGATCTGGCCCCTGGATACAGTTCCTACCCCCAAGCAGTTGAAAACGTGATTTCAGGGTAAAGCAGTCGATGAGAGAATGCATGGAAGGATAGGGAGCAGATCCATGATCTAGACTCGCCTCTTCCTAAGCACATGCCCAGCTTCCATGCAGCCTTTTACTAATGGTACTAATGTTTCAAGTGGCCCCTGGGAGGAAAAAGGTTCCCTGCCCCTGACATAGGACAACTAAAGTAAGGAGGGTCAAAGCCCTAGCTCAGGGATTTTTAAGCTGGTAGCTACAAATGTTTGAGGGAATTGCAACCATGTGTTACTCTCCCCTTTATAATTTCTCCTTTTAAAAAAAAGAAAAGAAGAAACCATATTTGTAGCCTGACAGTTGCAGAGACCCCTTTGAACCAGGCCTAAACCTACAGTGGTGCCTGCCATAATCTGCAGTCAGCCTGAAGTGCTAACTTGAAAAGGTGTGAACTGCACATTTATCTCAAGGAATTTGGCATTTTTCAGTGACCCAGGATGGGTTCTCATCTTGCGGGTTATAACTCTCACAGGAGTTGCCAAAAGGTGTCACTGGTTGCAATTGCATGTTGCTAAACAGGAGAGGGTCTTGGCATGGAAAAGGAGGCTGTAAAATGGAATTGGTTGGGAATACCAGGAGAAACCTGGCTGCCAGGGGATGGGATTATCTGACAGGCTTTTATGCTTGTACTTTATACAGTTTGTCTAATCTCACATGAGCATATGTTGTTCATAATTCCTGCCCCCCTATCTAGTATGGCGATTCCCTTCCCTTTGCACTTTCTTTAGTTATGATAACATTGTGCTCTCTCTTCCCCATAGGTTGAATTCCCTGAAGCACGTATCTACGAGGAGACACTAAACGTTTTACTTTATGAAACTCCCCGCGTTCCTGACAACTCTCTGCTGGAGGCGACCAGCCGGAACAGAAGCCAAGCTTCCCACAGCGAAGACGATGAAGGCTTTGAACTTCGCGACCGAGTCCGACGCATCCACGTGAAGAGATACAGCACTTACGACGACAGACAGCTTGGCCACTAGCCAGCTGGCGGAGGAGTGCAAATCCACTTGACATGCTCCTTCCCAGAGCATAACAAATGAGTGTCCTTTAATGGAGGATTTAGGCTGGGCACCTATGGCTTCTGTGTTCCTCAGCAAAACCTGTTGGCATTTGTGCGTAGACCTTAAAGCAACACTGAAAGCCAAAGCTTAGGTTGTGCGCCATATTTAGAGACCAAGATCCTTCATGTTGCAGTGAGGCTGAGATCCGGAGAGCCTGCTTATGAAACTCATTAGTTCTGATACAGTTTAGTCTCTCTTCTAGCAGCTACCAGGCATTCATCTTTCTTGTGAGAAGGTACATATCTTTTCCAACTTGGGGTGGTTCTCTTTTTTTAAAAAAAATAGACTTCTCGAGATCCTCCTCCTCAAGGGCTCCCTCTCACAGGACTCAACTGGTTTTAAATCTCAATGCTGACTAGGATTTATGCACTAGTCCCTTTAGCAAACACTACATTTCACTGGCCAACTTACTCTTTTTAATGGAGCAAGTTGTGAAGGCTCTTGTAGTCTGCTGCAGGGCATCTGTGTGAAGGCCACTTTGACTGATCTCGCCCTAAGGCTCAAAACTTTAGGGAAAGGGAAGCGTCCAGCAGAGAAGTGGGCCAGTGTGGAATTGGTGGGATGGGGCAGTTAGATAACGTGGTATTAAAAATAACTCTTGGACAAACAGCTTGGGTGGTGTGAAGCTCACCCTTAGGAAGCAGAGCATGAGTGTAGTGTAGCCCCTAGCCTTTATAGCTTTGCGATGAGGCAGGGGACTGTGAATGTACAGATCATGGGGACTTTTGGGACGCTTGCTCAGAGTTATTGCAATCTGTTGTTTCATGAAGCACTGTTTGTAACCTGTCTTCAGAGGGGGAAAGTAATGAGGATGAGATCAATGGGGATTTCGTAGCAGGGTTGGGGATTATGCCAGTGTTTGTTCTAAACCGCCCCCTCTTCTTGCGGTAGGGAGTTTGTAGAGGAGACACAAAAACAATTGTTAAACCTAGGGTGAAGCTGCCTCGTTGCACATGAGGCCTTGGCCCAAGGGTGGGGTCAAGTGGACACTTTTTATGCTAAATTTTAAACAGTTAACCAGGTTTTATATCTGTTTTGTAATTTAAATGATTTTTTTTTTAAAAAAGTCTAAAATAAAGGGGTGCGTGTGCGCGAAGAAATGGCAAGTAACTCCCCAAGACAATTTCTTCCCAACTTGGCCATGATCCACAATTAGTGGGCATGAAGTGGTTTGTGGATCATGGCCCCTATTGGAAGGCATCATATATGGTTTATGGCATTGAGACTCCTGGGGCTTAGAGCTTTCTCTTTGTGCCTTGAACTAGCCAAGAGGAGAACAGGAAAGTTCCCGTTTTTGATACTGAAGTGGAGTTGGCTTTTCAAACCTAAGGATTTAAACTTTCTCAAGTGCTGAGCATCCATTGCTCCAGATGAACTTGGCGAGAGCAGCGGGTGCCCAAAAAGCAGCTCATAGGTGCTGATGTGTGTGTACCTTGAAGCCAATCTGTTGGCTTTCTTGACTGATCAGGACTATAAGAGAGAGCCGGCCTCTTATCTCGGTTTTTCTGCCAGCAGCTATAGGGCCTTCTTGGACCCCTAGTGCATTTTCATATGCAGCGCACAATTAGTCAGGTGCCTTGGTCAGTTGCTGCACGGATCTATTTTTTTGTACTTTTTTGGAATGAAACGTTGCTTGTCTGGACAGGGTTTCAGTCATCCAGATCGCCTTGACTCTTCCTAGCCTGACTTCTAGTGCTTCCTATATATTCCGCCCCCCCCCCTTTTACTTTTCAGTGCTTTTTTAACGCAAGGTAGAGCACTTTACATTCAGTCACCTGCGTTGTCAGACTTCAGCCCCTGAACATTCAAAGGTTCCCTTGACTCCCCATTAAAGTCAGTGGTAGTCACACAATCAAACTCCTTTCCAGAATCACTTGAGTATTCATTGCATAGGGCAAGCTTTTCAGTGGAGATTCGGGGGTGATGATGAGGAGTGAATTCTGCTTAGGCTTTAATAATCTTTCTTTACAGAACGACTTCCGTACAAAGATAGGCTTGACGAGCTGGGTCTCTTCAGCTTCGAGAAGACAGAGGGGACATGATAGAGGTTTATAAAATCTTGAGTGGTATGGAACGAGTAGATAGGGAACAGTTATTTACCCTCAAATAGTACTAGAACTAGGGGACACTCCATGAAATTAGCTGTCGGCAGATTTAAAACAAATGGAAGTACTTTTTCACTCAATGCATAATTAACCTATGGAATTTGTTGCCAGAGGACATTGTCAAGGCCAGTAGTATAGCTGGGTTTTAAAAAGGACTGGATAAGTTCTTAGAGAATAGGTCCATTAATGGCTATTAACCAAGTAGCTCATGGGATGAACTTCTTATTGTTAGGAGCTGGGAGTGAACAAGGGGGAATGGATTGCCCATTGTGACTGTTGGTTCTTCTCCCATGCGATCGAGATTGACCACTGTCTGAGGACAGGATGCTGGGCTTGATGGACCATTGGTCTGACTCAGTATGGCACTACTTATGTTCCTTGGGAATCAGCCGTGTCGATTCTAAATATAGACAAGAACTGACCGAATTTTTTGGTAATTAAGTTATTCAAGGTTTATACTCCAATTTGTAATTGAGTTGGTCTAGCTTGGGTCACGGTTTAGCAGTAGTACTTCTGCTGCACCAATTGCCCATGGCTGAGTTGGGACCATTCCCAAATGTCACCACAGTCTCCATTTATTGATGATTTGGAGTAAATGTCAGAGGTCCTGATCCAAATGAAATCCCGTTTCTCCAGCTTGGAAATGAACCCCTGGGACAGGCAAACAAGCCAGATCACGAATACAACAAGAGTTAAATTGTCTCTCTTCAGTGGACTTTGGGATAGTCTATGGAAAGAGTCAGTCAAAAGTTTATTACTTAGCCAAAGCCATTGTAAAAAATAAAAATAAATACAGACACGACAAACATAGAAGCATCAAAACATCCCTTGTAAACACAAATTGAATTTGGAATTTGGGTTAATAAAAGTAGACCAAATGCCATAGACCCAATAAACAGAATAAACAAACTATACAGTCCCCACATGGCCCATCAGAAACAAGAGAGTACGTTAAATACAAATTTTAAATAATCATGTAAATCAAATGAACAGGGACATAAATAAAAATAATCCAATAAAACACAACATAATTTCTACCCAGTAATCTCCTGCTACAGCAACTCCCCTGACTAGATTAACAATCATGCTAGGATTAGCCAAGGAAGTTAACTCGGGGCACAATAGAGGTAATTATTTGTCTCTGCTTAGTATCAAGAACACAAGCACCATAGGAAGCCCTAGCTCTTGAGTGGCAAGAGTCATTGCCACAAAGTAATTTGGCAAGAAGTATATTCAAATGCCAGACCGGACAATCGGATAAATACGGGTATAAAAATCTTTCCCTGGCGTGTACATAAACTGGGCAAGTGCATATAACATGTAAAAGAGATTCAATCTGAGCTTGAGAACAATTTGAAGAAAACCTGAGATCCAGTGGTAAACCAGTATATCTCCCTTGGATTATAGCAGATGGAAAAACGTTTAGCCTAAACAATGTTAAAGCATGCCTTAATCGCCAGTCAGTCCAAAGGAAAAGATAACTGGTATCACAAGATTGTAATCTGATATTGGTATACAATGGGGCAACCTTCTGAGCATTCAGAGCCGAAATCTCATTTTGTATTTCTTGATCCTGGATCCTATTCTTAATCAGTAACGCGGCACCCTTGAAGCCTAAGGGGAATAAAAGGTCTTTGGAGAAACCAAGTTTCATAACTTCATTTTCTGTTGTCAGACCATGGTTTATTTCTCCCCTCACTAGAGGCCGAATTAACAAGGCAGTTAGTTACTGGAGAACACAGAGTCCCCTTGAGCCAAAATTTTATAATAGCTGTGAGAGCCTGAGATTTTAGAGTCCGTGAAGCTGTTTCGGCTCTCAATAGTACCTGGGGAACACCTCTCGGTACTCCTAATGTTACACGCAGAAAATTGTTCTGAAGCGGTTCCAGATTATTCAAAAAGGACAAACCCCAAATAGGAAAGGCATAAAGAAACTGATTAATAACTTTGGCCCTAAATAAACATAATACTGGTTTCACTAGTCTTCCGCCTTGCGAGTAATAGTAACTTTGTATTGTCCGTAATGTTTTTTGTGCCTGGTCAAGGGTGATCTTATAATGCTTTTGCCAACTTCTAGAGGCTGAAAAGACAACTCCTAGATATTTATAGAGGTGCACCTGTTCAATCTGGTGCTTGCCCATATACCAGGAATGAGATATTTTCCTGCTTCCCACAATCATGGTTTTAGTTTTGGAAAAATTGATAGATAAATCTTGGTTTTGACAAAATAAAATAAACCTTTACATGCTTCTCTTCAAACCTATTGGAGTCTGAGAAATCAAAACAGTGTCATCTGCATAGAGCAGTATTGGTATTCTACGATCAGCCAACTTGGGAGCATGGGTGTCAGTTTCAGACATAAAGGAGACTACACCGTTAAGAAAAAAATTAAACAGGGCTAATATGCAACCTTGTCTGACCCCACGAGATACCTGAATTTTCTTTGTAGGTAAATAATCATGAAAATAACGGACCTGCATTGAATTATCACAATGGAGTTTTACCATGAGATATAGCCTACGGTCAATTGAGGTTAAACTCAGTTTGTACCAGAGAGGGCTCTCAGTCTGCGGTGTCGAATGCGACTTTTAAATCAACGAAACACAGACAGGGGAGGTTTACTACGAGAATGGGCGTATTTGACAATCAGCTGCTGCAACACAAAAGCATGATCCAAGGTAGACTGCCCCTTGCGGAAACCCGCTTGTTCTGGTACAGTTGACTCATTTTCAGTAAGCCAAACTTGAAATTTCTGAAGCAAATGCTTGAAATAAAGCTTCCCAATTACACTTAAGAGGCTTATAGGCCTATAATTGGAAGGGTAGCTTGCATTGCCTTTTTTGTAAATGGGTATAACCAAACTACTTAGCCAATCTTTAGGGAAAAGGCCATGTGCCTCCATGTAAGTAAATAGAGGTGACAAAATGTTGGCCCATCATTCTGGGTTTAATTTAAGTAAATCGGGGGTTATGTAATCACACCCCGGAGCTTTCCCAGCATTCATCTGTAGCATTAAATCCTTTATTTCCGCTGGTCGCACAGGTTGCCATGGCTGATAGTTCTCAACAGAGGAATCGGAAAAATTAAAATCATAATTTGATATATTAGGATTTGCAAATAGATCCATAAAGTAGTTCTGCCAAACAGAAGGTGAAAGGGTAGATAATCGGTTCTCGGAGGCCCCCATCCTAAACAGTTTGATAAGAGACTAAAATTTCCTAGTATCCTTTGCTTGAGCCGCTTGGATAAGCTGCAACCACTTTATCTTTAAGTGATCCAGCCTTTTCCTAGCAAGTAATTTTCTATAATCTTTCCTAGTAGAGGTTAGTAGATCATGATTTTGTCTGGAAGGTAAATCATTCACACGATTAGCCAGCCTGCAAAGGTTACTCCTTAAACTCTGGCACTCCTTGTCAAACCATGGAGAGACTTTGGAAGGCTGGCATTGTGGTAATTTAGACTTCCATAAACAGGTGGTAACTAGCTCTAATAGAGTTTCATACTGTGCTATGTATGAAATAATCCTGCAAAGAGCATATTCCCTTGACAAGCTCCATAACCTGATCTTGTTTTATAAAAGCAGGAAACAAAGTTAATTTCATTGTCTGGCTCATCAGGATCCTTATGTGAGGAGGAATTTTTGCCAAAGGGATCAAAAATAGAATGGTCAGATAGATTGGCAATACTCCAGGACATTAAAAAGTTGGTTAGCTGGTAATAGAAAATAATGTATTATACTAGAACCCAAAGAGAGTGGTAGGTGAAATTACCTTCCCCATCACCAGGTAATAAACCATTTAATATTACCAGATTCAAATTCTCTATGGAGAGAGAAATGAAGAACACGTGCAAGGCAGATCTAGTTTCCAAGTGTAAAGATGCATTTTAAAAAACCCAGCTACTTGGCACACAGAGTGCATAACGCACCATTCCCCATACAGAATCCTACGTAGAGTACCCTGGCTAGATGAGGGATTTTGATTATTTAAACCATAAACTATTTTCTGTGACATGGCACATAGAATGCACTGTCCAACAAAATATGGTTTCTCAGTAAGTGTTTGTGTGTGTGCGTGTGGTTTTTTTTTTTTTTTAAACTTCCCTAAATGTATTCAAGTTATACTTGGCAAGGTAGCATTGGGCAGAGAAACACACTGTAAAATGAATGGAAAATAAATTTAAGCTGAAACGGGGCATCAAACAAGATTAAGCATGGCTAAAGTTTTGCACTATAATTTCTCTCGTAGCAGGGGCGGCTGGCCTAGTAAGGTGCTGGGGACCATGCCCTCCCTCACAGCAGCTGCTTAACTTATCACTAGCTTCATTAAAACTAGTATCCTATAACCTTGCTTTTTAAAATTGTTTTCTGTGCCAAGTTTTGTTTTCCAGACAGTCTTGGTCTCGCGCCAGCTAAAACACAGCTGGGGAGATGTGTTTTGACGAATGCTTCTGAAGCCACTGAATTCTACCAGGCTGGTTCTAGAACGAGCACAAAAAGCAGTAAATTAAGCTATGTAATTGTATTAGAACGTGTAAAATGTGTGTCCTGTGAATCAAGGAAAGGGATGCTTTCTCCTTTTCTCTCTTTTAGAAAACTAGAAATCTTAGTTCGAACTGCAGGTGTTAATTCGAAGTTCTCGAGGCAGTTTCCAGCATTAGGCATGTATTTGCTGTGCTTAGTAGCTAAAGCAGGGGGTGGGTAACCTCAGGCCTAGAGACCAAGTCAACCCCCAGCTAGTTTTTATTTGACTCCTTCCCAGTTTCTGGATCTGGCTTCTGGATCCAGCTCCTGAAAAACTGATCTCGGGGTAAGGAAGCAGAGATGAAGGCATGCGCACAACGGATAGGGGACAGATCCATGATCTCAATCCTCTTCCTTTGTTGCACCCCTCAAGCATTGCAGCCCCCAACTTCTTTGCAGCCCTGGGAACTTGTACTAATTTTTAAGGTGGTCCCTAGGAGGGAAGAGGATTCCCACTCCATGCTAAAGTTTACTTGTGGTTCCTTTTTCATTGAGTGCCTGTTAAAGCTGCCTCAGAACTTGATTCATCCATAGCCCTTCCCTTGTTTTGACAACTGACTGATCTAATTTTCATTGTGAGAAGATAGTGTCCAAAGCAGTAAATGCCAATAGCAATTTTGCAAGGCTGTGTTAAGTGCCTTTGTCAGAAGGAGGGTGGGGGATGGAAATGCACCTTTTTAACCCAACATCCTTTCTCTGCAATTGATACCTGGTTGGTTGTTTTGCATGCGTTTTCTGTTAAGCGTGGCTTGTTGCGACTGCAGCCCTCAATGCTCCATCCAAATAGCATTAAGAACGTAAGGATTGCCATGCTGGATTGGACCAATGGTCCATCGAGCCCAGGATCCTGTTTCTGACAGTGGCCGCTTTGTATCCAGCAGGTCATAATGGAGTGATCCATTTCCTGCTGGTTCAGAAGGGTGCTAACCACTGTTACACAAACCCATCTTTGGACCGAAACATGATTTTACAAGATCTGTTCAGGGCTTGAATGCTGCTTTTTTTTTTTTTTTTGAGACCCAGCAGGCATCTAACTTCTAAGAATCTCTTGAGCCTAGCAGAGATGAGCATATGATTGTAATAGATGAGTGTATTGCCCATGTTAGCAATTCTGAACATTTGCCTGGCATAATGTCTAAATTGTGATCCACTGGTAGATCACAAACTAGATTACAATGTGGGGAGGGGACCAGCCCCTCAATGATTTTTCTCTGAGGAGGACAGTGTGACCAGCGGATGAGGCAACTAGGAGGGAAGGCTCTCTAAAGGGGTGTGCTCCTTTCCGTTTTGAAGACCAGTTGTTGAGGTGCCCAAGAGCTGG
>QEPC01007512.1:8449056-8472211 GCA_003113815.1 Sphenodon punctatus
CCCCCGCTCCCCTGTGAGAGCTTGAGTGAGCAGAGTGAAGGGGCCTGCGGGCCTGGCGCTTCTGTCCCCTCCTGGGCCCATTCTCCTCCCGTTCCCTGTGGCTGTGTGTAAGTCCTCGCCCCCCTGCCTCCTGTGCCCCTGGGTCCCTGCCTCATTCCCTTTGCACCAATCCTCACTACTACTTCCCTCCCCTGTGGGTGTGAAAGTCTTTGGTAAAATAACAAGCTCTGTGCCCTATGATGATAGGGGCCTAAGTTCCAGGTGCGCAAGCCCAAGGAACGGCCCACATACTATCCTGACGGGCCTCCGGGACCCCTTTCGAGCACTATCAGAGCCGGTTGAGAGAGTGTGGCGCGTCTGGGCACCCCTTCCCTTCCCAACCTTCCCGTACCCCTCTGACATTAACTTATCACTAGCTTCATTAAAACTAGTATCCTATAACCTTGCTTTTTAAAATTGTTTTCTGTGCCAAGTTTTGTTTTCCAGACAGTCTTGGTCTCGCGCCAGCTAAAACACAGCTGGGGAGATGTGTTTTGACGAATGCTTCTGAAGCCACTGAATTCTACCAGGCTGGTTCTAGAACGAGCACAAAAAGCAGTAAATGAAGCTATGTAATTGTATTAGAACGTGTAAAATGTGTGTCCTGTGAATCAAGGAAAGGGATGCTTTCTCCTTTTCTCTCTTTTAGAAAACTAGAAATCTTAGTTCGAACTGCAGGTGTTAATTCGAAGTTCTCGAGGCAGTTTCCAGCATTAGGCATGTATTTGCTGTGCTTAGTAGCTAAAGCAGGGGGTGGGTAACCTCAGGCCTAGAGACCAAGTCAACCCCCAGCTAGTTTTTATTTGACTCCTTCCCAGTTTCTGGATCTGGCTTCTGGATCCAGCTCCTGAAAAACTGATCTCGGGGTAAGGAAGCAGAGATGAAGGCATGCGCACAACGGATAGGGGACAGATCCATGATCTCAATCCTCTTCCTTTGTTGCACCCCTCAAGCATTGCAGCCCCCAACTTCTTTGCAGCCCTGGGAACTTGTACTAATTTTTAAGGTGGTCCCTAGGAGGGAAGAGGATTCCCACTCCATGCTAAAGTTTACTTGTGGTTCCTTTTTCATTGAGTGCCTGTTAAAGCTGCCTCAGAACTTGATTCATACATAGCCCTTCCCTTGTTTTGACAACTGACTGATCTAATTTTCATTGTGAGAAGATAGTGTCCAAAGCAGTAAATGCCAATAGCAATTTTGCAAGGCTGTGTTAAGTGCCTTTGTCAGAAGGAGGGTGGGGGATGGAAATGCACCTTTTTAACCCAACATCCTTTCTCTGCAATTGATACCTGGTTGGTTGTTTTGCGTGCGTTTTCTGTTAAGCGTGGCTTGTTGCGACTGCAGCCCTCAATGCTCCATCCAAATAACATTAAGAACGTAAGGATTGCCATGCTGGATTGGACCAATGGTCCGTCGAGCCCAGGATCCTGTTTCTGACAGTGGCCGCTTTGTATCCAGCAGGTCATAATGGAGTGATCCATTTCCTGCTGGTTCAGAAGGGTGCTAACCACTGTTACACAAACCCATCTTTGGACCGAAACATGATTTTACAAGATCTGTTCAGGGCTTGAATGCTGCTTTTTTTTTTTTTTTTGAGACCCAGCAGGCATCTAACTTCTAAGAATCTCTTGAGCCTAGCAGAGATGAGCATATGATTGTAATAGATGAGTGTATTGCCCATGTTAGCAATTCTGAACATTTGCCTGGCATAATGTCTAAATTGTGATCCACTGGTAGATCACAAACTAGATTACAATGTGGGGAGGGGACCAGCCCCTCAATGATTTTTCTCTGAGGAGGACAGTGTGACCAGCGGATGAGGCAACTAGGAGGGAAGGCTCTCTAAAGGGGTGTGCTCCTTTCCGTTTTGAAGACCAGTTGTTGAGGTGCCCAAGAGCTGGCGAGTTAATGGGAGTCCTGGAGCCAGCAGGAACGGTCCTGACACGCCTCCCCAGGCTGACACCTGGATCAAATAGAGGATGCGTGACCTATGTCTGATCATCCCTGCTCTAAAGACCCCTCTTGAAACGTCTCTGGCCCGTTTCAAATACAAAACGTTAATTGAATGTTTAAATGACCCCCAAACCGTGACACTTTTGATTGTAACCGTACAGCTACCTGAAGCAAAATTTTAATCTTAGTGTTTGTAGTTTTGATGTAACATGGGTTAACCTTTATGTACTTTAAAGAGTGTAGAATTACTCAGATTTCTACTTTAACTTTTTTTTTTTTCCATTTTGGTTATGACATATCACTGAGGGCAAGTAGCCTTGTCAAGGATAGTGCCGCTTTGAAATGCAGTCTCTGTACTGAACACAATATCCACTTATTTATAGCGGAAAATGTCCATTTCCAGAGGTGACTAAGCAACAGTTCTGGACTGAGAATCTTTTAATTTTTTTAGCGGTGCAAATTGCATCGCCTGTTAAGTCAGTGCAGATTTTAATTGGAGTCTGTGATATCTGCACATTGAGAGATTTGTAATAACTTCCCTTCAAAGGTAGTTCTGGAAAGCAAGTCATGTGACCTGTGTTCACTGCATATTCCCCATTGCCGTCATTGGGGAAAATGCAGTGAACACGGGTCCCTCTTCTGAGTAAAGGTTGAAGAAACGGAGTATGTTTAGCCTAGGCAAGGGAAGATTAAGGGGAGGCACGATAAAAGTCTTCAGTTACCTAAACGGCTGCCACAAAAGATGGCAAGGAACTGTTCCTCATTGCTACGGGGGGAACTATAAATAATGGGTTCAACTGACAGGTAGTTTTTGGTTAAATGTCAGGAAAAACTTCCTTGCAGAGCTGTGCAGCAATGGAACAAATTGCCTAAGGAGGTAAAAAAGAGACGGCGGGGGTGGTGTGGTCCCTTTCTACTCTGATTCTATATGTTTGCATTCTGGTCAGGAACCTATGGATGGCAAGTACCTTTTAGGAGCAAAAGAAGAGATCCTCTTTTGAAATGTGTGACTTCTAACGGTACCTGATGACTGCTGGTGTCTTGCTTTGCTGTCCCCTGTGTACTGAATGTACAAAATTCACTTAGATGGAGTGAATGAGGACTGTTAAGTGACATCAATACACCAGGCCTTTTTAGTGGAGCATCCCATGCCATCTGCACAAGGAAAGCCGCATTTTCTGTAACGCATCCCAACATACTGCAGTCGGCCTTGGCCGTAGGACCTTCCTGAGCAACACTCTCCTGTTGCACAGCCCTTTAAGATCGGTTTTAATGAGGCGATAATGTCGAAGGGGAATGTGTTGCAGGATCACTGCCTCCCGCTGCTTGATAAATGCTGCTTAACCTTCCCCCATGACATTTCGGTTTCTGAATCGGCAGGCATTTAGCCCTTGGTAACGTTCTGTTCCACTGACGTTTTATCTCCTTGTAGTAAGTGATTCAAACTGAACAAACCAACTTGACAGTGGGTTTGAAAAGCTGCATTGTTTATCCTGTTCTGCAAACACACAGGGGACCAGCTCATTCAGAAACAGAGGAAATTTGGTGGGTATGACAAGTCCAGTCATCCAAACCTGGATTATGCTGAAAACATTTTGTGCAAAATACACAATATTCCTGCTTCAACAATGATCCAAATTTTATACAAAATAAATATATACTCCAAACAGAAAGGTCCATACAAAGAAAGCCTTTGGTAGAAAGAGCAGCAGTCTATATACAATATAAAACAAAATTATACCCAGGTACCTTAACATCTTTACCTTTTCTTTCCCCTTCCCCTCCCCCCCCCTCTTTTTCTTCTTTTGTTCTTATTCTCCTTTCCCCTTTCTTTAAACTTGGGCTCTATAGAATTGCAGCCATAGTCTGTTGCAGCTAGAACTGTATTGGGTCAGCTTCCAATTAGGGAGCCACCCTCACGCTGCTGAATTACATGACTTGCAGTGTTAAGATATCTAAGGGAGATCAAATAGTTCTGATTCCCCAAAGTATGCTTTTGCCCTGTTTAGATACCGGAACATTTTCTTTTTCTTCTTTTTTTTCTTTTTCCCTCTCTTCCCCTTTCTCCCCTCCCCTTTCCCCCTCCTCCCCCCCCTTTTCCTTTCCCCCTCTTCTCCTTTTCTTCTTTCCCTCTTCCCCCCCTTTTCCCCTCTCCCCTGTTCTCTTTTCTTCTTCCTTTCCCCCCTCTCCCTCCATCTCCCCTTTTCCTCCCTCTCTTCACCTCTCTTTTCTTTCCCCTCCTTTCCTTCCCCCCCCCTTTTTTCCCCCCTTGTAATGTAAAGAAATGTCTTTACGCTTCTAACTTAAGATACGTTATCTTGTTGTTGTTATAGTATATATAGACTCCTTGAAAGACAGGTAAGGTGTGAAATCTCCCCCTGAAGAAGCTGGATGTTCCAGCGAAACGGCCGTCGGGATCCTTTTGTTATATATTGTATATAGACTGCTGTTCTTTCTACCAAAGGCTTTCTTTGTATGGACCTTTCTGTTTGGAGTATATATTTATTTTGTATAAAATTTGGATCAGAGTTGAAGCAGGTATATTGTGTATTTTGTATGGATTTCCTGCTTCAGAATATATATCCGTGTGGTTTTTGTGAAAACATTTTGTGCAGCATGGCGCCTGCAGTGCCTCCTCACCAGTGGGGAATGAACTCTCTGCATATGCAAGATCACAAGCCTGTACTGTCTTGAGCATTAAGCCCCACCAAATTCCTTATCTCCCATTCAGTCATGATCCTGGCTCCAAGTGCAGTCTAGTATTGATTTAAAGCATGGAACTGGAGGGCCTTGTGATGCATCTGGGCTGGTTTCGCCACTGACCTGCTGCATGGCTTCGGGGAAGTCACATGAACACTCTGCCGTGCTTTCTTCACTGTATAAAGAGGGTCGAGGTTTTCCCTGCCTCACAGAGGTATTATGAGGTGCAATTCATTATTAGTAAAGCACTTTGATTTTTTAAATTATTATTCAAGGATATCCAAGTATTCACAAATTCTGTTCCTATTTTAGCTGATCTCCTCTGTGAACAAGCTGCTTTTGGATTATGTAAAGTTTAATTTTCTTCTGGCTTTTAACTCTAAGGGTAAGTCTTGAGTAAAAGGACGGGTGGCTGAAGTTACCTTCTTAACCATTAAAGAAAATATTTTTCTCTACCTTTTATCAGTGCATTGGATGGAAATGGAACACTAATTTTTAATAAAAAGCATTAAGTGACTGGCATGAGTTTTCTTTGGGAGAGAATTTTTCTTGCCTGGCTTGTACTATTTTTCTAGAGTATTCAGTGCTTGTTTAGTAATGGCTTGTGGATCTCGCTTCCTTCCAGCACAAGCCACCCTACAGAGCCGTCATTGTCTGCTTTAGATTCATATGTTGCCTAGTGCTAATCAGCTGTTTTGAGTCCACAACACTGCAAGTAATGTAGTGATGTGATCTGGCACAAGTGTTGGCTCCACACCTGCTGTCAGCTGGTCTACTCAAGGGCCCTGTAGAAGCCACCCCAAAGGATCACTTTCAGAAATCTTTTATGGGATTCTGCTTTTATGTACCCCAAGTACATAATTTATATTGGTGCAAGAGAAATTTTTTATTAGGTTCAGTTGTGTGTCCCCAAGGCCAATCAGTCATGAAATTGATTGCACAAAGACTGTCTCCACGGCCCCTGCAGAACCAGTGCCTTGTCCATCTGGTGATTTAGATTTTTTCCAATAGGTTAGTCTTTTGCTGCTGCAGTGGTTACCTGTATTATGAAAACTAGATTCTGCCTCCTTTTGGGTAGCTGCCATAGCCTTCTGTGGGCCGTGTTCTTTATGCTTAGCAGTCAGTGAGCCACTTGATTGTGCTGCTGCTTCCACATTTCTTGCTGACAATTTAGATCTTCCTAGTCAATATTTTTTGGTTTTAGTCTTGGGAGAAATTTTGTGTGTGAGAGAGAGAGAGAGAGCACTCCCCTTTCATCCCTGTTTTTCTAATGCCAGCAGTTTGGGAGTGGACAAACTTTTATTCCTTTTTCTATTTCTCGTGTGTCAATGACTGCAGCACGGACCATAAATGTTCCTCTTGTCCAGCGATAGGAAACCGCCCCCCGCCCATTCTCTGGGGATCATGTTAGTTTTTAAAGGGCCACAAGAAAAAACATGTAAAGATGTTGACCTACGTCACCCCCAAATTCTCATATTGCACTTTTGTTTTTAATCCATAGACTCTGCTATTTCAGTGCCAAGGTAGAAGCAGCATCTGAGGCAGCAGTGAGGAGGAAATGTACAAGGAACGGGGTAAGGGGCTGCAGAAAGAAATGCGCGTGGCGAAGAAATGCGAAGACAGAATACATGCTTGGGTGGGTGCTCGGGACAAGGGGGAAAAGATGGGGAGAGGGTTCAGGTAATGGATCTGGCCTGTAGCCCCAGCGATAGGCACCCTCCTCTCTGCTGCCTTCTGCACTTGAGGGTGGAACTTGGATGGGTGGGGTGGAGGTCCTCTCCTAAAAAACAGGCTGGGTATTCTCCTCTCCAGCCCTGCAAATCAAGTGTCACCAAAGTGAACACTACATACTCAACCTAATCTTTCTTAGAGATGGGTCCCTGCCCCAAGGTGCTTGAAGCCTAGAATGAATAATGGAGGGGAGAGACAGGTATACTATACTGCAGTGATGGGAACAGTAAGATGAGCCTGTAGAAGAGCTGAGACGGGCCGTTTTGATGCGCACACACATGCCAATTTAAGAGGCTGCCTATATAAGACAGAGGCCGTGATTCACAATCTACAGTCTCTTGAGCAGTAAGGACTGCCCTGGAATGAGTGGTTTGTGGATTGCAGCCAAAGCTTGTAGTAAGCATGATAGCTTTCTACAACTAGCATATGTGGAGGGAGGGGAGTTAACAACTTCATCCTTGTGCTTTGGTGTTGTGTAATGTACTTCTGCATCACCTCCTCCAGAGCTGTGTCACTTGCAAACCCAGTTTGGGTAGCAGCCCACTTATTTTCTCTCTTCCCACCTACACTCGCACAGCTGTCATCTGTCACTCTGCATTTGCAGTCCAAATCCCTCTGCACTTCACATGGTGACTTCCCCTTGGGATCTTCCGTTCTGCCGAGTGGTGTTTCATGACCAGTTGCCCCTTCAAAGAGGGCTTTAAGGGGCATCGTGGTGGGATCCTTTGGAAGGATAGTGCATGTGCTAGCAACGTAGGCATGAGCTCCAGTCACTTCAGTGGCACTCATGCTTGCACTGAGTACTGGTGTGTGCTATCCCACCAAACGATCATGTATTCTAGTAGCACCTAGAGGCCAGGCTGAGGCTCCCTGCTATGGTGCTAGCTTCTGCTGCATAGACATACCAAGAATAGTCTGTGCCCCCAAATATATTCCTGATTGCTGTCTTCTAAAGATGCACTTGTAAAACTGAAATCCAGAAGAAATGTTCTAATTTTTTTGTTGTTAAAAATAAAGCACTCCAAACTTTTAAGTACAAAAACTCCTCTCCACTAGCTGTTAACCTAGGCTGCAGACAATCTGGTGTGAGAGTTCTAATCATCGTATTCATTTTGGCATTTGAATGGTTACTTTATTCTGGGGACGCCCATCTTTAGGAAACCAAAACCACCTCATCCTGCAGCTTCATGACAGAAGTTGCAGCACCTTATTGCAAGGAGGTGCTGTTGACTTGAAAAACTGGCACAGAAATATTGCCATCTGGAAAGAGAAAAATCAGATGCAAAGGTTCTCCCTTCCGACAGTTCCTCTTCAGATGCTCAATCCTACTGCCCCTCCTTCACAAGAGAGAGACAAAATGACCAGTATTCAAGTCTGGGGCACCTCTTTCCTAGTTGCCTCCCAGGAAAAGCACAATGAGGAGAGGATGGAATGACAAGAAACCAACTGGAATGAGGATCAGGAGAACTTCTGTCCCTCTACAATGCACTTGGCATGTCGGAGGAAGGGTGGATGCATGTAAGTGTGAGGGGTGGAGCTTATTGGCTGAGGGGATGGGGCTTTTCTGGTTGCTGGAAACGTTGGGAGGTATGTACAAGTGACTAGATTTCTCCTGGACAAAGTTCCTCTGGTATAATGCCCTTACCATTGAGTCTGTCATGAGCTACGCACATGCAAACATCTCCACCAGTTTTTGCAATCAGTACACTGTAGTTTTGTAGGAGCTGGAGCATGAAATTGCCTTTTGGCCCAATAAACAGTGCAACCTTGTTTAAAACGCTGTATGTGGGAGCCATACCTCACACTGTTATAAGCAAATCTGTTACGGAGATGCTTTGTACGTGTAAATCTAGTTTGTAACACATTGGAAGCCATATCTGAAAGACCGCCTTCTCCCCTATGTTACATCCCGATCCCTGGGATCGGCTGGGAGTGTGCTCTCTCACGTACCATCTGCCCATCAGGTTCATACTGCAAGGGCATGTAGAGAGGCATTCTCAGTTGCTGCCCCAGTCTTACGGAATTCCATTCCCCTGGGGGTTTGACAAAGCCAGAGCATTCTCCAGAGGCTATGTAAGATTGTTCTTTTTGGTTAAGCATTTGGCAGGTGGGGATAGGGCAGTTGGACCTGAGTATGGTGCTTGCTTGATTTTGGAGCCCAGGCAAGGCCCTCATGTGAAGACTGAAGCTTTTTAGTGATGAGGCAGCTGTATTCTCATGGGAATTGGTGCACATAGGAATGCGCTATTCTGCTCTTATCCCGCAAGAACACTTGTGCGTGACCGGGTCCTCCATTGTAGCTTTTACAATGACGGGTGGTCTCCTGGGATGAAAGCAGAACAGTGCATTCTCACATGTGCTAATTTCTGTGAGAATAGAGCCTCGATGGCCATCACAGAAGTTTCCTTGCCTCCCGGGTAATGTGTGAAAGTGACCTGTGTCTTAAAATGGAGTCATGCAGGCAAATATTTGGGAACCCCTGAACTCAATCTTGGTAGGTCACTCCCAGCCCTGTGATTTTTGTGATTCAAATAGCTGTGGAAGAAAACACGAGTGCATTTGCATAAAATGCTATTGCTATTCTCTGAGAAGATTGTTTTAAGTCTATGTTCCAGATTTGGCTAACAACTGCCCTTGACTCACTCAGGAAGCTGTAATAAACAACTGAAAGGCAGGGAGTTGCCAAGCATAGATCTGCACTGTTTGAAATCTTCAGAGAAACTGAAGGGCATCGCTTTGTTTAGAAAGTTGGGGGTCACCACTTAAACGCTCTCTTGAATCGCATTTGCATTTATTTTTATTGAGTTTTTAAAACTGATGGCCAGTCTACAGTACTGGAGTTTGAATTTAATTGCATAGCCTATCTATGGGTTTGTTTATTTCCACTTACACACTGCCCGTCCCTGAAGATTCAAAGCATATAAAAAAGTATAAAAAAAAACCAATTAAAAAACCCAAGCTTATATATAAAAATTACATTTAAAAACATCCAAGACCTTATCCGCACCTACCAAATGCCTAGTCAAATAAATAGGTCTGACAGTGTCTGCAGAAAATGCTCAGGTTCGGGCTGTGGCAAACCTCTCCGGGAAGGGAGTTTAAATCTCTGGGGCAGTCCCTGAGAATGCCTTTCTGTGCACCCTGACAAGTATGGACTTGGTGCCGTAATGGAACTTGCCAGAGGGCAGCCCCAACTGAGTTTAGGGATTGCGATGGAACAAGGTATGGTCTTCTAGATACGTTGGGCCCAAACCATTTAGGACTTCGTAGATAAAATTCAGCACCTTGAATCGTGTCCAGACAACTATTGGAAGCCAGTGCAGACTCTGGAGTACCAATTATGTGTTTGGAAGTACTTCCAAAAATTCTTATGCAGTGAACTTGACTGGCTGTTGAGATACAAATTATATAACCCAACAGTAAATAAATTGTCAATATTTTCACCCTTAAGCTGCCCATTTTTAGAAGGCCAATTTTGCCCCCTTTCAAAGCATTCTTGGCTCTTCCTTTCTCAAGACAGCCTCAAGGAGGTCCAAGTCTGCCTACTTGCTGCTTTCGAATGAATATAGCTCATTTCCAGGCAATTAATTAACAATAACGTTTTGGCTAAGGAAAAAGTGTAATGAACATTAAGGCAAAACAGACACTCTGCTGTACATATATTTGCTGCTGTTATGACTCTCTTGAAGCCTCAGCTGATAAAGCGACGTCCAGGCTAGCACAATTTGTTTGAAGCAGAGAGTTTGTTGCAAACAGATGGCGCCAGCTCCCTTCACAGTTTTGCAAAAGGGAGAAGAAATTATTTCTCGAGCCAGCAGCGAGGAGGACCAGTAAAATTGCTGTTGAGTGTGAAGGGAGAAGAGGAGAAAGCCCTCTTCCCCGCTGCTGTGTGAATTGACGCCATAAATCTAGCACTGCTTTGCTTGCGTAGGTGTTGTGTTTTAGAATGAACTTGGGAGTTTTCTAATGGAACGCCAAAGGCAAAGTCATTAAAATGACACCTTTTATTGGACCGACTTCTCTGCAAGCTTCCCAGAGCTCTTCCTCTAGCAGGAAACATTTTTTTAAAATTGATTGGACTGAACCAACCCTGCATTGTCTGCCAAAACTTGAGCGAACAGCACACCTGCCACAACCTCTCTTGCAAGAGAAAAATGGTGGGATAGCTGCTGAAATCTAATCATCTTGAGAGTCATCTAAGCCACAGCTAAAGGAGGTTTCTGTTATAGTCTTGAATCTAGATGGTTTGTAATCTTGAACCCACTTCGAGTCAATGGCAAAACTATCAGACTTTTATGGGTGAGGATTGCACTCCAGAACAGTTCTCAAACTTTTTTGACCCTCCACCCTCCTGCTTGTCTGTATTAGTTGAAACTCCCCCCCATCCTGTATATACATACACTTTGCGCTCTCTTCTCTCTCGCTGCCCCCCCCCCCAAAAAAAGTACTTTTCCACTCCATTATTTGGGAGATTCCCTCTAGCTCAGTAGAGCTAGGTGTTTGCCAGCTCTGGGCCTTATCATCTGCCCTCTACCCTTCCTGCATCCCCACTGGAGAGGGCAGTTTGAGAACCATTGCCCTATATCAGGGCTGGGGAACCTTAGGCCTGGGGGCCAGATGCGGCCCTTGTCAAGTTTTTTATGTGGTCCCCTTCCAGTGCCTGGATCTGGCCCCTGGATCCAGTCTCTACCCCCAAGCACTGAAAAACTGAGCTCAGGCTAGTGGAGCAGAGAGGAGGACTTGCACACAAAGGTAGGGGACAGATCCACAGCACAGATCCATGCTCTGGGCCCTCTTTTTCTTGAATACACCTGTTAAGCGCCCCTGCCCCCAACCTCTGTGTGGCCCTTGGAGCTTGTACTAATTTTCACTGTGGCCCCCAGGACAGAAAAGGTTCCCCACCCCCCTGCTCTATATCAACAAAGCCAGTAGGCAACTTTCGGATGCCAACTATTGCAAAGGAACCACACGTTGCACTTCGCCCTGGAATGTGAAGACATGATCAAAACCCTCCCTCGAAGAGGGCTGTGTGGCTCGAAAGGCGGCAAGCTCTCGCAAGGGGAAGTTGGTCCAATAAAATACGTGTGCAAGCTTTTAAACCCACGTATGAATGAACTGCTGCCTTCTCTATTAGTATGTATCATAAATTGACATCCTGCCTTATCCCAAGGCTCAGGGTAACTTGCAAGTAAAAACCCCAATATATTTTTAAACAAATACAAATCAATCATATATAGCCTTTCCCAAATCCCTGGCATCCACATTCCTCCCACTCTCCTCTCTCTCAGCCGTGGGAGTCCCTTTGCCTCATCCCATCCACTCCTGCTCTCTTGGATATTAATTTTTAAGTCTATTTTATCTATATTTATTTGTCTATGCTGCCCTTCCCGCAATGGCTCAGGGCAGCTTGCAATAATAAGAGGCAAGTCCCTGCCCAAAAGGACTTACAATCTAGATGGGAGAAAGAAAACATTCACAACGTTGAGAAGTTGCAGGTGCACGTGCATAGCCTAGTTGCAAGGGAGAAAGGGAACCCTGAATTACAGGACAGTTGAGTAGAGGGAACATCCGTGAGCAGACTGGGTAGGAGAAGAAGGATTTAAAGGCAGGGAGAGAGAGAGAGCATGCATCATATGGAAATTCCAGGTAGAGAGGGTAGCGTGTGAGAATGGGCAGAGACCATTTAGGGAGATGGTTCTCTCCAAGGGTGTAGCGACTGTGGAGCAAGGGGGCTCAATCGAGCCTGGACTCTACGGGGATCCACTGCAAGCAGCTTGAGCACTGTTAGGATATTTTCAGAGTGGGTGGGGGAGGAAGTAGGGCTAACATTGCCCCCACCCACTCTGAAAATTTTCTAGCAGCACTTTGGCCACATGCAGAAGTCCCTGCCATGAAGGATGTTTTCAGAGGAGGCAGGGGTGGGGTGCTCTTTAAATCTCCTTCCTGCTGAGTTACTGCCACTCTGGGGAACCTCACTTGGGGGGAGCCAGGGCAGCACCTCGACCTTTTTGGGGGAGGCCAAAGCTGGCTGGGAGCTTCACAACATAGGAGACTCACCCCCTTGCCCTTTTGGGGCCCATAACTGGGCCATGAGCTTGGGCTTGCTACAGCCACTGATTCTGTCTCCCAAGGGAGCTTTCTCCCCACATACCCACCTCCAAATCCTCCCCCCCCCCCAATTCTGCTCTCCCATCCTTTCTTGCTCTCCCACCCTGAAGATCTTTCTGGAGCTCAAAAACCTGCATGCTCCTACCTGCAGAACCTGGGCTGGTAAAAGGTACAGTCTTACCTACTGTGACCCTCAACCCATAGTGCCCTATGCTGTTGCATGGCCTGGATGTACCGTACCTGGAGCCAGCCCTGTCTAAGTCCCATTTCATTTCCAAAAGCATGGAAGTCCTATTGACTTTCCTTTAACATTCCCCCTCCATGGACTGAAGAGCAACACAAGCTTGTTTTTGCAGTGACTATGAGGGCTCTAGATCAGAAATGTCTGGGTTTGCAGTCCTGCTGGATAAGAAATGGCCTTTGCATATGTTTCTTGCTGTCTGGGGTCCTGGGATTACAGCGGTGTGTCTCAAGATGGGTGTGTGTCACACAACAAGTTCAGGAACTGCTGCTCTCGATTGCAGGCATGAAAAAAGTTTGCAAAGAAATGGGTGTGAGCAAACCCCTTCAGCCACATGCAGGGTGTGAGCTGGAGGATTGATCCCTATTGAACTGAATAAAGTGTGTGCCCATACTAATGCTGGCATTGTCTGTTTGGAAAGCTGAGAGCATACCTCCCGGCATTCCCAATGGTCAGAGGAACAAGTACTGCCCCCTCAGCTAATAAACTTGACCCCTTTACGTGTGCAGTGAACACATCCGAACATTTCAAGTGTATACAGAAGGACATGCTCTCTTGCTGATAGTTCTGTGTCATGTCTTGTCATTCCCTCATGTCCCCATTGTCTTCTCAAATGCTTTTCCTGGGAGGCAACCAGGAAAGAGATGCCTTAGGCTTGAGTACTGGTACATCTCTCCTAAAAGAGGGACAGTGGGATTAAGCACCTCCAAGAGAGACTGACCTCCTAGGTAGAGCTGGTTGCAGAGCTATGTAATGGGGAAAAAGGTGGAGGGGTGTTAGAAGAAGGGTATCCACAAGCTTCTCAGCTGCCTTGTAACTTTCTCAGAAGCCTGCTCGAACAGAATAATCACTTGCTGTAGTTACTATGGAACCTTCCTCAGCTCAAGGTTCTTCTATAGGCAGGTACATTCTCCCTGCAACTTTTTGTCAAGGGATAGGGGAGGTTGGGTAGGTGAAGGAATTGACCTCAGGAGTATAGAATGTATGATCTGGGAGGCAAGTGAAAGAAAGCTTCTCCCTCAAGCCTCCTAGAGGAGAAATCATTCAACAGGAAGTGATATCATTGGGACTTTAAATAGATTTTTTCCCCCAAGATAGCAGGCAGAGTGGGTTGAAATCCCATTTAGCTGGGGGAGTAGCTGCAAATCAGGGTATTCGGGGAGACAAAAAAGCTACCGCAATGCCTTCTGGGTTCATTGCTTTCTTAAAAAGCAAAACATTTTTTTAAAAAAACCTAGCTGCAGAATAATGCGACTCTGTTAATGGGTTTACCTGGTTATTGATTGCCATGGTAACCTCGGCTTTAAAATTAGCCACGCCATCCAATCCCTCAGTAACTTTTACCTAGTGATTTCTGGCAGCTCGTTGCAAAGATCTCCTCAGATGCTCCTGGCATGTTTCTAGCCACAAAACAGGCGAGCAGCCCCTCCTATCCCCTCTCGAATTCTTTTCCCGGGATAACGCTCCCCAGTTCTGGGATGGTTTCAGAATCACTTTGCAATCCTAATAAACTAAGCCTCTGATTAATTTTTCAAAAAAACCCAAACCCATCTCCATTTGGGAGCGTGGTAGCATTCCCTCCTTTCTTAAAAAGCTTGTGGCACTCCTCCTCCCCACCACCTTCGCTTTCTTCCCCCGGTGTGAGTCAGGGGAGGGTTACCCCCGGGGGTTGCTATGGTGGCCCATACTAGCCCCATCCAGTCCCCCCCCCCCCTTCCATCACGCAGGTGTATTATTGCCAAATAATCTCTCCCCTGGGAGAGGGCAGGGCTAGGAGCCTGACGTCAGTGAGGAGGTTGGGAAGATGGCTGCTGCGAGTGGCACATTGCAGCAGCTTGGCTTGCCTTGCCTGGACTCGGGTGCTTTTTTGTATCCTAGGGCGGCTCAGGCTTTCGAGCCAGCAGCAGCAGCAGCAGCAGCGCCGCTCTGATCTTCAGAGATTTGTCCCGGGGGGAGAAAAGAAATCGCTTGTCCCCAGACAGAGGCATCATGAGTTGTTCCGAAGATGCCGTGAAAGAGAAATTGCTTTGGAACGTGAAGAAAGAGGTAAACGGGGTGCAAAGGGGATGGGGAGCTAGAAACGCGGATCTCCCGGTCTCGGGCGACTTTGGCGAGAAATCATTTAGGCTATAACAGGGGGATCCTGTTCCGTGGTAAGGAGTCCGTGCAATTGTGTCGAGGGCTCCTTCTGCCTTGGGGGAGGCAGATGGGTGACGGCTCACTGGGGATCTAGGGTCTTCTCACTGGCCCCAAGAAATGGAGGGGAGTTAGGGGAGAGGGTGTGCGCGAGCCTCCAGGAGGCTCCTACCCAGTTGGGATCAGCGTGTGTCTGGAGCAGAATTCAGTACCTTCCAGAGACCCTGGAGCCCCTTGATATTAGAAGCGGGCATGGGAGGGCAGGGGGGGAGCAAATGGATCAAGGGGGCAGCCCTAGTGCAGCGTGGGTTAGTGAGAAGAGGGGGGGGAAGAACCCTCATTTCCACAGCCCCTTTGCTGCTGCTTCTAGTGACACACATGGATGCCTTGTGTGGGAGCAGTGACAGGCTCATTCATAAATTAGACCAGCCCTGTCCAATGTGGGCAGAGCGGCTCTGAGAGAAAAGCACTTCAGGGTCTGGGCTGTTTTATTTTACTGTGACCATTGCATTCACGCTGCAACTTGAGCTAAGGAGCAAACCAGCAGGCAGCCTGACACAGGTGCTGGCCCCTGCCCTCTTCCTGGAGCCAGGTGCCTGACCCAGCACCTTGCTGAGCAGCTGCAGTGCTGATTAATGCACAGATGAGCTACAGGTGCAGGATAAGCTGGCTTGGAATCAGTGGAGGTGGGGAACCTTTTTCTTCCCAGGAGCCACTTAGAAAATGAGAACAAGCTCTGAGGGCTGTGTAGAAGTGGGGGTGAGGGTGCTTATGGAGTGCTTTCAGGGAGAAGAGAGGCCAGGGCAGGGATCTGTCCCGTAGCCTTGTGTGCACATTCCCTGAGCTCAGGCTCTAGTGCTTGGAGGCAGGAAGTGGAAAGGAGCCAAATAAAAAGCTAGCCACCAGCTGCATTTACACCCCTCCCCCCCCCCTGCAGTACAATAACCATAGTCCAGCTTGAGGGAGGAAACAACTTTGCCCTCCCCAGCCCAGCCCCTGTTTTAAAAAGTAAACTTTACCAAACCTAGAGCGTAATATTCAGCTCCTGTTGTCAATGGCTCAATGCCACTTTTTCAGTGGGGGATTGTGCCTTAAGTCTTGATTGCCCACATCCCCCCTAGGTTACAGGAGGTCAGTGGCTGGAGTCTGGCTAGAGCACTTTAGCAGAAGCAGCACTGAAATAAAGGAGGAGAGTGCTATCTCCTTCCAAACTACTTGTGCTGCCCCCCTTTTAATACTCATGCATGCAGTGTTCAAACTAGAGAGATGCAGCCAGCATCTCCCATTGTATAATGGTTGCAGATCGGAAATGGCATTCACTTCCAACGGCAGCAGGACTTGTTTCCCACTTGCCTGTTTTTTTAAACTGGCCTCGCCTGGCTGGCTTTTCTATGGATTTGCTAACCAGCTAGGTATCTCGTCTTTATTTTAGTCCAGGCAGTGGGCTCAGAATTGCATACGTTTACATAAATGAACATCCACAAATTAGCAACAGGCAGCTTTCTTCCCTGGGACAAATCAGGCCACCTTAATCAAGACCAAGACCTATGAAATAATTCCTGTACGATCCCCAGTCCTGCAGATAAAGTAACCTGCACAATAGTTCTTCAAACAAATTGTTCACTGGCTGAGGGGGCTGTAAGTTCTGTGGACCTATAGCTTGATAGTAAGTTTGGTCTAAAGTGATCATTTTTACTGTCATGTCAATAAAAAAGCTGGCTCGGCTGGTCTACAGGTGACCATTTGGCAGCCCTAACCGAGTCCTTGGGCTTGTTCACAAGAAATGTGAAGCTCTGGGTAAATGTTCTCTACTTCCAGACTAAGTCCTCACTGTTCACCCAAAGGGTTTGAGATTGGCTTGTGGTAAAGTGAGTAGTTGCTACTAATATGCGTAGGGGTTAGAGTTTGTGTGCATGCTGGGTTTTGTGGTAACAGTCCTTCCAGACATGTCCCTGATATCCCATGCTCCCTTACAGCTAGTGTTCTGGCTGTCACTTCCCCCAGTATGCATTGGTAGTAGATGTGGAAAGGGAAATGGTGGGATGTGCTGAACCTCTCCTGCCAGGTGGGATGCAAGTACTTGTAGGGTTGTGATTTGATAACTATCCTGGGGTTTAGCATGTTCGTGTGGCTGCTATAAGTTGACTGCCACAGGGGTAAATAACCATAAAATTCACATTTTTGCGTGAAGCATTGTTTCCAAGTTAGCAGAAGTAATAATTCCACTCTATTCAGCACTGGTGATACCTTACCTAGAGTATTGTGTCCTGTTTTGGGCACCTCATTTTAAGAAGGGCAGTGACAAATTGGAGTTGGTTCAGAGGAGGGAAATAACGTTGGTAAAGGGTCTGGAAAGCAAGACTTATGAGGAAAGGTTGAAAGGAGCTGGGTATGTTTAAGCTAGCAAAGAGAAGATTAAGGGCAGTCATCCAAATATCCACAGGGCTGCCACAGAGAAGACTGCAAGGAAATGTTCTGCGTTGGTACAGAGGGCAGGATTAGAAAGAATGGGCTCAGGTTATAGGAAGGTAGACTTCCGTTGAATGTCGGGAAAAGGTTCCCAACGGAGCTCTGCAGCAACAGACCAAGTTTCCCAGGGAGAGGGTGTCAGCTCCACGTTGCTGGAGGTTTTCAAAAAAAGAGGCTGGATGGCCCTCTGTCACGGACGTAGCTGTTGTCCTCCTGCAGGCAAGCAGGGAGCTCGACTAGATGATCCTCAAGGCCTCGTCTAACTCCTATTCTACTTTGATTCTAAATCCTTAGATTATAAAAATTGGAGAAGATTCAGGGAAGAGCAGCTAAAATGATAAAGGGGTTGGAAGACAAGCCAAAGGAGGAGGAACTGGGCATGATTAGTGTAAAGAGAACAAACAGGGTGGGGAGAGGACGTGATAGCACTTTAAATGGAGCCCCCCCCCCCAATAATAATAATGGAGAATGCTTGTTCTTCGCTGTCACAGAAGTTGGAATGAGGGAATGGGGTTAAACTGCTGCCATGTAGATGTTGGTTAGATACTAGGAAAAACTTACTAACCGAAAGAACTGTTGGAGTAAGCTGCCTGGGGTGGTTGGGGAATCTCCCCTCCTTGAATACTTTCAAAACTGGGTTCGATAAGCATTTGCCTGCGATGCTGTAGGGAGAAGAGGAAATCCAGCATTGAAGCTGGGCATTGGTCCCTCCTAGCACTACGATTCTGATTCTTTGTCGCAGGCATTTCTCATCTGTGTGCAAAACAGAATCTTAGAAAAGAAAAGAATAAGAAAAGGCACATCGAGGGTTTAAATATAAAATCGCCAAGTGGCAAATGGGGGTGTTGCCGTTGGTTTTTCATCTCTTGTAAATACTATTCTTCCCCACCCTCCCTAAGTCTGTGATGAATTTGTTTAATCAAATGCTGATGGATTTAGAGGATTTGCTGAAAGTAAATAAAACAAAGCTTTGGCCAGATTGGATTAAAATCTAATTCCCTCTCCCGCCCCCAGGAGGCAGGGAAGGAGAAGATTTAACTGGTTCAGCAGGGACCGCTTAACTATTTCTGTACTTGGCAGCAGGGAGGTTGCATTGACCTCGGTGGTGTCATTGGGGAACGTCCCATTGGATGTTCTCCCCTGGGAGAAAAAACCCAGGTGGGACCACATTGTGGGGGGGGGGCAAAAGGGCTGCCATGCCCTCCTTTTTGGTGTAACCCTGCCATGGCAGTTTTGTGATGTCCTAGCACTCCACCAGGGGTGGGGCTATGTTGGAATGGAGCTGTCTGGGCACTGCCATGAATACAAGTCTCTCTAACTCATGCTGAAGTGGCCCGCGCCAGTCCTTGCGCCACTGGAAGTTGATCACACCCTAGGTTGAAAAGGGGAAGGGATGCAAGATGATCAGTTCTGCATGTAAATTGCCGCAAGCCAATAGCTCGATGGTGCCCACCAGCCAAAGAATTACAGAGAAGGTGGCACTAAACTATTCTTGCAAAGGGATGACGGTTTCTACCTTGCCGTGGTGGGAGCTGCATAAAGACATTGTTCAAAGGATGAGTTGTTGGGAAGGAGCTTCTATTTGTTCAATTTATACCTCACCCGATCTGGGCAGATCGCAGCATATTAATAAAGTATAAGTAAAACACAAATAAAACCTCATCCCAACTGTCCCTCCTGCTCCTAATCTAATGTCTCTTGCACATGAGAGTCCCCACCCCACCCCTCTTTTCTTACCCAAGAGAGAACCCAAGCCCACTCCCCCTTAGACGGATTGTGGCTGTCTCCACTAGACCGAACTCCGAATAAAACACCCCATGAATACATACAATAAAATGTTGCAAAAGCCCCACCCACCGTTGCCATCTTGTGGCATTGCCAAAGGGTGGCACCGTGCACCCCCAGGCAGGCCAATCTGGCTTAGGAGAGAGCCTGGAAGGATTCTCTGGTGCTCCAAGGTGTCCATTCCAGCGCCTGGCCTGGAGCATGCTCCTCCTCTTCCACCCCCTCTTCTAAAGTTGCCCTGCATGTAGCAACATCCCAGTGACTATGGTGAAGGGGGGATGGCATTGAGAATCTGTAAGACGAAGGTATCCTGTTATATTCCAACGAGCCTCTTTAAACTGTCACTACACCTTCTTTGTAGGAGAACTTTGAGCCCTGATGCCATAAGGCTTCAGGCTGCAGCTATTTGTTATGGTTCCCCCAAAACCATAGTTGCCTGTATATGGCTGGTAGCTTTTGGAATGCCTGTCCCCCATTCTTACATCAATTTTCCAATAGTTGAAGTGGTTGTAGTGTTCCGTCATGTAATTTTTTTGGGGGCTGTTTGTGCCTTGATCTGATTTGCTGTATTCTGTCTGAGGCAGCATTCCCCAGAATTTTGCCAATGTGACCCCATTTTGAGACTTAAATATAATATCCTCACTCCATACATCAGAGACGTTCATCCACTGTCAGTTAGGATCATGTTAGGGTCATGTCTATGCTTTTGTGTCACTATGGTGTGGTGTTGCATGAGTTAATCTTCCTGGACATTGAAAACTCCCTGTTTGTTTCAATGGTCCATATGAGGATTGAGCAATATGCTAAGAATGTTAGGGATCTTTTTTGGGTATTGAAAATGTAGCCAGTTCTAGGAATCTGGAAAAGCAAAGGTTTAATTGCCTTCTGTATTGTACAGCCAATCATCCTGGTAATCAAACTTTATGTAGCATGGTGCTTTAGGAATGTTTTCAAGCACAATGCAAATTTGCAAGTAATTCAGCGAGAAGAACTGGGTTGAAATATACAATTTTCAGCCATTAGAGCCATCACTATTATTAATAATTCCTATAGCACTTCCAGCATTCAGACTGCTTTAGAATCCCCTTATCTAGTTCATCCTCGCAACAACTCTGTAGGGTAGGGTCATCATTATTCCCACTTTACAGATGGGGACCTGAAGCTGAGAGAGCACGACTTGCTCAAGGCCACCCACAGAGTTCATGACTAACATGGGATTTAAATCCTGGGCTCCCAGGTCTAAACTCAATAGATTATCCGCGAGGCTATGCTGGCTATATCACACAAGCAATCACCCTCGTTTAACTGGATTTCAGTTGGGTAAAAGGATTGTGTATATACCATTGGGAGGCTGGATCAGATCAGCAGTCTTGTCTAGTTCAGCTGGTGATTATGGTATGTACCCCTTGAGAAAAACCGCACTAGACCACCATGGGATGATGGCTTGTAATAGACTATGGCAACTCAAAGAGAGAGACTTGCTGCACTGAAGGGTTCAGGTCTTGAACCTAGTTTCCTAGCGCCAAGGAGGAAGTTGTTGAAAGTACTATCGGATGCTGTTCTGGCTTTATATTAAGCTCCAGCTCTCCAAGCACTTGCTCTGGTTGGAGCCTGGTGCTACCTATCTCTCCTATTCGCCTCCTACTAGCCGGATAAGTTTGTAGCTCCTTCCCTGTCTCTGCTGGATGGGGGGCATCTCCTGCTGTGGGCTGCCCATGTGAATAACTCCAGAGCCTAATTCAACTGCTGCTGATGGCACATTCCCAAAGAGCGCTACCCTTGTGGAAGCAGTCGGAGGCTCATGCTCGACAGCTCCTTTGCTGCCCTCAGGGTCTCAAATAGCAGCACTGATCTATGCACTCCCGTGCTAGGTGGATCATTGCTCTGACTTGGGCTACATTCACGCAAGACTTCTCTCACCTGTCCTCTTTGTTGTGGGAGTTTGCATTTTTTCATTTTAATTATTCCCATGTTCACTCCCGTCCTTCAAAAGTTACTGCTGTGGCCGCAAATAGATGTCCCATTATTATACTTTTTTGTTTTTGTTTTTGTCATCGACAATGCACTGTCTCCAACAGGCAGGCAGTGAGGATTCATCCCATGAAAGGGAAATCCCCTATATCCCCTCCTGCAGCAATTAAGACTGACTGATATGTGGATTAATTACTTCACGTGATACGGCAAGTGAAGAAGATGGATTTAGAAGGAATGTCAAACCTTACTTTTCTGGCTTAACTTTTGGGACTTGACCTGCATTATGTTTGTCCAGTGCATACTGCTACCTAATTCTTGCATGTGTTCACAAATAAGACAGGGGTGAGGCCCCCCCCCCACCATGCTAAGTTCTTGTGTGAATGCAGCCTCAGTATGTCAATCTGCTGTCAGGGGTCATGGTGCAATAGTCAGTTATCTTTTTCACCCCCCCCCCCCCCAAGGTGCATTGTTAAAATTGGCCTGTAAAGCCATGTGCTAGAAGTAGGCTGAGATTCTAGAAAGCTTTGTTCCCTGTAGACCAGGCATGGGGAGCCTTTTCCCTCCCAGGGGCCACTTTGAAAACTAGTACAAGTTTTGAGGGCCATGTAGAAGTTTGAGGGCCATGTAGAAGTTAGGGGCAGGGGGTGCTTAAGGAGTGTGCCCCAGAAGGAGGTGCAGATCATGGACATGTCTTTATGTGCATGCCCTCATCTCTGCTTCCTTAGCTTGCTTGAGCTCAGTCTTTCTGTGCTTGGGGGTAGGAGGAACTGGATCCAGGGGCCAGATCCAAGAACTGGAAAGGGACCAAATAAAAACTAGCTGCAGGCCTGAGGTTCCCCCATCTCTGTTGTAGACAGATGTTCAGATTTCTCTTTGATTAAGGAAAGATGGCCAGCTGGAATATAGGAAAAGAATTCAGGCCAGATCTATGATCACGGATTTAAGATGGAAGAGACTTGTTGCGTTGTCAAGTCCTACTCTGAAAGCTGCAGTTCTCGCTGACTGAGAAATAGCTGCATGTTTGGGGTTTCCACAAAGAAGACTGAGCAAATTCTGAGCAGAACTGGGCTGCACCAACCTGTTGTGCTTGTCAAACCTCACCCATAACTTACCCGTTCCCAGACTTCCTGACCTATTTCCCTTAAGCCCAGTGTGTCATTCCTGTTGTCTCTTGCCTCCTCCTTAACAAAGCTCATAATCTCGCATTAGAAGGGAGAAGTCAAATGAGATCCTAAGCTTTCTGTAGCTCTGATGTTGCATTTGCTCTGCTAAGACTGAGTCTAAATGCCAACCAGCAATTACAGATGCTCTGTTGCAGTTCATGGTTAACTAGCCAGGCTTAATGTGAGTGCTGGGAGTAACTGGCTTGGCCAAGATGGTGAACGAACGGGGTTACAATATCTTTGGCAAAGTCATTTTTTTCTCATCTGCCATAGATGGTGTGGTGGTGTCTCTAGAGAGGTGTTACGTAGGAGATGGGGACAAAATACGTCAGTAGCTTTTTTTTCTCCTCCTTTTCCTTGGACTGTTGGTTAGAGTGTGCAAACTTTCTGGCAACACAGGACCCCCCCCCCCCTTCCTCGGGCATCTCACAAGTCATGACATAATATTTTTTTATTTTTATAGCGCCTCTTCGCCAAATTGTGCCTGGAGTGCTTTACAGCACAGAAATACAATAAAATATAAAATCCACTTAAAATATAAATCGATGTTAAAAACAATTTAAAAGGAGATGATGGGGCGGGGAGGAGGGGGGACACATTAAGGGAAACTAGCAGTGGATCCTAAAAATTGTGTACTGAGCAACTGCAGGACGCATGCATATACACATACAATTTAAAAGGGGAAGGTAATGGGGGAGCAAAAATACATTAAGGGAAACCAGCAGGGGATCCTAAAACCTATGTACTGAGCAAATGCAAAGTGTATGTATGTACACACACACACGTGACATGCATTTGCTCAGTACATAGTTTTTAGGATCCACTGCTGCTTCCCCTTAATGTGTGTTGTCCTCCC
>QEPC01007512.1:8473229-8638616 GCA_003113815.1 Sphenodon punctatus
CCCCCCCCCCCCGTTTGTTTAGCAAAGCTCCATGCTGCTTCTCCATCTTCCGTAAATGTCTCATTCCCTATTTTGCGTCTTGCCCTGTTTAGATTGAATTTCTCTCTGAATGTACCAAAGGTCAAATGGCTTGCACTGCGTTATTGTGCATTTGTCCAGCATACCCTGTGGGTTTTGGGCTGCTTTTCTTTGTGGAATCATTTCTGCTGGTGATCCATTAGTTCTGGCATGTGTTTGGGCATCTAACCTTTTTAATGTTGCTTTTGAAACATCAGTGTCTGTTTTGCTACGATGTCTAGTGCAGAGGTGGGAAACCTTTTCTCTCCCAGGGGACACTTCAAACAGGGGCTGCATACCAAAATCTTCATATGGCTGAGAGCCACAAGACATGCAAGTGTGTGCAGGCATGCATGTGCACATAGACAAACCTCTCCCACTTTGAGACTGGTTGGTGCTCTGTGGCCTTGGATTCTGAGGAACAGCTGTAATTCAGCTGCTGAGATTTGGGCCACTTGCACATGAGAGCAGGGGGCCTTCCGGAAGCAGAGATTGTGGCAGGAGGCTTTGCTTGGAAGCTTCATGGGAAGCTTCGCTTGTGGGGGGGGGTGGGGAGGAGGGCAGGTTAGCCCATTTCTAGCATGATCGACCTCATGCATTACAGGACTGGATTTTTGAGTTCTGCAACACCCGAGGGAAATCACCCTAGAAATGGGCTAACCCAACCCCCGCACACAAGTGGAACTTCCCGCGATGCCTCCTCCGGCTGTGATCTCTGCTTACAGAAGTTCCCCTGCTCTCGTGTGCAAGTGGTCTCGGATGCAGTGAAGCAAGAGACAGGACTATTAAGGCAGTACAGGGTCCAGGACTAGCCTTGGCCGAGAGTCGCGTTTGAACTGCCCCAAGAGCTGTAGAGCCACTTTTGAGCCACAGTTTGGCCCACTCCTGATCTGTGCCGTGGATTTGTCCTTTATCCTTGTGTGCATGCCCCTCTGCTCCCTTTCCCTGAACTCAGTTTTTCATGGCTTGGGGGGTAGGAGCTGGATTCAGGGACCGGATCCAGGAATTGGAAATTGGTCACATAGAAAACTAGCCAGGGGCTGCATTTGGCCCCCCTGAGGCCTGAAATTCCTCCACCTCTGGTCCAGTGTCTTGTTTTATTGGAAACTTTAAGATCCTTTATAACTGAGGGTTTCTTGGCTTTAATACTTGGAGGGAGAGCACCCTTGACAGCCTGACTGAGCCAATTTATGAGGGATCGTATTAGGGTTATGTAAAATGCCAAACCCACTGGCTCCTGATGACAGTATGTGAAGCAACGTTCTCTCCTGGCTAGAGAAGTGAGGACCGAGGGGCATTAAACCCTGGCTCTTATTAGGCTAATGATAATTGAAATGTATCCGCTAGCCTTTCCAAGGGGCTCAAGGCAGCTTACAACAAATCAAATAGATCATTCTAATAATAACACCACAATACAGCTGACCCATAGTGCCTCCCGTGACCCACAGTACAATAAACCTTAAACAATAAGACAATTAACCACACCCCCTCCTCAACCCACTCCCACCCTTGCCTCTCACCCAAGGGAATCCCTGCCCTCCTTTACTCCCCTCCCCCCCACGCTTTTACTCTGCTCTCAGTGAGGGGTGGGTGGGGGAATTGTCCTGGGCGGTGGCAGACAGTACAGTAATCCACAGCTGACTACAGCTCACCTGACCCACTACAAAGCATTTCCAGGAATTGACGTGAGGCCTTGGGAAATCAAACCTAGTGTCCCATCCTGTGGATACCTGCCCATGAATAAAACAATCAATCATGCTTGGCAGAGGCAGTGGGCTCTGTCCTCTGAACAGCACCCTTCTAACGAGAACGCACGTTTCCTGGACCTCTTCCAGGCTTACCCACAGAGACCAGCTGCCTCAGGCGTGGTGTTTGATTAAAGGCACTGCTATTAGGTTTAATGGGAAGAATGGCAGCTAGGATTACCATCCCTCTGGGCTTTGAAGCCGCTGCCTCTTGGGTATGAGTGAAGCCCCAGTTTCCCCAGGTTATTGAATTTCTCTGAGCATGCACTAATATGAGGAATTTCTTTTCAGGTGGTGGCAGTGCCACATCAAAAAGGGGTCGGGTTAAGAAGCTACCCTGCCCGTTTTCTAATGTGGCCCTGCCTTCTGTTGAACATTGTGACATCAGTGCCCCCAAAGGGGTGTGGCCACATCAGAAGGGGCGGGGCAGTCCCTCTGTTCTGCCCCTTTTCTGGCAAGGGTCTTATTGTAACCCTAACCTCTTGGGGTGAAAGCTTAGGGGACTTCTCTGAGCCATGTGATGAAAATAGGGAGTGAGGAATGCCCTCCTAGGAGAGCAGTCCTGCTCTGGTTAAGTTACTGCAGGTGCAAGTCCACAGCAAGACTCGTATCCAGAACTTTTATTGATGGAAAAGTGTACAGTCCCCAGACTCTTAGCGATCACGCACTGAAGCTGGCAGCCCCCGCCCCAGGCCTTAGACCTTCTCAACACTAGGCTTATGAGCAAATCCCTCTACCGTGACCCTTCTGACTAGCTTGCTCCAGGGTGAACCCTGGTGTGCTCAGGACCCCATTGGGGGAATTCTTATCCTCTTCTGCCTGGGGACAGGTCCTTCCCTAGGAGGGAATGCCTACTCCTTTATTCCTCGTATCTGGTCAACTTGCCTGACTATCCTCAGCTGGGCTTATTATGCCCTAATGCGCCTCAGATGACAAGTTGCAGGGCGCAGGCGAACAGGGCCTGATCCTTTCCGGACTTACCCAGAGGACCCTGCCACAGGGATCTTATCACTCAAATCCCTAGCGTGGCCGAGCAGAGTGATCTCCTGAGCCTCAGTCCAGAGGCCTGGGTTCTAATTGGGGGCATAGCTGCCATAGAAAGAGGGGGCTCAGTTGATCCCAGGCCCCAGAACCTGAGGGGTCCATTTGCACCTGAACACCGCTAGGAATTTTTCAGAATGGAGCAGGGGCAGCACAGTGCTCTTGCCTACTCTGAAAATCTTGAGCAGCGCTCGGTCTGCTTGCAAAAGGGTCCTGCCAAGAAAGCTTTCAGAGTAGGCAGGGGTGGAGTGATGGTCCCAGCTTCTTCCCTGGTGAGATGATTGCTGCTCTTGGGGGGAGGAGAGCTGGGGAGGCTTCATGGGTAAGCCCTGCCCCCCACCCTAGAAACACTGCCCTCTTGCCCTTAGCGTGGGCCCACCACCCCTGCTAAGAGGAGGGCTTGCTATGCCACTGATCTTGTCCCATCTTTATCACTGGCGTCTTGGGGGTCCCCTTTGGTGAGTCGCTTTATGTGCTTCAGTTTCCTCACGAGGGGAAGTGATTTGTTCCTTTAGTTCCTAGTTCCTCTAGCCTAGTTCCTCTGACTCTTGACAATGGTCAATTATGTTTTTACATAACTGTTTCCAACCTCACCTTGTCATGTTAAGCCACTGGCTGTATCATGATCCCATGTTGCCACAATAATTTCCTTTCTAATCTCCAATAATCCGTTTGCCCATAGCTGTGTGTGCGTGTGTCAGGTTCGCACGGTCCAGAGACTGGGTCGACATGAGATCGGGCCCAGGAGTGGTGTGAGGGTAGGAGGAGTGCAGGAACAGAGAGAGATCAGGTGCAAGGGCCAGGTGGGATCAGGCACAACAGCAGACAGGAAGAGGAAGTGAAACAGGGAAGTAACCAATGTTCTGCCTAGTTTCCTGCTTCTGGCAGGCAACCAACCAACCAGGAAGCGGACAGGTGTGGCCAGACCAGCACAGAAGGTGGGTACATTGAGTGAACACAGGCAAGAGTCATGCAATAGTGGCTCTGTGGGACCTGCCACTGCCTCAGGCCCCGTCGGGATGCCAGTTCAAGACCCAATGTCTCCAGCAGGGGTGAGGAATGTGAGACTGATGGGCCAAATCTGACCTATGACTTTTATTTATGTGGCCCTGTGATCCCAAAAAGGGGGGGTTCCCCTTCGGGTGGGGTGTCCTGGCCCTTTAACGCTGGGGCTGGGCTTACTCTGGGGTGCTGAGTCCCCAGGGGTCAGGGATGTGTGTGTTGCTGCTGGGGTCCCTCCTGTGCCATGCTTCCTGATGCCCGCTTCCCACCAGACCTCTCAATTAGGGCTGAAATGAGAATTTTAAAAATTCTCACAAGAAATTCTTGCAAGATCTAACACCAGGATTGAGATCTTGCCAAGATCTCAGTTCCAGTGCATGATATAGCAAGATTTCTCGCAAAATGATTTTTATTTTATTTATCTTTTTTTTTTTTTTAAAGTACTGGGCATCCTGGGATACCCCAGGATGCTGGCTGACTTACCTTGTCCCCGAGCTACTGGCCTCCAGTCTGGTGGCTGCTCTCTGCATTCTGCAGAAAGCTACCTTGCTTTTTGCCTCCCCTGCCATGCTGCACTCTGCAGAGCTTAGTTGGGACCAGACAGTAAATTATCTAAGTGGGGAGGGGAGCAGGGAAGCGACTTCACAGTTGTGTGCAAGGGGGACCAGACCAGTCAGGGGTGTGCTGTATTGGAGATGGGGACCGATTTGAGTGTTGCACATAACTGTGAAGAGGCTTCACAGTAATCAGCCCTACTTCCAATCTCATGACAGGTTAGTGACACTAATTGTGAGATTTTTTGTGTGGCTTAGAAATCATGTCTCTGGCGATAAATTTGCAAGAGTTGTGATAAAATTGGCAATGCTGTGAGCACACCTATTCAGCACTCCTGCCTCCAACTCCTGTCCGGCCTGCAGAGCTTGACCTAATTTTTAAAGTGGCCTGTGGGGAGAAAAGGTTCCCCGCCCCTGCCTTATGGCGTGCGTGCATGTACTTGAGAAGGTTGCTGTTCCCCTCTGTTACTGCTCCGCTTCCCATGCCGTCGTGTCCTCGGCTAATCTTTAATCTTCAAAGTCAATTTGATCTCTTCTGGTCTAAATTTTCAATTTCCCCTTTGCTTGTACAGAATCTATTGGAATTTGCTTCTCTTTCCGGGAAAGAGGTGATTCTATTGAAAGCCTCTTTAGTTGCAGCAAAACCTTTTGAATGCACCTTACGGAAACATTTAATACCGTGTTTGCTTCCCCTCCCCACCCCCCGTTTTGCGGCTGGTGTCACTACTCCCACTGGTAAGGAATTTATTTTGTTGACTCTTAATAGAAAGGAGACTGTGTAATAAGTCTTGAAAATTTGACTCGGCTGGGACTCATGCTGAGGCTGCTCAGAAGCCCATGTTTCAAACATTTCTCTCTCTACAGGAAAATCTATTGTGACAAGTAGATTCCTAAAGTAGGCTTTTCTCTAGCTGTATATAATATATAGAACCTGCTGCAAATGGAGCTTTTGCTGTTGCTGGAATTGGAATAGTGCAACAGCAGTAAAGCTAAACATAGGCTCCTGCAGCTTCTCAGCTGCATGAATGGTCTCCCTGTCTCTCCCTACGTTTGTCGTCATTTATATAGCACAGGCAATGTGCCTGGTACCCACCAGTCCTAATTAGAGACAGCTCCTTGCCCTGATTTACACTCCAGAATGGGGAAGGGGAGGGTCACTCAAGGAGAGACAAGGAGACACGGTTACACTTCTCAACTTCATGAATATTTCTGTGTCTCTCCTTTATGTTCCCTTCCCCCCTGTCCATCCTGGGGGGCAGGGACCTGTTTCTAATTATAACTGTTCAGCAGCACCAGGCACATTGCTGGCACTATATAAGTAATTCACGATAATCTAACAAGAAGTTGTCCTCAGACAACCTTAAGGATTGCGATGGAATATAGGGGAGGATGCAGTCTGTCAGAGATACAGGTCCCAAGCTGTCTTGTTTGGCTATGACATCCTGCCTTGATTTCATAATAATAAATTATTATTAATTATTATTATTATTAATATACTTGAATAGTGCCCCCCTGTTAAATGGGGCGCATCACAAAATACAACAAAATCTGTATCCATTTACAATCCAGTTTAAAACAGTTTAAAAGGGGGAAGAAAAAAAATCACGTTCTGGGGAGCCAGCACTGGGTCCTTTAAAAGCACTTGGAGAATAAATGAATCTTCAGATGCTTTTGAAGGTGAGGAGGAAGCCACTGAGATAAATATCTGGCGGGAGGAAGTTCCATGAGGCAGATCACAAGCGACATGTAGGGGGTCGTAGGGATGGCATCTTACCCCATAGATTTTCAGCCATCCCCTCAAGCCTGCCCTGGCTGTTTCCCCATAGTCTTTGCTAAGGGTCCTGAGAGAATCCTGTGAGGTGGATGGGTAGGTCTGAGCTAGGCCCGTGAGGTATAACCATGCCACAGGGCCTGGCCTGAGCCAAGGCAGATGGCCAAAAGCCAACACCCGGTCTAAGCCAGCCAGACAAGTTTGTAGGCCAGCAGGCAGGATGAATCTGAAACTAGGGAGGCAAGAAGCCAGAGACTGAAGCCAGAATTCAAGGTACAGTGAAAGAAAGGTCAAACGGAGCAAGGCAGGCACCTGGGAACAGAGCTTGGCCAAAGTGGAAGCCAGAGACGCAGAGCTGAGGCAGCAGGCGAGCTGGAGCTGGAACATAGTATGGTCGGACTCGCTAGCACACAGGAACTGCTGTGTTGCCAAGACATGTAGGCCGAGAACATCAGTGGCTTACGTAGGTTGAGGTTGGTCAGCCAGGACTAAGAATTTGACCTGAAGTGTCCGAATTATAAACTGTCCTCTCCAAGTGAAGTCCTGGGCGTCTTTAAATACAACGACAATCGGGTGCTTAAGACGTTTGCCACGTGGCTGTGCATTTTGTCTAAGCGCAGTTACTATTTTTGGCCTCTGGCTTGCCCCCCCCCATCCCATTCACTCCTTGTTGGTTGCACAGATGTATCGGGTGTGGGAGTTGAGTGCTTCCCCTGTCTCGTGGCTAGAGGTTGTGTCTAAAGACATCAGGGGGGGTGTTCACAGCCATTTCCGGTCTGTCTGCCCTGAATCCTCCACTCCGTGCCCCCACCAAATAGTGAATTCCTTGCTGCACACCATTGGTGCGCTGTCCTGGAGCAACTGGTGGGGTAGGGGACGGTGAGCAGTGAAGAATCAGCTGTTGACCTGAGGAGTGGAGGATCAGGCAGACTTGACCGCTCTCCCACATGGACTACAACTCCCATAATCCCATGGGAGTGCTGCCAGGAGAGCTTCGGTGTGAGCAGCAGGAAGTCCCTGATTAGCCCCTCGGTGTGGAAAACAGTAACGGGGGTAAATATGGGTCAGAGAATGGTGTCCGCACACATTCCACCCTCTTTGCTGTTGTGTCTAAAGGCACCCCCTGACTCCAGGTGAAACCCCTGGGTGAAATGTAGGCTTTCAGGAACAGCAGGGTGAAGCCGTTCAAGAAAGAGGCAGGGCAAAGGGACTCTCTTGCCCCCTTTCATCATGATAGCCCCACATTCAACTCCTGCTATGCAGCTGCACTGTTGTGCTGCGCCAACGTTCCTGTAATAAACAGAAGGCTTTCTGACCCATGGTTACCAAGGGCATGACATTCAAAGATGCGGAACATCCACAGCTTCCACTGAGTATAGTTGGAGCCATGTTAGCTGCGTTTCCCACATCGGAGACAGTGGAGAGAAAACAGTGAACCTGGGTTGCTACGGAGTTGTGGGTGCTTGGGACCTCCTCCGATCTGGCTTTGGCTATCCCACAGCAGCATGCAGTGAGTGAAGGATAGACCTCACTCCCAGGCCTTACTGATAGAGCCACTTATTATTGTCACAGGAGCAGAGTGCTTTGCAAAAACAAAATGCGTTTATCTTCATGACACCTGTGAGGCAATAAACCATCAGGCCTGTTTTACAGGTGAGGCACAGAAAAAAGCAGTTTGGTGATGTGGAAAATCTAGCACATGAATCCTAAGACCATCTCTCCTCACCCTCCTCCATGCAACTGTTTTCCCCAGGAGACCCTGTGCTCCGTTAGCAATGTAGCAATTCCTGTTGGAACCCAAAAAGTCCCCTGGCTTCTGACGCTTCTGTTAACGAGACTAATTTACAGTTTGCTCATGTCCTCTGTAGCCTGCGCGTGGGTGTCAGTGCAGGTTTATGTGTGGAAGAGTTGGGTTTCCAACTGCCTCTCCAAAGTAGACAGCATGGCAGATGACTGCAATTCCCAGGCTGGAAATATCAAATTTTGGACTTTTTAAAAAATAAAAAAAATGAAACTTATTTCATCCGATTAAAGAGAATAGATCATCTTGCTTCCTTGCCTGGAGCTTCCCTGAATTATATGGCTATCAAGGGTGATGTATTCCAGCTTTCAGTATTTAGCATCTGCTTTTTATACCCTGAAACAAGCTTCCTTTCGCTGTTAATGATTCATCCAGGGGGATAAAATGCTTTAAGGTTCACTCTGTATGAAACTAGCTGCTTGTGAATAGGGGCTAGCTTGGGCTGAGCCTTGGATCAGGACCTTCCCTCCATTCCCCGACTAGATCAGAAACAGGGGGCACTTCATGAGATTTTGGCCCGGTCCTTTTAAAACCCTCATCAGCCCTGGTTCCGGGCACCAGGAGGGAGATGCAAAGGGGTGGGGCATGACCTTCTGACATGACCGAACCCCTCTTTTTCTGAGCGCTGTGATGTGTCAGTGCTCAAGACGGAGGCATGGTCACATCCGAAAGGTGTGGGGTGGAGCAGCTCTTCTGCCCCCCGAATGTAATTCTGCCAGCACCCTTTTCTCCCAGATGCCAATTTTGGGAGCCTACCCACCCCTGTAATAAGACCACTTTCATGGACCTCTGTTCTGACTGAGGAGTTTGCTGTGTGTTAGAAGATTTGAAACGTGTCAGTGGTTTTGCTGCGGGAGGCCGTTAAAGATGTTTCTATGGAGACAACCTAATTGCATGGCGGATGATCCGATGGTAAAAGTACCTGATTGGGAAGCTGTGCCATTAACTCGCCAGGTGGCCTTGAGCAAGTTGCTCGGATTAATGTTTTTAGAGTTGCCAAGGGGCTTGAGCAGCAAAGTCAGTGAGGTTCTCTTTATGGTTCATGTGTCTGTGCCTCAGTTCCCCTAACTATAGACTGGCAATAATACTCCTATTGGCTGGGTGAGCCGATTGTTTGTTTGTGTATACGATTCTTGCTTTGGCAGGGTGTGTTGACCATTTTCAAATGTCTAAAAGGATGCAGGAGGGAAAAAAGTCGGAGAACATTGGTTCGCCTGTGCCACTTGAGGACAGGACAAGAAGCAATGGGTTTAAATTGCAGGGGAGGTTGGTTTAGGTTAAATATAAAGAAAAACTTCTCAACTTTAAGGATAATTCTGCCTTGGAACAAGCTGCCTAGAGAGGCTGTGAAATCTCGTTCCCTGGAGATTTTCTAGGAATGGCTGGATAGGCGTTGCAAGGATGCTTTAGGCCAGAGGTGTGGAATTTCAGAGGCCAAATGCGGCAGTGGCTAGTTTTTATTTGGCCTTTTTCCAGGTCCTTGAACTGCCCCCCTGGAATCCAGTTCCTACCCCCAGGCACTGAAAAACGGAGCTCAAGATAGGGGAGTAGAGATGATGGCATGCACACATGGGTCCAGGTCCAGGGTAGAGCCATAATCTGGACCCTCCTCCTGAGCACACCCCTTAAACACTCCTGCCCCCCAATGTCTATGCAGCCGTCAGAGCTTGTACTCATGTTCAGAATGGGAAGGAAAAGGTTCCCCACCAAGGAAATAAAATAATCTGCAGGAAAGGCCCTGCCCTGTTGGAAATGCTTCCTAATGTAGGCTTTTGTTGTTAGAAATTATAATAAATGTTCCCTTTTTTTAAGTTGTCCAGAGCCTGATTTCAGACAGTTAAAATGTCTGCCTGTCACAACATGTCTAGAATTTCCTAGGACTGTATCAATTGAAATAAGAGCCTTTCCAAATCACAGTGGAACTGCAAGTGAGGGTCTTTGGGGAGACTGTGAATAATAAGTTACTAATGCTGTATAAACTTATGAGTCCTGGGTGTTATAATGAAAATATTGGCAGAGAAGAATGATCCAGGTGACTTAGGTGCCTGGGTTCATAATCCCGGCTCGACTCATATTGCATCCTGTGTATCCTTGAGGAGACCATTTTTATCTGTTTCCTTCTCAGTATGGTGGGAATGGTAATACACTTTGTCCTTGAAATACTGGGCTAATTCAGGTAGCTTGCTACCTTTTATATTAGTTTTCTTAAGAGCCCCCACTATTTCCACGAAGAACCCTTACAGCCTATAATTCACTTTTAATTGAAGTATAACATTATAAAGGTATAAACGTATGAGGGTGTTAGCATGCGGAGGGCTAGCTCACATGGGCATAAAGATCTGAGTGTTTTGATCAGAGAAGTTGTTCCATCGTCACTTCCTTTCTTTGTCTCCGGTCTTGCAAGCAGAGAGAATCGGGGGATAATGTCCCCTTTCCATCCCATAGCTGTGCACACGACAGGCCCTTCCAGTAACGGCAGCTGGAATAACAAGCAGTGATATAACTGTGAGAAGTATAGACAAACCCTACCCCTTGCCCTGTAGCAATGCATTCAGACATGCTGATTTCTCTGCATTTCAGTGGCATTGGGTGGGAGAGAACGGGGGATTCCCAAGCAGCACAGCAAGTGGTAAGGATTTCACACAGCACTCAGAATGGGGCTCTACCCACTTTAAATTTATTTATTTATTATTTTATTTATTCAGACTTCTATGCCGCCCTTCCCATAACGGTTTAGGGCAACTTACAATCAATACCACCCCCCACCAACCATATAAAAATCCCCATCCCTTTCCCAGAAACCTTACCCCTAAAATTCCCCCTACAAAAATACTTCCCCTGCCCACAATCCCAGCCAATTTCAGTCCCTATCTCTGCCTGACAAATGCCTTGCCAGACAGTTGTTTTGCACTGCCTTTGGAAGATGTTCCGACTTCGAGTGTTTGTGTGGCTGAGGCCCCTGGCATTTACCCTGAAGCGGAAGCGAGCAGACAACAGTGCGGCCGGCCTTCACCTTTTCATTTTTTCTAAGCCCTGCCCTGCTTACTCACCATTCTGCAGATGATCTCAATCTGGCACTTCAGAAACGGGGGAAGGCTAGGGATCTGCTTTATTGTATTCCTGCCAAGGCAAACATGAATTGAGCTGCTAAGTCAACACAGGGGTAAAACACAACGTGGGAGAGGCTCTCTTTAGTTAAACACACAGTTTGCAGGTGCAGCCTAGAGATTTCACTCATCAGCCACCGACAGGCTGCCTTGCCCTTAATGCTTCCTGTTTAATAATGTGCCAGTCCTCCATCTCCCACCGCTCAGCTGGTTCTAGCTGGCCCTTCTCCATCCCTATCTGAATGGGTGTGATCTAGTTTTGATGCTCCTTGGTTCAATGACAATTTATTGGGCAAGCTGGCTGTAGCAGGGGGTCTTCCCAGGGCCACACGGGGGCGCTGGGATCTCACTGGGGAATTAACTCACCCCGCTGTCATGCCCATTCAGTCCTCAGCCGGGCTGTATCCCTCATGAAGGAAGCAACACTGCACCAGTCTCTAGGGGATTCAAGTCTGTCTCTTTAATCTGTATTCATCCAGTTCCTTGTCCCTGGGCTGCCGGCTCATCCGCCCCCTGCAGACCCAGCACTGTCTCACCAAGCACTGGAACCAACACTAAAGCATCAACCCCCAAAGTCCATAGTAACCAGACCTTAGAACCCAGGCTCTGGCCAAGCCTTCCCCAGGCAGGAAGCACTCTCCTGGGCATAACCCTCTCTCCACTACCTGGTTCGCTCAGAGTCTTCAGCACCTTGGATAGCACAGAGTGGCCAACAGCTCCTAGGCTTCTTCCAGAGAGATGTTGTTCTTTTGGCATCCAAGCAGAAACTGCCTCTTCTCCCAGTCTTGCCTCTCCTCTTAAACAGGTAGAGTGGGTGTGACCGGAGCCTTAAAGGGCCAGTGTCCTGCCCACTCTGGCACTTTACTGGCCAACCTGTTTCTTACCCACAGGTGGCTCCTGGGCTTGGGCTGACTTCCCCAGCCCCTTTGGGGCTCACAGGCTCAGACTTAACTCCCCCCTGTCCAGGGCACACAGGCCCGCAGGTTTCTGAGCCTGATAGGCAAGTGCCAGTCCCATGCCTTCCTATCCTCAGCCCTCCAGGCTAACCCACTTAGCCCCCTCCTTAAAGGGGCCACAGCCGTGCAGGGCTGCTCCCTGCTACGCTGGCTATGTGCATGTGACTAAGGGAAACCGATACCCCAAGTATCCAGCCAGGGCTGACTTGACCAATTTATGCTGTATTTGATGGCTTTGTGCCCATTTGCCATTACTGCCTGTGTCAGGTAGGTGGCAGGCTGACTTCTCTCTCTCCATTCTCCCAGGACCATTCTCCCAGGACCAGTGTCCTCTTCCTTGTCTTGCCTTTTCAGGTCACCACGAAAGGGGAGTGTAGGGGGAGGAGTGTTATAACCTTTGCAATGCAACCTGCCCAACCCCCTTGGGATGCAGATACTTGTTGCGGGGAGACAAGCAGGGCCGTTGAGCCCTACCTCTTGGGGTAAGGGAGATGAAGAGGAGGGGTGACTGAAGCAGAACTGGCAGCTTGGTGAACAAAAGTGAGTTTGAGCTTGGCAGGGGAGGGTGCAAGTTTGGGGAAAGGCTGCTGCTGATAGACTTTTGGGGAACCCTTGTAGTACTGGATTTCTGAAAGCTGCAGAGAGAGGAGCAGCTTGCGGAGTGTGTGTGTAATTCCTCCCCCCCCCCCCCCNGCTAGCAGCAAGCGGTAGGCAGGGGCGGTAATTCCTCCCCCACCCCACTCAAAGTTGATGCTGAGTGGGGGTGGGCAGGTGAGCCGGTCTGCGAGTGTGGAGGAGAGATGAGCAGGATAGTGGCAAGTGGTGGCCAGGGGCAGTAATTCCTCCCCGCCCCCCCCAAAAAAAGCTGTTGCAGGGGTGGAGAGGGGAGGAGGTCAGGTGAGCCCGTCTGCTGGAAGGAGGAGAGGAGAGGCTAGCGGCAGGCGGGTGCGGTAATTCCTCCTCTCCCCCTGCTGTTGCTGAGGCGGGAATCAGGCAGATGCGTTGGTCTGCGGGTGAGGAGGCAGTGCACGCTCCCCTTCTTCTTCTGATGATGATGATAGGCTCAGCCTGGGACACTGCTGCTCTTCCAGTCCCGTTTAAATAACCCGCCGCGTTGCCAGCCGCCACTTGTGTTGTTTTTTTCTCCCCCTTAAAGGGAGACCACAATCCACGAAGGTTTTTTCTTTCCATTTCTTTTTAAACACATGGTGCAATGAAGCACAAGCCATTAAATCAATATTTATTTATCAATATTTATTTATAAATCAATATTTATTCTTGCTACCCTGCCCCTCCTGCCGCAGGCAGCTCGGGGCAGCTTTCAAACAACACTAAAAACATCAATAACTAAAAACAAGACGTGTGTGCGTGCGTGCGTGCGTGCGTGCGTGCGTGCGTGCGTGCGTGCGCGCGTGCGTGTGCACACAAATCGGTAGGGCCTAAGCAGTTTAGGGCTTTATAGACCAAGACCAACACCTTGAATTCGTCCCAGAAAACTACCAGCAGCCGGTGCAGAGAACAGAGCACTGGCATAATATGCTTCCGGCGACCCATACCCACTAGGAGACGGGCCACCGCATTCCGTACCAGCTTCAATTTCCGAGCCGTCACCATGGGTAGCTCCAAATAGAGTGCGTTACAATAGTCCAGCCTAGAGGTGATGAAAGCATGGATGATGGTGGCCAGGTCAGAGTCCGGAATGTACGGCCGAAGCCGTCGCACCAGATGTAATTGGCGAAAGGCACTCCTCGCCACAGCCTCCACCTGGACACCCAGGCAGAGCTGTGCATCAGGGAGTACCCCCAGACTCCAAACCTGGGAGACTAATGGAGGGTCGACCCCGTCAGTGACGGGGGCAGCCACCTCCATCGTCTTACCTACCAACATCACCGCTGTCTTGTTAGGATTCAGCCTCAGTCGATTAGCCCTTATCCAGTCCCCCACAGCTGTTAGACACCAAGTAAGCACCGAGACTGCCGGGCCTGGTTCAGCTGAAAATTAGAGGTATAGCTGGGAGTCATCAGCATATTGATGACCCCTCACGCCGAACCTCCAAATGACTTTGTCGAGTGGCTGCATGTACATGTTGAACAGGAGAGGGGACAAAACAGAACCCTGTGGGTCTCCGCACGAGAGGTCTCAGTGTGATGAAAAATAATCACCGAGCACCACTCGCTGAGTTCGTCCGGCCTGGAAGGAGCAGAACCATTCTAAGACAGTCCCGCCCACCCCTGCGTGGTCCCGTAGGCACGTCACCAACATCTCATGATCAACAGTATCAAACGCAGCCGACAGATCTAACCAAATCATCAGGGTCAAACAACCCTGATCCCATTCCCAGCGAAGATCATCAACCAAAGCCACAGTCTCAGTACCATACCCCAGATGAAATCTAGACTGAGAGGGATCAAGAAAACTGACACTGTCAGGGTACCCCTGCAGCTGTTGGGCCGCTTCCCGTTCAATAACCTTCCCTAAAAAGGGAAGGTTAGAGACAGGCCGATAGCTGACGAGGGAGTCAACATCAAGCAATGGTTTCTTGAGCAGAGGACACACAACTGCCTCCTTGAGACAGACCGGCACTCTGCCCTCCCGAAGGGAGGTGTTGACCACCCCAGCCAGCAACGGCCCCATTGTCTTCTGGCAGGCCTTAACCAGCCAGGACGGGCATGGATCCAGTTCACAAGAGGTGGCCCTAACAGCCCCCAGGACATCCACCGCATCGGCGGGTGTCACCAACTGAAATTGATTCCATAAAATCAGACAAGGCGGGGCTGCCATAACCTCCGGTTCTCCTAGTGTAATAAGTACGGCGTCGAAATCCTGGTGAATACGAGCAATTCTTCCCTCATCTCTCTTCAAAACTCTGTTGCCAGGATCATCCGCCTAGCCCGTTACTTTGACCATGTGCCCTCTCCTCTCTCCACTGGCTCCCCCTTCCTGAGCGTATTCTGCAGAAGCTCCTCGTCTTCACCTACAAAGCCCTTCACAACTTTGCTCCCCCCTACCTCTCTGCCCTGATCTCCCTCCAAACCCCTGCTCGAGCACTCCACTCCCTCTTCCATCCCCTCCCTCACCCTCCAATGCCTCCCCTGCTCCCCCAACCACCTTCGTCCCTTCTCCTTCACTGCCCTGCATGCCTGGAACTCCTTTGCTGCCCACATCCGCCTTGCCCCCTCCCTTTGTACCTTCAAGACCCTCCTCAAAACCCACCTCTTCCACTCCGCCCTTCCTAACTCCTGCTGATTATCCCCTGTTATCTTCAAATTCCCAATGTACTGTAACCAAACCAAGAACATGTACCTGAGTTCTTGCATCCTCATGATTGTTGCATCCCTTGTCTCTCCCTCTGTTCCCCCTTCCCTGTCTCCCCTCCCCCTGTCTTAAGATTGTAAGCTCTCGGGCAGGGTCCGTGTTTATCTTATTCTCTGTAAAGCGCCGGGTACGTCACTGGCAGGATATAAATGCTTATAATAATAATTAATAATAATGTCACAGTGTGCTGTAGATGACTCCACTCCCAGGTGGAGGGAGGCCCAACTGACTAGCCCCCTCACCACCTGGAAAAGCTTTGCTGGATGGGATTTTGCGGATGCTTTTAGAGATTAAAGGGCCAAGCAAAGAAACGCGCAAAGAAAAAAATGGTAGACCTATTTCTTGAGAAGGCTGCCCAGAAAATAAATTGCACGATTTTAAGATTGTGGGAAGATCGTGGGAACAAGAAGATCACAGGCGACACCATCTCATGTGAAAGCAGCCTCTATAGTGCGCCCAGCAAGCTAGATAGCTGTTTGTGAGGGTATTACAGGTGCAGTTGTGGTGTGGCTGGCTAGCTAAGCTTTGTGCTTGCTGTGCCTGGGGTCATGGGTCATGGGTCGTAGCTTGCATTGTCTTTCTTTCCTGTTGCCTTTTTAAAAAAAAACAAAATAAAGTCTCCGCTCCTATTGGCCCTAATGGATATAGGATGCAACTTGAGCTGTGAAAGTAGGAGCTGCTCCGTCAGTATTTAAAACAAAATACAGAGGGGCTATTCCCTTCCCCTGTGGATTCTCTGATGCTTCCATACAGTTTCTTTGCCTCTAGGAGCCTTGAAGCTCCAGCCTTTCCAGTTCCTTCCTTTCCAAAGCACTACCAGAGCAATTGCTAGCTGTGCCTGTCTGCTTACAATCAGTGCCTTGGAAGGGCCCTTCTGGCTCAGCTGCTCTGCTTTGGGACAGCTGTGCCAAGGGTTCTAGGTTCTAGGCTGCCCTCTGCTTGCTCAAGCTCCCTTCTAATAGCTGGCATATAAAATTAGTGGGCGCACACACATCCCTCCCCCCCCCATTTTCAATCCAAAACGGGTACTCATTGGATCATATGTGAGTAGTGCCTATTACTCGACCCGCAAATGGTGAATCGGGTATTGCGTATTTGACGGGTATATCCGTTCTGAAGGGTGCTTGTTTCAGCTCGAGTTGAGAGGCATGTTCAATGCAAATGGCCAATGACTGGGTAGCTTAGAGATTTCAGTAGGGTAGTGATAGCTTGAGATGCTTTCTGTCTTAGTGGCTTGGCCCTTTAATCTCTAAAAGCAGATTTCACTTAAGAAATGCATGTTAGTGCTTTAATTCTATTTCCAAAATGAGCGGAAACCAACAATTATTTGTCGTCAGGCTGGGCCACAAGTGATGTAATGCTTTTGAAAAGAGACAATAGTTTCAGATGATGCAGCAGTTCTGCCTGTGATAGAGGAGCGTAACGAGGCAGATGCACTTCATCTGGCGGCAGCAGGTGAAGGCGGCCATTGTGGGGAAGAGTGGGAAAGTTCATGGGATTGTGGGTAATTACAGCATTTCTTCAGGGAGCCTATTCTGAAGTGATTGTCGGATTTCTTCTTGTATTTTGGTCTCTTGTGCCTGAATTCTCTCCAGAATTTGAGCTCTAAAGTGAATTCTGGATTGTTGTTGTTTTTAAGTCACTTGTTTTTAAACTGAAGGCAAGCAACACACACGCTATGTGCGAGAGTGAGCAAGTAATTGGGATGTTATAGCTGTCTAAGGCAACGTGATGCTTGGGCATTTAGCACTAGAGTGAAGAGTCCTCTTCCCCCAAGGTTCAGGGCAGGTTACAAGATACAAGAACATATACAAGCACACACACAACACAATCAAATATTAAAATAGCAAAATAGAACCAAGTAAAAACAGACACATCCCCCTGACCTACAACATCCCAACCGTACCCCACCTTCCAAACGCCTGGTCAAACAAGAAGGTTTTAAATTGCTGTGGTGGAAAATCCCCAGGGAATCATGCTTAAGATTATCACCTCCCTTTGGGAGGAAGTCTGGAAGGGGAAAGGACCATGCCAGAGGAGGCAGGGCATAGGGGCTGTGAGACCTATCTCTGACATAACCCCGCCCTCTACAGAATATCATGCTGTCACAGCGTTAGGGGATGGAGCCACATTGGAAAACCTTTCCCCTCCCATTGGACACTTTGAAAATTAATGCAAGCTCCATTAGCTGGATAGAAATTGGGGTGGGGGGTAGTATTTAAGGGGGATGCTCAGGATGGGGGAAAAGAAGGGGAGGATCCAGATCCTGGATCTCTGCCTTGGAGCTATCTGTAGCAGGGTGCAGTTATACCTGCGTATGTCCCTGCAGGCTCAGACCCCGTTAGGCTCATTCACCAGGGAATTAGCTTCTCAGTCACTGTCTCTTTAAGGGAATAGCTTACAATGTCCTTTATTCAACTATACATGCGTCTCAACATCTTGGTCCATTATTATATACATATAGTTCTCCACCAAACATAAGGTTCCCATACAATCCCTAGTCCCTCAATCCATCATCACGTAGGAAATTAGTAATTCACTCAATAAATAAGTCTCTATCTGGATCAGTATTGAATATCCGTAGTCCATATCTAACCCCAGTATCTATTCCTCCGAAGCCTTCATTGCACTCACCAGCTAGTCCCCTTCAGGAACTTGAACCGGGTAGAGTGCTAGGGCTATTCTTCTGCCCAAGTCCAATAGCCTAGGTACCAAGCTTCCCTTAACTGCCCAACCTGGGAATCCGCATGAAGGATAGGGTTCATCTACAGCCCAGCTTTCTGCAGAGAACCTTCCTTGTCCCTAGCCAGGCACTGACTGACTCCTCTTAGGTTGTTCCTCTCTTTTATATCCTCAGAGTAGGTGTGGCCAGACCCTCAGCCTTCCAGCTCTTAAAGGGCCAGTCACCTCCCACACTCTTTGTGACTCTCAGCCTGACTTTTACCAAGTCCTACAGGGCTGGTTCTGCGAAGCTCATATCTAGCTGTCACAGCTACAACTCAGCCTGCCCAATCCTCAGGCTGGTGCTTGCTGCACTCTTAAAGTGGCAGCAACCCCATCAGGTTGCGTCCTGCCACACCAACCCCTATCCTTGAGTGCATGCCGTCATCTCTACTCCCTTTCCTGAACTTATTCTTTCAGTGCTTGAGGGTAGGGGTTGGAATCAGGGGCCAGATCCAGGAATTGGAAAAGGGTCAAACAAACAAAAAACTGTGGGCCACATTTGGCCCATAGGCTGGAAGCTTCCCTCCCTTGCTTGACAGCATGGTTTTCTAACGATGACGGTAAAGGATGGTCTTGTGGTGGATGCGCTAGGTTGGAATGTGGGAGGTCCTGGTTCGAGTCTCATGTGACTTTAGACTAGTATTTTTCATCTCCCAGAGCGTTGGTTGCTAGTCTGTGAAATGGGGATGGCAATGATGGCCAAGGCATTGGAGGGAATAGTACAAACTTTGCCTGGCACAGGGTCAGACTCCGTACTGCCTCCGTTTTGGGCCCTGTGATTTAAACTGGACAAGATCCCAAGGAGAGCAGCAGCAGCAGCAACAACAATAAGGGGTTTAGACTGCCAGTCGTATGAGAAAAGGTTGGATGAAGTAGTTATGTTTAGTCTAGGGGAAAAGAAGACTAATGGGGCAGGGGGGACACAAGTTTCCAAATATTTAAAAGGTCTGCATGAGGTGCACTGGCTGAGTAGTTAAAGCAGTTGACTGCATCCATGAAGGCTATGAGAGCACATTCTGCTTGGTCTCACCCCAGATGGCTGCTTCTAATCCACCCAGCTGTTACTGGATAGCTGATCCATTGGGTTGGCAAAGTCAAGAGCGGTTGGACATGGTGCTGGCCACGCCACTCCCTTGTGCGCTGTAGGCCACAGAAATTAGCGTGCCTTAAACCACACCAGCCCAATGGGCCGCGTAGCTTGAGATGGCCATTGACTTGACTACATAAATCAAATGCAGAGCAGTTGTTCTCAACGCCGTTGTGGGAAAGAGGAGAGGCAATAGGCTTAAGTGGCAACAAGGTAGATTTAGGTCCAATATTAGGAAAAGCCTCCTAACTTTGAGAGTGGTTGATCAATGGAAGAAGCTGTGGGATTCTCCTTCACTGGTGGTTAAAAAGGAGAGTGGGCAATCATCTGCCAGGGATAGTTTAGAGATAGGGAAAGAGTAGTTCAGATGATACCTTTTATTGGACTAACTTCTGATGATAAAAGAGATCATCTGAACTACTAGCAACCTGGCAACCACCCTCTCTCTCTAGGAATAGTGACGCCTGCCTTGGTGCAGAGGGTTGGATTAGATGGCTCTCCCAGTCTTCTCATTCAGATTCTGTTCTGCGCGAATGCTGTCTATTGCTCCGGCTGGCGTAATCCTATAAAATATCTGATGGGATCATTCCACTGGTCAGGCTGCTTTATCACTTCATTTCCAATTCTCTGTCTCTAGATGGATGTCTTTTTCTGAATTGGATTCTTTCTGAGATACAGAGATAAAATTGAAAGCCTTGTGTGTGTGTGTGGGTGTTGAGCTGTGCACTTTCTGGTGTGAAGGTGTTTTGGGGGAAGGGAAAACAAAATATTCCATGGGAGTCTCACAGTTTTAAAAAACCCTGTGTGACTTTTGGCAAAGAGATTTCCTTCTGTTAGTCTGTGCGACCTGGAAAGAGACGGTGTCAGGAGGCATTTGTCTGAGCCGTGGCTGTGAAATGTCACCGCATAGTGCCTTCGTCGCTTGCCTTTTGCTATTGGCCTGATCTTGCTGAAAGGTTACCGCAAACTCCTCTCGGGATGCTTGTCTCATCGCAGACCTGGGAGCCCACGGTGTTGAAAACCATGTGGCAAGCACCAGGGACAGCGTTAACCTTATTTAATGGGCAGAGGCAGCTAAGGCAATTAAAGTACATTCCTCATGGTTTTGTTTGTTCAGTGCTCTGCAGCCCGCAACAAGGATCCGCCTTTAACAAACTACACTCTGCCTTCAATTACCACTTTCAAATGGGCCTCTGTTTCTAGAATTACAAATGCAGTCGCAAATTCTGTATTCATTCTGTCTCGCCAGTCTCCATAGAGCAGGAATGGGGAACCTTTTCTCTCCCAGGGGCCACATTGAAAGTTAGTCCAATCTCCAAGGGCTGCATAAATGTTGGAGCTGAGGGTTGGGTTAAGGCCAGAGTGCAGTCTGAAAGAGGAAGAGCCAGATCCTGGATCTGTCTCCTATCCGTGTGTGCAAGCCCTCATCTCTCCTCCCTTATCCCAAGCTCAGTCTTCCAGTGTTTAGGGGTGGGAACTAGATTCAGGAACTGGAAAGGGGCCAAATAAAAACTACTCGGGGGCCACACTTAGCTTTTGAGCCTGAGGTTCTCCACTTCTGCCGAATAGGGTTGTCTGAATTAGACCTGGAGTTTCTGGGTTTGGGGGTATAACAGGGGTGGGCAAAGTTTTCTAATTCAAAGAGCCACATCCATTGACCGCAGTGGGACCAAAGAGCCTCATGTGGCTCTAGAGCCACCGTTTGCCCACTTCTGGTATAGAATCTCCAGGTTCTAAATGAAGCTACAATTTCCCCAAGGGCACCTGAATAAACAGGGTCACTTTGTTTTTCAAGGGTGGGGCCACATTGGAAAGAGGCAGAGCATAGAGGCTCTTCTGCCCTTTCTGTTGTGGTCCTAACTGGGCCCTGTCAGAAAGGGAGTGGGAAACGAAAGGAACGCCCCCACCCCATTATGGCCTTGCTTGCTTCTGTGAAGGCAACAACCTGGCTTCCCTACTATCAGGGCCGGCCCCAGGGTTTGTGAGGCCATGCGTGAAGTCTTGGTGTGGGGCCTAATTTGCATAATTGGCCCCATCTAATTATGCAAATGTGTACATTTACATAAAGGTTACTCCCTCTGGACAGGAAGGATTCCCATTCTCCACCCCTCCGAGCAGCCATAGACAAGCATGACCTCCCAATGCTTCCCCCCCACCTCCCCAGCCGAGTATCTGTGACCACTCCCCAGGAGTTGTTCCACTGCAGGGGCAGCCGGGCGGGCAGTGAGGTGGGCACAGAGAGACTGACTGCGTCCGCTACCTTACTGGGAGAGGGGGGTGAGCTTAGCCAGTCTGGCCTCCAGGGCCTGTTGCTTCTTGTTGTCGGTGCTGCCTGTGCCTTCTGTACACACGCGGTGCGACCGGTCCAGAAGTGCTGCTATCACACACACACGACACCCAAAATGCACCTAGTCTATTAAGCACATTATGCCATGAAAAGAGACATACATATATATAAACACACACCAGTTCAGTTGTGCCCCCATAATAAATTCACGCTGCCCCCACCCCATAACCAGTTCATTTGCGCCCTGCCCCCCATATAGTCTATTCACGCTGCCCCCCCCCCATAACCATTTAATTTGCACCCTTGGGGCAGAGTGAATGGATTATATGGGGGTGCAAATGAACTGGTTATGGGGTGCAGGTTTAAAGACAGTATTCCTGTTAGCAATAACTTCATTAAGAAGAGTTAGTGAAATAGCAGCCATAATAATCTCAGAACCATATTTGCAGATTTTCCAAGATAGAATAGATATTACTTTACATCCTAATTCCTACCTAAGATAGTATGAGACACAGTTGTGAGAATGTGGCCCTTTTTACACAGCCTCTCCCATCTGTGAACACACAGATTTCATGCATATTCATGGGTGGGGGAGCCGTGTATGAAAAATGCAGCGCACCCGCCTGCAGTGAGTGGGGGTGCAAGCGTGCCCCCGCCTAACACGCATCCCCACTCACCCCCCATATCGTCCCCACGCACAGAGCAACCGGGGGAAACGGCGGTTACTCTGTGGGTGCGGGTGAGTGGGGATGCGTGTGCAGCCGTTTGCTGTCCCACCCGTGCACCCCCACCCACCCAGCGGAGCCATGTAAAAACACCCTGTGAGGAGCCACTCGAAGAACAGAAGGGTGCTGCCTTGTAAACAAGGTTCTTCAAGATGGCTCCAAACATTCTCACAACACCCACCCTTCCAGCCCTGCATGGAATTTTCTTACATTCCTAGAAAGGGTTGGAAGGAACTGTCATTCTGAGGGGGGGAAGAGTGCTTTTTATACTAGAGGAGTTCCCTCAAGACCATCACGTGGGTCTATTATTTGAACAAGGTGAGCATGCACAACTCAGTTGTGAAATGTTAGGAGCTATCTCGAAGAACCTTCTTTACAAGGCAACAGCTTTCTGATCACTCACACGGGGAGGAGTTGTTTGTAAACAAACAACAATTGGGTGTCCCGCTGCTGCACTACTAGCAGGCACTACTTGCAGGCAGAGGCAGGTGAGGGATGGGGATCAGAGCCAGGGAGGGGAGGCAGAAGAACTTATTGGGGGAGAAGCCGGCTGCAGCCTGCCTCCCAGCCAGGCAAGCTCAGGGCCCCAGCTGGCCGCAGGGCCGTGTGCGGTCGCACATGTGGCACATGCCTGGGGCCGGCCCTGCCTACTATGAAATCCAATTTGTTTCCAAGTAAAAAGAGGCCTCTTATAACTTGTCTGCCCTGCTGCATAGCCCAGTTGCAATCAGACAGCAAGCTGGGTCTTTTCTATCCATTCCTAGTTATCAAGGTTCTTCAGGACAGTGTGGAAGGATACTCTTTAATTAGCACACGCTCCAGTATGACCAAGTGAAGGGCATTGCAACTGCACTGGGAAATGATGATTTAAAATTCTACTACTTTAAAGTGGGATCCAATTACCCCAGAGAAAATTGAGAGCTTGCTAGACCAACTATCTGCAAATAAAGCTCCTGGTGAGGATGTGGTGCCAGCAGATCTTTTTCATGCCCATAAACAGTGGTGGACCCCAGTTCTATGCCAATTGTTTGATCATATTATTCAGCAGGGAGAAGTCCCTGCTGGGTGGAATACGAGCATAGTGGTCCCAATATTTTTAAAAGGTGATAAATCACTCCCCTCAAACTATAGGCCAATTAGTTTGATTGATGTAATAGCCAAACTCTTTGCCAAATATTTATTGGGTAAACTCGAGGCGTGGGCGGAAGAGAATTCTTTATTGGTAGAAGAGCAAGCCGGGTTTCGTGCCAGTAGATCTACTCTTGACCAATGCTTTGTGCTATCCCACATCATAAACAAATATGTTTACATGCGCAATAGCTCGGTCTTTGCCCTGTTTGTTGACTTAAAGGCTGCATTTGACACCATTGACAGGGCGATCTTGTGGGCAAAACTGCAGGCTTTGAACATTGATGACCACCTTCTCTCCTTAGTTCACTTACTTTACACAGACACATGACTAGGGGTTAGGTTAAATTCACTAGGAGCAGTGTCTGATTCAATCTTGGCGACTAATGGAGTTAAGCAGGGGTGTGTATTGGCCCCTTTTTTAACTGATTCATCAATGATATTATTGTAAATTTGTAGAGCTGTGAGGGGCACCCTACTGCTATAGGAGGTAGGCCAGTAACGGTCTTGCTCTAGGCTGATGACATGGTTATACTCTTAACATCTAGGGTAGGAATGAATCGACAACTGATCGCTTTAAATCCCCTCCTCTCTTCGCTTCACTGGCTTCCCCTTCCTGAATGAATCCTGCACAAGCTCCTAGTCTTCACCTATAAAGCTCTTCACAACCTTGCTCCCCCCTACCTCTCTGCACTTATCGCCCTCCATACTCCAGCCCGTGCACTTCGCTCCTCCTCTGTCCCTTCTCTCACCCTTCCACGCCTTCCCTGCTCCCCTAAGCGCCTTCGTCCCTTCTCACTTGCTGCCCCCCATGCCTGGAACTCCCTCCCTGTCCACATCCGCCTTGCCCCCTCCCTTCATACCTTCAAATCTCTCCTTAAAACTCACCTCTTTCGCTCTGCTCTGTCTGACTCTTTATCCTGCTGAGCCACTATTCCTATACCTACGATCGGTTTACCCTTATCCTTGCAACATGGACCTGCCTGCTGTCATTCTCATCGTAACCAAGCCAAGTACGTGCACTTGAGACCTCGCATCTTCATGAATGTTAGACCCCTTGTCTCTCCCTCTGTTCCCCTTCCTAAGTCTCTCCCCCAGCTCCTGTCTCTCAGATTGTAAGCCCTAGGGGCAGGGACCGTGTCTATTTTATTACTTTGTAAAGTGCCAGGTACACTGCTGGCGCTATATAAATGTTTGTTAATAATAATAATAAATCAATACTGCAGTGTAAATCATCTTTCTGTTAACCAAGATAAGACTAAAATTGTAGTCTTCTCAAAAAAAGCTTAAACAATATTCTTGGAAATTGAATCTCAGTCCATTGGAGCAGGTGGCTAAGTACAAATATATAGGAATTTGCTTTACCCGCTTGGGAAGTTGGAGAACCTATTCGGAATGTACAAAATTAAAAGCTGCCCTCACCACAAATGGGCTACTTAAATTTTGGAGGAGAAGAACCGCTCCTGTACTTAAGTTATTCCAAGACAAACGATTTCCCCAACTGTTATACGGTGCCGAGATCTGGGGTTTGGCAATGTCAGATCAATTGAAAACAGTCCAAAGTAAAATGCTTAGAGCTATCTTGGGTGTACCAAGGGGTACACCCTCCATTTTACTGAGAGCAGAAACTGGTTTACTTCCGGTTGCTACTAAAATTAGGTTCTCATTACTTAGCTATTGGCTCCGAGTCCGTGACATGGATTGTGGTAGGTTGCCAAGACTTTGTTGGCAAGAACTGACAAATTTATTTGCTGCTTATACCTTGAAAAAATGCGTAGATAAATTTTTGGTACAGATCAGACTAACAACACTCAGCCTTGTTCAATGCCCTAGGCTACAAGCTATGTTTATGATTAAATCTAGATTAACGGATGTAGCCCTGCAGGCAGAGATGGAAGGCTTAAACAACCAAAAAGTAGCCCCTTGGTATACTTTATTTAAGCTGGGAGTTGAGTACGAATCATATCTTTCAGATATAGTTCATTTTAGAACTAGAAGAGCTTCCACTGCTTTACGATTCAATATGATGCAGACAAAAGCGATGGAAGGACGTTTCCAGGGCATCCCAGCAGACTTACGGTTCTGTTCTTGTGGTCAACTTTTGGTAGAGGATCTCCCGCATTATCTTCTAGTTTGTCCCTTATCTGTAAAATTGCGGGATGATACCTTCGGGACTTGGTTTGAGAGACGGGATCATTGGGACCCTCTACTTCGTATTTCCTTTCTATTGGCAAATACAAACAAACCTACTACCAGCAAAGTTGCCATTTTTGCACGCAGGCTGGAAATTGAAAGAAAGAAATATGTTTTACGAAATTGGACTCACCCACAGGAAGGATTCTATTTTAAAGCTGGTTTATTTTATTAAGTTTATTTTTTGCCTCAAATGTATATATGGCTGTCTGTATGTTTGTAGCTGGCCATACGACTATGTGTGAGAGTTAAGTATCTATGGATTATTAACAGCGTTGCCATTTTTTATTGTCTATTTTAATTCTGAATTTGAAAGTGAATTTTAAATTATCTTACCAGATGCCAGTCCAAGCTCCAAGAAGGGCAAGGCACATTTAAAAAAAATATTATTTTGTTTTTTAGAAATAACTCTTGACAATTATATTTACAGTTCTAAACCATGCTGGCAATTGATATGGTTTGATTTTATGTATTGAATGTGTTACGGCCATCAGCCAAAAACAATAAAATGGTATTATTGATTGATTGATTTTTAAAATTCTAAACTTTGTCAGAACAAGCAAAAAAAACAACCTCTCCCAGAAAACCTTTACCTGAATGTAAGGAGATATAACGTGGGGGAAATGTATATTCTGCTACAGGGCTGGTGTAAACTTCCCCTTTAAGCTTGGTTGATCTCTTTCTCTCAGGTGAAACAGATCATGGAAGAAGCCGTCACAAGGAAGTTTGTGCACGAAGACAGCAGTCACATCATCGCATTGTGTGGTAAGCCACAATTGTTTTACATTTCCAGCTAAGGCTTCCTTTCTCAATTTTCCCTGTTAAAAGAAATGCTCTCCAACCCCTACTGGGGATAAAGAGAGCATCATTGCACTGCAAACCACACAGTTAATGTAACATTAAGTCTGAGATTATAATGTCAGGAAATTCAGAATGTCTCCATAGCTACCTCTCTTCTGCTCCTTTTATGTATATATTCCCATCGTCACCATCGCCTGCACTAGCATGAATAACAGCGTGGTCCTAGTGCAGAGGACACTGGGCTGGGAGTAGGGAAGCCTTCATTCTATTCCTGGCTCACTGACCCGCTATGTTAAGAAAATAACTTCTTCGCTCTGTGCCTTTATTTTCCTTCACCCTTTCTTTTGGGCAAAGGACTCTCTCTTACAGTGAGTGTTTTACAGTGACTAGCACAATGAGATCCCAATCATAATAGCGGCAAAGTGCCCCTAGCAGACTGAGTTAGAATACCGGGTATCGGAACTAACTCTCTTGTTAGTCATTTTTGGTAAGAATTTTCAAGAGCGTATAAAGTGGTTTAGAAGCTGAAGTGTTTAAAAAAATGTCAGTGGCTCTTCAGCTTGTAAGTCATTTAAGCACTTTCAGAAATTATACCCTTTGACTGCTTTAGGACAATTTTTCTAAGCATGTAATGGGTATGTTATTAGCTAACTATCTTTTAGAGAAGACTTGTGGAGATTCATACTTGTACAGTCATTTGGGAATGTAAGTACTGTGTAAATTCTTCTTAATACCTAGGTTCTCAAACGGGGGTGTGTAGAAGGTGTTGTGGGGGGTGCGGGAAGGACCCCAGCTGGCAAACACCTTGCTCCACATTCTCACTGAGGTTAGGGGAAATCTTCAAAATAGTGGGGTGGCAATGGGGGAAGAGAGTCGGAGAGGGGGAAGCAATAGGAGGATGCGAAAGAAGGGCGGATGTTGGTGTAGGGAGAGGCCTCCACTATGACAGAGAAGTGGTAGGTGCCGCTCTGGAAAGTTTGAGAACCACTGTTTTAATAGATGTCTATCAAGACTCCATTGGGCCTCTTGAAAGGTGACCTCCCTGTGTTATGAGAGAGACTTGGCCAGCTCACAAGTTGTAACTATGGTAGCCATTAGTAGACACCTGTTCCCTAGCTGCCTCATGCTAGACCTTGGGCAGCTTTGAACATTTCAGCTGCCACCCCCACCCCCCTGCCCTTTGTGCATGAAAGTAGATTGCTTGCATCTCCCAGCTGCATGCAGCATTATAGATGAAGCATTGTTCTTGAGGTAACAAAGCTCTCTAATTGAAAGGATGCATTGATTTCTACACCAAAAGCCGCTTCTGCAGGAAGGAGATTTCAGTCCTTTTTGCATAGCGAGCATTGATTTTCCTCCCTCTTGTAAAACCAAGGAACTTAATGAATTGAGGTAGGCCGGTACCTTCATCACCACCTTTGACATTTCTTCCCCATGTTGTATCGTCCCTCATGAACACAACACATGAATCCATTTTTTAAAATGATGCACCAGTCGAAACTAATAAAAGCTTCCATGAAACAGTCTGAATATCCTCTCACTTGAAATTGCTATGGGCCAAACTTATTTCTGTTGTAATGGTCTAGCTTCAGCTCCGTTGCATGCAGGATAGACCAGGCCAATTGTCCTCAAAGGGTTGCTGCTTCAATTTATTTATGCCATTGGTGAGGAACGTCTATCCCATGAGTCAAATCTGACGCATGGCTTGTTTTCTTTTGGCCTCTTTCTCATTCCTGCATTTGGTCTGGGCATCCGCTCTCTGCCATCAAGCTCTGAAAGAATGAATGCAGGGGAAGGGAGCAGAGATGAGGGCATGGATCCATGATCTGACTCCTTTGCTTCCTCCTCCATCCTGGGCACAATCATTTTCATAGTGCCTCCCAGGAGGAAAATGTTCCCCACCCCTGATTTAGAGTGATGTATTTGAACAGTTGCTGCTTGTGGTAGAGGTACCAGCAATTATTTTGTAGTGCTGGAAAGCAATGGACAGCCAGCCTACGAGAACTAGAACATTTAACTGGCTGTAGATTCGTTATCCAAGCCAAGTACAGCTCAAGGAGCAAACAGGCAGGGTAAATGATGGAAAGTAAATTTAGATTTGATGTCTCCAGAGAACTTGCTGCTATCTCAGGCTCAAGTGATAAACTTCAACTTGAAGAGAATTCTAGGACTGACACTAAATATTGCCAGCTGTAAGTGTTCAAATACTAGGAGGAGGGCTAAGACCTACCATGCATAGTATAGCAGACAGGGTGGGGTGTGTCTGCAGGTTGCAACTCAGAGCAGGTTCCGGTTCATCAGGCATCTGTCTCTTTAAGGGCAGGGGTAACTCCGTCCTCCATTGACCGTGCCCCTTTTGGGGATATAAGTGCTGGAGCTTTGAGACCAAGGCTGTGTGCAAACAAGACACCTGATCTGCAAAAGTCCCTACCCTTTGCTTTTTTTTTTTTTTTAATTGTGTGAAAAGGTTAGGTTGCAGGATACAGCAGGGTAACGTGTGGTTAATCCAACATTTTTAACTGAGAAAGCAGGGTTTAACAATTGTGCTAATTCCCTTACATGCATCTGTTGTAATTTATGTGCAGGGATTAATCTTGCTAATGCCTGCCTCATAGAGTTAGAGAGACAAAGTGGTTTGAATGAGATCTTTTACTGAAGGGAATACACATATCAAAGGAACTGGGTTCACGCAGTAACACAAAGGTTGAGCCATATCACGCAGTAACACAATTTGTGTTACTGTGTGAACCCAGCTCCTTTTGACATGCGTATTTCCTTCACCTGATAAGCTCTTTCCCACTATACCCCCTACCCATGTGTTTGCCTTCTCTGTTTCCCACTGCCTGTTGTCTCTTGGGCTCCTACACCAATATATAATTTACAGCTGTTTTTAAATGTCTGGCACATCTCCCTCTCTCTTTTTACCCCCTCCCCCCATACCTGCTACCCTGCCGTATCCACTCCCACTTATTCCACACCTCTTATATACGTGCTCTACATTTGCTCTGTTTATATATTTCTACTGACTATGCTACACGTGTGGCCCGAAAGCTTGCATATTTCCACCAAGAATATTTGGTCCAATAAAAGATATAATTCGAACCGCTTTGTCTTTTTGTCACTTGGGACCAACACGGAGACCACACACTCTCTGGATCATAGAGTTAATGCAGAGCTGTGTTCCATTATGGGATGGTTAACAGCGGCTGCAGCAAAAGGGAGGTAACTTTTAAAGTGGGGGAGGGAATCTGGAAACAGTAAAAATGCAGGTTTACATTCCCCCATTAGAAATGAAAGAGGTGGGAGAAAAGGCTCATGTGAACACAGTCCAAGTCACTTTGTGGCTAGCCAGGAAGAGGGAGAGAGCGCTGCTCTAGCAGACGGGGTGCTGGCCAAGGTGCTGATCTGGGGGCTCAACACGATTGTGAAATCTGTGAATAAAGGACTATTGAGAGGGAAAGCCTGACATGATGCGAGTGCATCGGGGGCAGATCCGGCAGAGATTTAAGGGGAAAGGCCGCACCCTCCATACAGAGCTGGAGCATTGGCCCATCTAGCCTGTATTCTGTCTCCAGTCGTGGCCAATACCAGCTGCTTCTGGAGAAGAGGACGCGGCCAGGCCTGTTACGCGCTGATCTGTTCCTTGCCTTTTGTTCCACATTTATGGTAATCTGAGACTTAGGGACGACCTAGGAATGAAATTGCATCACGTGACCGTCTTGAGGGGACCTGCCCTCCATGAATCTGGCTGTTTTGGACCAGCTCTGCAAGTAGCCTTCACAACATCCGATGACAATGAGTTCCACCGATCAATTGTGTGGAAAAAGAACTTCCTTTCCTTTCAGACCTGCTGCCTGATCTTTCTGTCAGATACCCCCTAGTTCTTACACTATGAAAAGCTGAAGTAACATTTCTGTAACAAAGTTCATGGTTGTATACAGTTTATCATATTTATGATATGAACATATGCAGTGGAATCCAGGTAATTGGACTTGCATGACTTGAATTTCTGGATAAGTTGAACTAATTTGCTTTCCCCATCCCCAGGTCTAAGGGAATGTATGGCTTCTTGATCTGGATAAGTCGAATTCTAAACCCTGATCGTTTTTAAAGGTGTATAGAGTATATCTACCCCGCAAAAAATATCAGGACCTTTTGAGTGTATTAATGATTTTCTGACAACATGTGGTTAAAATACTGTAGTATATGCCCTGTGAGAGCGAGTCTGCATGTCAGGCAGGCTGGAGATGGAGCTGGGGAACATAATTCTCTCTCTTTCCTGCTCCCCAGACATGCACTCTCACTGACAGCCAGGCAGAGCTGTGTGTGGGTGAGACATCCTGTCAGTTCTGACCTGCTGCAGACAGAGTGAGCACCAGGTTTTCCTGTCTCCAGAGTATCCCAGACTCTCAGAGTTGGAACTGACAAGGGTTACTTTCTCGTACTGACACAGAGCTCTGTACTGCTGTCTGCTCTGTCTCTCTGCTTGTGAGGGTGGGAAGAGGACTGGAGATGGAGAAATGTGATGCTGACGTAACCTGTGTATCAGCTTTCTCCCTTTCCAGGTCCCATTTCCTCAAGGTCTGATTAAGTAGAATTCCAGCTAAGTTGAACTTTTTTACAAAACCGGAGAAATTTGCCACAAGCAGACAACACTGTCTGTCTATAAATGAGCAATTCTGTTCACCGTTCTGTAAATGCATTTACCCTTTTAGCCTCTCTCCATATGAAGCTGTTCCATATCCTTGATCATCTCTGTTTCCCTTTCTCGGTGCTTTTTGCAGCTCTGTTCTATCCTTTGATTATTAAGATTCATGCTTCTGCTCTGATATTGGTGCTGGTTCCTAACACTCAGAAGGGTGATTCTGTTCTGAAATGTGACTCTGTAGACGTGGCAGATTGCACGCCTGCAGCTCCTGTGTCGCCCCCGTTTGCTCAGGCTCCCGGGAAGCCTGCAGGTTCCGCATGGGAGCAGAAATTCCTGCTCTGCTCTTTCTGGCTTGTGCAGCACCGCCATTTAAGCCGGCTCTGATTCTTTCAGAAGATGCCTGAGGGTGATGAGCACCCAGATAGTCTTCAGTTTCTTCAAGAACTGGACTGCTGGCTCCTACAAACGTTTTTGAAAATCCTGTGGACATCATTGGCCTCAATTACAAACCTGCCTTTGAGGAAAAGGATGGAGAGGTCGCATCTGTTGAGGTTAAGCCTCTAAAGCAGCTACAGTGCTGTTAACAGAGGGAGTGTTAATTAGCAGCAGGGAAGACTGTGTGCACACCTGATCTCGCTCGTTCTGAGCGGCGTCCCTTGTCAGATTATTTATTATTATTACTTTTGATTTATGGCCCGCCCTGCCCCCGAAGGCAAAGTTAATTATGTTTCACAAAACCTACCTCTCTTCCATTCTTGGAGCTGTTTAAAGCATCATGAAACCAAGGTTTTAGAATGTCTGAATGAAACCACAGGTGACATAGGGAGGCATGGAAAACCCTCTTCCCCCTGTAAACTCGCCCCACTCCCAATTTTTGGCTGCTCAGACTTCTGCTTCTCAGGTACGTCTGCCCCACAACATGCTACCGTTGGAGTAACAGTGACGAGAGGCCCATCAGGAGAAGCAGTGGTCTCTTCCCTTGGGGAGGGAGGGTGGCAAGAGTTGGATGCTGCTGCATCTGGTTACAGGCCCCTGCAAATTCCCCACCTTCTGGGCTGTCTCTGGGTGCAAAGTTTCCTGGGGTTGTGGTCAGTGCCACCTTGTCTTTATGTGCTCATGGTACATGATTTGTACTGAAGGAATTGCACGTTTGGATAACCTTCCGAATAAGTAGTTGCACCCAACATGGAATGTTTATGTGTTGGGAGTGGGGTGGGGTAAGCATTCGATATTTCAGTTGACTAAAATAACAGCACTGAGAAATCTAAAACCTGTATCAAAAACAAAGAAAGCAGAAGCTAAGTAGCTAGTTGTATTCTGGTCATCCTAAAGTGGCTGAATTTGATGGAGATATTTGTTTTTTTGATTATTCGTTACAGGTCTGGTCTCTTGTAGATGCTCCCCACTCCTCTCATGGTGGCATCCGGCCTTGAATAATGTTGTTGTTCATTTGTATAGCACCTTCACATTCAAAGTGCTTTATAATCCTTTCTCTAGTTCACTCTCGTAAGAAGCCTGTGTGGTAGGTCTTTATCATTTTACTGATGGGGAACTGAGCCTGAGGGAAAGTGACTTGCTCATGGCTAAGACAGGTCTCTCAGGATCCAAGACCAAAACAATAATCAAATGGTTCCTCAATTTTATCCTGTAGCGCCACACTCCACTAAGCCAATGTTGTCTCTGCCACCACTACAGTCTATACTGTGCCATCCCTAGACACCCTGTTGAGCTGCTGCGTACTGGCCAGTCCCAGCACAGACACGGCAATGGGATTCAGGAGTTCCTTTGCTTCTTCTAGCAGCAGCTACTAGTGCAACACGGGCTCTTCCAGGGGAGAGGAAAGAGAATGTCTGTGTGTAACCCTCTAGGCACTGACAGTGAGACAGCGGCATATGCACACTGCTGCCTGCTCTCTCCTGGTCTTGACTTCTACCCCGTCTTCTGCCACCCTTGGAACTATTGGGTGTTGCCCCACAGTAGCACGCCACCCAGTTTGGGAATCGCTGCCTTATTTACTAGGCCATGCAGACACTGACAATGTGTAATATTCTCTTGGATCTAAAAAGTAAGTAACTCTTAATTAGTCAGCTTGCTGTTGCTAAGCGGTCGTATTGAGCCTAAGAAAGCCAGCCTGCTGAGTGTAGGGAAGTAGGCTAATTAACTTTTAAAAATGGAGTAGGTGAGGTTGGATGTTTTGCTATCACCTTGGCTAATTGAACCATGAAACCCCCATGCCTCCAGCAGGTTTGGTGACTTGGTGCTAGCCTTGGCCCCAGCTTGGCTTTCCTGATTCTCTTTTCTTCTCTTGGTGTAAGATTTGTTCCCTTTCTATTTAAAGTTCTCTCTGCTCAGTCTGTGTTGTTTGCTGCATGTTAACTCTTCTTATCAATATCACCTTGCCGTCTTGGCTGGCTGCAAAGCTGGGCTTAGCCAGAGGCCTGTCTGTAAATACGTTGGGATTGCTTTTTGCCACCTGGGTGTATGGCAATGACAGTATTGCTCCTGCTCACAGAATCCTAGAACGGGAGGAAACCCCAAGCATTCTCTAGTCCAACCACTTGATGCAACAGGATCATAAGGATAAGGGATGAATCTATGGCATAGATCAGGGTTGGGCAAAGTTCCCAACCTTAAGAGCCACATACCAAAACTTTTCCTATGACAGAGAGCCACGAGAGACCCACCCATGTGCACAAGCAAAAACATGAGATTTTGAGGAGCAGCTGAGGTTCAGCTGCTGAGGTTCAGGTGCAAGGAAGAACCATTAAAGCAGCATGGAGCCCAGCACCAACCTTGTCCAAGAGTTGCATGTGGCTCCTGAGCCACAGTTTGCCCACTCCCTGGCACAGATTCATTATCCCCTCCTGCCCTCCCCCCAAATACTGAGCACATGCATTAAATATCCCCACCACCCACTCCTATTCAGCCTTTGGAGCTTGTGCTAATTTTCAGTGATTGATAAGAGGGAAAAGGACCACCCAATCTTGTAAAATGAAATGTCCCAGCTCGACCATGGAGAGCTCCAAGGGGGCTGCTAGTTCAAAGTCCTCCTAATCGGGTTCCCTTTCACTCTGCTATGCAGAGGCATTTGTTTTTTGTTTTTTTTAATGTTTACCAGGTGCAGAGTGTCTGCAACTGTGATGCTTTTCATGGCTTTTAATGTATGGTTGTTCTTTGAGCGGGGCTCTGTGACTCTCACCTATCGGGTTCTGTGCCTGTGCAGTCTGATCGGGAAAACTACAAGCAGTTCTGTTCCGCATGCCGTGGCTCGTCCCTCACTGGTCCACTGTTTTGGCGGACTCTCATGGCCATATATAAGGGGTGTGCGAGGTGTGCGTTGCCTCAGTTGCTTCCAACCGCCGCTGTGTTTGGCCATTGAATAAAAATTCACCTTATTGCGTCCGCGACCTGCAGTGTGTGTGTGTGTGTGTGTGTGTAAGTAAAAAAAAAAAAAAAAAAAAAAAAAAAAAAAAAAAAAAAAAGTGTGTGAGTAGAAGAAAACATTATTTTGTAAGTCTTTGACTTCTTCTTCCCCATATCTTCTGTTGCATGTCTCCTGTGGGACCCCCTCCTCCGGGACTGCGCTATGCTATCTGCTCCCAAGAAAGGCAGCTTCGAGGAGTGCCTGAAGTGCCCCACCTCCATTCCGCTTACAGAGTTGCATGACCAGTGTTTCATCTGTTTAGGAGAGAGGCCTAAATCCTCAGGCTGCCCAGCGTGCTCCGGCTTGACTGGCAGGGTCCTAAAGGGCCGTAAACCGAGACTTCAGTTCCTCCTGAGCAAAAGGCTTTGGAAGCACCAGGGAGCCCTTGCAAGCAGTGGCATCCCACCGCACAAGCCAAGCTCAGCACCGCCTTCTGTGACGACGACTTCTCCAAATTGCAGAGTGCATTTGGCCTCCACGTCTGAGGTGCCCCATCCCTGATCTATACCATACCCATCACTTGACAACCCACAGGCAATTTCAACCAAATTTGATGGAGAGGTAAAAGGCCCAAAGATAGGGAGGGACCTCCAATTAATATTGTAATGATCGATGCACCTGGAGAAAATCTGTAGCTCCTTCCATAGTTTAAAAAAAAAAATCACATTGTGAGCATTTCCCCTCCCTTAGGAAACCAGGCATCCTTAGCTTGGATACTTGTTGCATGGAACAGATTCTTTTCCTGTCGTCTGACGAAGAGGAAAGCAAATCTTGTCCCTCCCGTCACTGTGAAGAAGCCGGATGCAGACATTTGTACTTCCTAACCCACTAGGAGGATAACGCTTGCTCTCTGTGATCACCTTTTGGGTTTCAGACCTTTAACTACATGACTCAAGACTCTGTTGTCTCCCAGAACAGGATGCTTTGTACTGAGCGTGTAATGTAACAGATGCCAGTGTAATGATAGTGCCACGGAACAGGACATGATAGAAGGATAAAGGTCACTTGCGAGCTGTGAAGTCCTTCTGAATCGCGTGCAGGGGAAATAAAAATTGCTGAGCGGGTACTCGCCCCAGATCTTTTTAATGGGCAGTAGCTGTTCCATTGTGTGGTGGAGGAATTGTGAGGAAGGGCAGGGATGGGGAACCTTGTACTTTACCCTTCCACAGGCGCTTCTGAAAATTAGTACAAGCTCTGCAGGACAGATAGGAGTTGGTGGAGAGGACACGTAAGGTGTGTGCTCAGGATGGGGGAAGAAAGGGGAGGGTCCAGATCCGTCCCCTGTCCTTGAGTACCTCAGCTCCACTCCCTTCCTCAAAGTACATTATTTCAGTGCTTGAGAGTTGGGGCTGATCTCATGGGCCAGATCCAGGAATTCAAAAGGGGTCAAAAAAAACCCCAGTTCTGTAGTGGATTTGGCCTATTGACTGAGGGATCCCAGCCTCTGATCTGGGGTGAGAAATTTAAGTGGCATTTTGTAAATAAATGAATTGAGGGCATACCCAGGCTGTAGGCTTTTTAGGGCAGGGAATATTCAATTATATTTTCATATAGTGTCCAGCACGATGAGACTCCACTTGGTGTGGAGCCAATAGTGGACTCTAGTGGTTATTGATATAGACAGACATCACTCTTATTAGACAGGAATGCTTACCTAGGCGAACAGGGCACTGGTCAGTGATACTGCAGAGAAAAGTTCCATTCAAGGTTCTGCCTCTGACCTTCTAAATGACCTTCAGTAAGTCACTTCACAACCTGGTACCCGAGTGAGGTTTGTGGTGGTGGTTCCCCTTTTACAGATGGGGAACTGAGGCTGAGAAATGGTTATGTGCCTGGAGTAACTCATGCCCAGTGAGTTCACGGCTAAGATGGAATTTGAACCCTGGCCTCCCAGGTCCAAGTCCAAATTCTTGTCCACGTCCATTATGACCTGTTCGGTACTTTTCCAAAGCAATTCAGAGTTGAGATGCTGGGTGTAATGGACCATTGGTCTGACGCAGTATAGCACTTTTTATGTTCTTCTGTTCCTTCATGAGTCTTATTTTAATTACAAGTAATACTTTTTATAAATAATAGAGTAACCTAATAGAATAACAACATAAAATTGACATAGGAAAAAATGAAATGCATTCAGTAAATTTCGTCAGATGCCAAAGGGAGCCTTGGGCGGATGGGAATTGAGAACCACTGCTTTAGAGAATTGTACTCTTTGGGGGAAGAATTTTGAGTTCTCAAGAAAAGTGCTGTATAAAATGTCGCTATTGTGTGTGTCTTTGTGATAGTTGCAGCTCATTCCAAGATCAGACTTCTGGAACTGCTGTGCTGAAATTGTATAGATCTATTCAGCACAAATCGTTTTCTTTTTCATAACATTGCTTGTTTCTGAATGAGTCTAATATATTCACTTCTAGTGCACACAATTCGGTCCTCCTTTCTGTAGCAATGGCGACAAAGTTGTTCAGATGATCTCTCTCATTGGACCATTTTCTGTTGCTGAGTGTGTGCAAGATTTTGGACCACACGGGCCCTTCCTCAGGCATGTAACCAGTCAGAGCAAATGCATGACAGGGATATTTCAAAAGGAGGGCAGGACTCGAGAGGGCATGGATCGGAAAATGGTTACCTTGGGAGGTGGTGTAGGGCGGTGATCCTCAAACCTTTTCTGCTTGTCTGTGATAGCTGAGCACCCCACACACCCACATCTTGCTCCCTCTCTTCCTCTCTCCCTTCCCACCCTCCTATCATTTTCCCTCACTCACCCCTTTGCCATTCCGTTATTTGGAGGCTCCCCCTTGTTCTGAGAGTGTGGAACTAGGCTTTTACCAGCGGGGATCTCGCTCTGTTGGGCAGGGGTGGGACTGATATCGGGCATATTTGAGATCTGTTCCTGGAACTTCACACTGATGGGCATCTATGCTTAGAAACCACCTGCAGTTTGGGGATCCCGCCGCTATGTCTTAAGTCAGCAGGAAATCAAGCCTTTGCTGCAGCGGGCCCCTCGGTGTGAAACTTGCTTCCTCCAGATGTCTGTTTTAGTTCCTCTCTTGTCACCTTTAAAAAGCACCTGAAAACTCATTTATTCTCCAGGTGCCTTTAGAATCCACTGCTGGTTCCTATAATGCCCTCTCTTTACCTTCTCTTTTAAAAATTGTTTTAAATATACTTTATATTGTTTGTTTTTATAGTTTTATGATTGTAAATTACTCAACGTGCCATTTAAAGGCAGGGGAGTGCTATGTGATGATTATTATTTAAATTCTTTGTAGAAGTAAAAGGGATGGAAACCTTTTAACGTGCCTGCATTTGTAAGACTCCCTCGACACTCCTTTCCCTTCTACCAAATACTTAACATATGAGTGACATTTATCTGTATTTTTAACAAACTAGTTCACTTGGAAGATCATTTCATATAGATGAATCCTATTTTAGTTCACATAGATGTTAGTCACTTAATTGCTCAATGTGTTTCTTCTAAAGAGTTGCACCTAACAGATCGTTTGTCTTTAGCGTGGAGACACTTGGAGTTAAAATCCTGGCTCTGTTGAAGTCTATGATAAAAGTTCCCACTGACTTCATCTGTATTCTTTATAAGACTGATTTTTTTTTAGCTACTGGAATTAGTTTTGCTCCTGTAGCAAATATACTTAATGTTAGGAGTTTGATTTGTAGGGAAGAATGGCCTTGTTTACATCTCTTTTTTGAGCCCCAGTTTAATATATTCAGAGACCAAAGGCTCAGTCTCTGTCTCTCTGTGTTAGCAGCATATTACTTGTGCAGCGAGCTCAATCAATGGCTTATTACCGAACAAAGGGTTTGACACTGCTGCAGTTTGTATAACAGGGGAGAAGAAAGATCTCAGAGTTGCTTAGTCACCATATTGGTGCTTTTTAAAATTAAAATTGCATCTCTGTTTGTTACAGTAGTAACATGGACCAGGTCCCCATCACACTAGTCTATGGCACAGACACAGACCAAAATAGAGTCCCTGCCCCTAAAGTGACACTGGGAGGCCCTGATCTGTGGTCCACAGGGGTACCGTGCATGCTGCACAAATAGAACGTGTGTATGCATTACGTGTGTTCAGTCCCTAAAGCTGCAATCCCCAATCTGTTAACTCCAGGGTAGTCCATTGACCTGGGTGCAGTGGGACTACACTGGAGTAAGCATTTTCAGGGTTGCAGCTAAAGTATAAGGCTTTTTAAAAGACCATGGGGACTACAACAAGCAGATGGAGGAAGCATGGAGCATCAAAAATGTCCTAGACACAGGGACTTTTGTCATGAACTGCAAATAAGGAGAAATCTTGAGATCGTGACAAGCAAATTCCCATTGGCTTCCAGTGAGAGTTGTAAGATCATCCACCTCATCAGTTGCTTTGATGATGTTTAACATCTCCACTGGTTGCCATCTGCATCTAGCACAAAACTCCTTGCCTTCACAAGGAGCTGTGGTTTTGTTACAGGGGCCTATTCAAGTCCTTGGGGACTGAACATGCTCAACCCCAGGCAGAGCTGGGCCCCATCTGACTCCACTTCTGCATGAGCGTGGCCTGAAAGACGCTTCTGCGCATGCGTACAAGAAAACCTTGCGCTGTTTGCTTCCCTTTGCTGTGGGGTTTGGCTTTGAAACTGCAAGGCCCCTGGATGCCAACAAACGGTGCGGTGACCCACTCTGTGAGTCTGTTCCGCTCACCCACATGCTGCGAGTGCGGTGCCTAACGAAGGAACGAGGGGCCGGAGGCAAGGATGTACCCTGAAGAGCAGCAGGGAAAGCCAGATGCTTCGTGACCCCTGTGCAGTCATTTCAAGGCAGCAAGGGAGAGGCGGTATGGTATGGTGGGGGAACGCTAGAGCAAGAGAGGGCAGCTGAAGCGGCTGCCCTGGATTTACCCCTCCGGAGTGGGGCCGCCACCCTGGCCAGGGGCTTGGCTGCCAGGGAGGGTGGGGAGCCAGGTAGATGTGCGTCCGCTTGGCCCCGCCACCATGCTTCCTTCCTTCTCCAGCTTGCTTCCCTTCCTCATGGGCAGCTAATGATGGTCGCCGTGGTGCCCGGCCCTCTGGCCACTTCCTACGATGGTGAGTAAAGCGGACTTTCAGAAGTGAAAGCTGGCTTTACTCCTGGTTGGGCAACAGCAGGCCCGCAACCGTGGTGACAGCTAACCCGGGCTGTGACTCGGGGACTTGCCCGAGTCCTAGCCCAGACTAGCCTCCACCACAGTTGGGGTCCATCCCATGTTAACATCTGGCAGGCACAAACGTACAGGATGATGGCTCGTGGAGTAAAGTGCACTAAAGCCGGCCACTGTCGAGTCTGAAAATACCCGGAGAGAGGTCTCCCAAGCACAAATCCAGTCTAAGCTGAATTACCGATCAATTCACACCCAAGCCAGCTCCAACACTGCTTTCCAGCCACTCCCTTCTTATCACAGCCACAATAGCTACAACCCATTACTTACCCCTCTGCAACCTAATAGACAGCACGTCGGCAAGTGGGTGCACGATAGCCAGCATTAGCCCACACTGTGGGCTCCACCAGTACGGTGGGTGGTGGGTCCGTGCTTGTTGAGTGGTGGACACCTGTTGCATGATCCTGACCATCTAACAGACAACCATGAAAACACCTGTCGGAGTTTATTGTGTTGTGGGAGGTTATTGTGGTGTTTTGTTAACACCTCCCAATAGCTTTTATTCAGTTTGGTTTGGGGTTCATTTAAAAACAAGACTTGGAAAGGAAGCCTGTAGGAATCCTGCCTCCCGTGATGAGTCACAAGTGTTGGTGTAATGGTCATCCTTCTGGTCTCCATACCATGGTATTGATGCATGGAGCTTCAGCACTGAAATCCTGAGTCTCGACAGTGTGAACTAAGGAGCCAGGCTTCATTGCTTGGCTGTAGGACTCTCGTTTAATCTATGGGTTGGGCACAGAAGGGGGGGGAGAGGATGCAGTGCACAACAATTATGGTACATTTCTTCCCCCCCCCCCCCCCCCCCCCCNCCCCCCCCGAGCTTTGCGTAAGCCCGAGCCTGTTCATCTTCCAGAGGCATTGTAGGACTTTTTGTTTTGGCGAGGTATTTGACAGGCAGGGATAAAGTTCAGGGATATTTGGGATAGAGGATTTTAATTGGCTTTACTTGCGTATTTTAATCTGTACATCTTGTAACTCACCCTGAGCCCTTGGGCTAGGGCAGAAGAAAAATTTAAATAAACTTTGACGGCAATTACATTTGCATGAACCCCTGTGACTTGTATTTGTCCCACTTCTCCATGTCGCTCACCCAGCTCTTCTCCCGAGGTGCATTTTCTCTGCTGTTTTGCAGTATTACTTTCCAGCAGCCAAGCTCATCCTGCTGCTTAAAGCTTGCGTTATCTGATCGGCAGAAGCTGGCCCAATTAAAGATATCCTCTGAACTACTTTGTCTCCATCCCCTGCTGCTTGGGAAAGAATTGTCTTGTGCTTGAGAAGAAGCCAGGGAAGGGGAGGTCAATCGATGTGGGGAGATAAATATTCAATGCTCTGATCATCCCCATGAAGAAAATTCAGAAGTGGCTTTAATTTTCGCTGGTGAGGTCTAAAGGCTGATTCTGAAAATGCTTAACCTTAGGAGGGGCTGAGAGCCCCCATTGCTCTGCGACTTAAAGGCAATTGACCGTGCTCAGCACTTCAGACCGTGCCCAGCAGCAACCCCTCCACTCCTGAAGTCTTGCTGATCTTGGCAGCATGAGATTAGCTATTCCCTTGAGTGTGGGGGGCACCATTTCTGACCATATTCTCCTGTGTCTCAGAGAGACTTGCTAAAGCATTTGGGGAATAGCGGGATATAAATGAGAATAAATAAATAAAAGGTTGCTGACTGGATAGGATTTCCTGCCCTCCTCTGCTTCAGTTGATAAGGAGGCTGTGGGGCCCCAAATGTGACCTGTTTCTTATTCCCGTAGTGTAGGCGTTTCCTAGGCAATCTCCCTCCCCTTGCTTTTCCATCTGCAGTGGTTTTTTTGGAGGGGTGCTCTGAATTGCTAGCCTGCCTGTGCTGGGTTGGCATGTAGCAGTGGGTTTATTTAGCATCCAGGGCCCTGGGAATTCTGTACTGTTATGATCCTTCACTCCTTGCTGCTCCCACCTTCACCGGCCCCAGAATCTTCTCCGTGAATTATTCTCGCTCCTGCTCCCATCCGGCCCCCACCCCCATGCCTGGAACTCCCTGAACACAATGATTCTGCTCCCTCCTTCATACCCCTCCTGAAAACCTACCTCTTCATCAGGCTTTCCCTAGCTCTTCCACCCCCCCACCCCCTGACTGCTCACTGATGCTCCTTTCTAATGTCCTATCATCAGGGACCCATGTTTACTGTGTGTTCCCTATTGGCAGAAATAGGGGAAATGCAGCAGTAGGTTCCTGCCTATCATTCAGGATCCACCTTTCCCCTGTAAATAAATTACACACATGCACTTGCAGCTTCATGAATCTCTGTCTCTTCTAGATTGTAAGCCCCTTGGAGCAGGGGCCCATCTCTAATTAATGATGGTTCAGTGCCACGTACTTGCTGCATTGTATAAATACTTAAAAATAATGATCACAACCATTTTTGCAGAATATGGTATTTGGCCAAATTATTGCAGCTCTGGCAATGCAAAATTACAGCCTGTGCATGGAGCACTGTGTGCTAGCCAATGGGATACGAGCACAGTCAGCTGCTGGTCTGTATTCTGGGGCATTGGAGTCCCTTGTTTGCCACCAGAGGGGAGCAGCCTGCAATCCCTTGCTGGAGAGAAGAGCTCCCTGCTGAGAAGCCTGTGTGGCATTTTTTTGTTTACGAACTGAGATGTCCAGAGTGGATGGATTGGCATGCAAGAAACTCAGTTTGCATTCAGTCATTAGCATAATTTGCAGGACTTAGTTTTGATGGCATCGCTGATTCTGCTTGTAGAATCTTGATCTTCTACTTGCAGAATTTGGAGAAAATGTGCAGCATGCATGGGCCTCTGCTTATGATCAATAGCTATCAACAGGCCTCAGATATTTTCACTGGACCTCCCACGCAGGCTGGCTGCAGCTACAAAAGGTGGGTGGATTTGACCACTGCCAATGCTGCAGCCATATCCTGGGTGTAAGAGGATAGGGGATGATCATCTTGGATGTGCAGGCACGAATGCTGGATGTGCTGCAGATAGCAGTGACGCTGGCAGGGACCGAAACCATTCCACTGTAGCAGGGACAAGTACAGCACCGCAAAGCGGGTGACTGGGAAGGTAAGGAACCTTTTCCTTCTCCAGACCACTTTGAAGATTCATACAAGCTCTGAGTGCTACACAGATGTTGCGGACAGGACTGCTTAAGGGGTGCACACAAGGTAGGGGCAAGAAGACAAGGAGCCACATCCTGGATCTTGTCCCCTTTCCTTATGTGCATGCTGTCGGCTCTGTTCCCTTACCCTGAGCTCAGTCGTTCAGTGGTTGGGGGAACTGGATCCAGGGGCCAGATCCAAGAACTGGAAAGGGGCCAAATAAAAGCTGGCCATAGGCTGCATTTGGCCCCTGAGCCTGAGGCTCCCCATCCCTGTCCTACAGTCTTAGATCTGGGGATATTCTGGGTTTTCTGGCCTGTTCCTCATCTTAACAATAACAGGCCTTGGCATCTAATTGTGTGTGGACCATGGCTGATTGCTTGACTGGAATGTTACTTGTGCAGGGCAAGAAAAATGCCCTCTTGTCTACCTTTTCCTCCTTCACCCTTCCATTCTCTTGCCCTAAAGGATGAAGAGTTTTGTCATCTTGGTTCGAAAGACTCCACCTGCAGTTTGTCTGTGCACTAAATGAGGAGAAAGTTGACACACTCTTGTCCTTGTAATCATCAATATCTATTTGACCAGTCCTGGTAATGAATAAGCAAGAGCTTGCAGCTTGGTGAAATATAGTTAAGACTTGCTTTTCTCAAACAACCTGCAGCCTTTTTCTGCTTGGTTGCTAATTCCTTAGAACTGACAGTGTTGGGGAGATGATACCATAGGAATAAAAACCTTGGTGAAATTGCCTCCAAGCCAGCAACTGTGTATATCAAAGCACGTCACGTGCCTGTTGTATAAATGAATCTGAAGATAAGTGTTAGGTTTTCCTTTGCGTCTTGAGATTACACCGCAAAATGTGAGCCCAGAGGAGGGGGAAGACAGCCAGCGGATGTTAAGGCCAGTAGGGTAACTGGCTTAAAAAAAGAATTGGATTAAGTTCTTAGAAGTTACGACCCTCGACCAATTTGACTGGTAGCCATTTATGGGCTGATCCTCTGACTGTCAGGAGCTGGAAGTAAATAGCAGGAAATGGATTGATCCATTTTGATCTATTGTGTGTTTCTCTGAAGGGACCGAGAATGGGGACAGGATGCTGGACTGCATGGACCATTAATCTTACCCATTATGGCCCTTCTTATGTTCTTAGAGTGGTGAGGACATCTCTTCTAGTTTCAGCTCAGCCCCAACACCTTTCCTTACATGCAAGCCCTTCTTTAAAATGGAATGATAAATGTCTACTTTGCTGGAGTGAACAGACTAATTGGGGGGGGGGGGGAATTTCCCTTGTGCAGGAAAGTCCAGTTGCAAGTCATATGTTCTAAAGGTTATAGCAGACGTTCCAAAACAATGGGTTTAATATTTGAACATACTTGCAAGGTTTGGCTTGCTCTGCCCATTTCTGATGTGACCGTGCCCCTGGTTCCAAGCGTTGTGACATGACAATGCTCAAGGGGAAGGGATGTGGTCATGTTAAGAAGGGGTGGACGCCCCCTTTGCCTGGCCCTTTCTGACATGGCCACGCCTCTTCTCCAAGTGCCGTGACATCACAGCACTCGGGGAACGTGGATCTATCAAAGGGGCAATAGAGCCCCGTTGCCTGTTTCCCTTGTGGATCTGCCCCCCGTCTGACGGGCTCAGAAGGGGCAGGGCAGGCAGGAGCCATGGGGTTGTAAAAACACACACGCACGTACACACCCAGCAGATAAGTGCCTGCCACCCAAGCCACCCATGTGCTTTGGATGAAATAACTGGAACATCGTCTACATAACAGTGTGAAGATGTGGTGGTTGCTGTTAATAATAATCCATTATTTTTTGTATATATCTTCCATGAGAACTTCTCACTCTTCCCCTTGTTCCCACCCCCCAAAAATTGCCATTGGACAACTACAGCTTTATAGTCTGCTTTAAAAAAAAAGGTGGGGGGGGAAGAAGGGGGAATCTCAGCCAGCATGGGCTTCATGTGCTCAATCTTTTTAGCCTTGCCCTCTATTTACTTCCAGCTCCTGACAGTCTGAGGATCAGTCCATAAATGACTACCAGTCAAGTTGTTTGAGGGAATGTAACATCTAAAAATGTATCCAATCCTTTTTTTAAAAACCAGTTTCCCTATTGGCCTTGATGTCCTCTGGCTGTCTTCCCCTCCTCTGTGCTCACTTTTTGCGTTCTAATCTCAAGACGCAAAGGAAAAGCTCTTCTTTAAGCTGTGACCATCTGAGGTCTTTCATTAGCTCTGCGCTCTGTAAAAGAAAACCCATTTTCTTAAAGTACTGAAAGTTCCACTAAAATCAGAACTGCACCAAATTAAAAGAGTTTTTCTTTACCCCAAATGCACAAAGCAAGCTCAGATGGTGCTATAATAAGACCTCTTTCTTAAAGTCTCTTTTCAGAGGCTTTCAATAGCATTTTTAAATTAGAATTTTTAATAGGATTCAAAGGACTCTGTTTTACTCATAGCAAATATATTGTGTGTGTGTGTAATAAGAACCAGCTATGTTGCATCCTTGAGCAAGCAATTTGTGCCCAGCTGTTTCATCAATGCTTTCAGGGGTTGTGCACAAAATATTTTGGGCCACACTGTATCTGTAAAAACCAAACCCTACAATAGGGGGCAAGCTGAGATGCTACTGCCTTGGGGTAGTTTGAGGTTTTGGAGGGTTAGACTAGATGAGAGATGGGGAACCTTTCCTTCCCAGGCCACTCTGAAAATTAGTACAAGCTCCGAGGGCCACATAAAAGTTGCAGGCAAAGGTACTTCGGAGGGGTGCACTTAGGAAGAGAAAGGCCAGGTCATAGATCCCGTATCCCTATGTACATACCTGCATTGTGACAGCGACCTACTTTTTTGGGGTGAGTATTTGCAGGATTGGTGCCCAAGAAGGTTGTCACTCAAGGGTTCAGTTAAATATCAGGTTTTTTGTGCTCACAATCCATGGCTAGTCCAAGCACCAGAGCTCTGGCCACTCACAGCAGAGCCTAGCCAAACCACAGTTCCAGGCTAGCTCTTTCCAGGCTTGCATCACAGGCTCCCACTTCTCCTTCAGGTAGGAACAACTGCTGAGATGTGCTCCTTTCGCAGGTCACAATCCTCCACTCCTTCTGTGGTTGGGCTCGTTCCTTCAGTTGCTCCTTCTACTACATTGCTAGGTGCTGTCCTCTCCTGGACGCAATCCTCTGCAACCCCCCCTGCGCAGGATCTTACCACCTTGGGGAACCGCTGGTATGGTAACCAGCAAGACGTGCTCAAAATTCTCCACCACTTTGTAGCAGGGTTCCCACCTCACCGTGGGTTGAGTGTTGTCAGGGTCAGGCCCAAACAAAATGTTGCTCCAGGATACAATCCATAACCAGTTTATTTAATGCACAGCCCTCAGGCCGGGCAGCAAACCTCTGGCCAGTCTTCAATATACATTTGTTTCTTCTAATACAATTCCAGGCCTGGCCAAGTCCACTGGCTTGGCTCTCCAACTCGCATAGGCTCGAAGGTCTCCTTCCTTCAGGAACTTTCTCCTTGACAGTCTGCTCCTGACCACGGTGGAGAGCACATCTCTCCTGAGAGGCTGCCAAGGAGAAGGTTCCTGAAGGAAGGAGACCTGAGAGCCAAGCCAGTGAACTGTTACCTGGCCAGGCCTGGGATTGTATTTGAAGGAACTCCTGTATATTGAAGACTGGCCAGAGGTTTGCTGCCTGGCCTGTGGAGTGTGTATTAAGTAAACTGGTTATGGATTGTATCCTGGAGTAATGTTCTCTTTGGGCCTGATCCTGACAATGCTCACCACTGTGAGGTGGGAACCCTGCTACACTCATCTCTGCTCTCTTACCCTCAGCTCAATCTTTTTGTGTTTGGGGGCAGGAATTAGAAAGGGGCCTCCTAAAAACTAGCCATGGGCCGCATTTAGCTCCCAGGCCTGAGGTTCGGACCCCTGGACTAGATTATTTGTAGTGAACTTGTGCATTTGATTAGGGTCCTTTGTAGTCTGCAAAATATCTTCCAAATTCTGCAAGCGGAAAATACAGGCTATGCAAATTAACTAATGCCTGAATGTTATGCAAATATTGAATGCCAGTGAATTCTCCTGCATTCCATCTATTTTAAATCTCTAATATCTTAACGTCACAAAATACCACACAGACATAACAGTAGTGAGGGGGAGAGAGAGGGCTTTTCTCTCTCCATGTGGTGGGGAAGTTGTGGGCTACTCCTCTTCAGTACTTGTGGCCCGTGGCCTCAGAATACATACTAGCTGCTCACGGAGCCAGCACTACTTCACATACAGTACTGCCCACTTGGGCTGTAATTCTGTGTCAGCAGAGGCAGTCTCTGCAACAGTCTCAGCAGTGCGGAATTCAAGGGGCCTATCTATAGGATGAAGCCAGCCCGAGACCATGGCCCTTTCTCCCTCACTGCTGGATGTACATATGGTAAGCATAGCCTCTGCTGAAAAGAGTTTACAATCTAAATAAACCGCTACGTTCCAACAAACAGAGGTAAACAGAAGTAACTACTTTGATGTAAACTATTGAAGTAATTGCACTGATTTAATGAAATCAGAGTAACTGCTCTACTTCAGTACAAAGTACCACTGTGTCAATTTCCATTTGTTCCTATCCGAGTTGTGGTGATCACTGAACCAAGGTCACCATCCTCTACTCCACCTGCCTTGGTCGCCATCCTCATGCTCATAAGTGTTGATATAAACAGTTACTTTGAAATGCAAACATAAAGGGGGTATGTATTCCTGATTTTTCTGGAGTACATAATTCTCTTCCTACTCCAGGATAATTTTGAGGGCCAGTAGCATAACTAAGTCCACTTTCAGACATCCCCCCGCGCATATTCTGGCTGCGGGGGTGGGGGGCGGAATGCGCAGCCAGGATATGTGCGGGGATCGGCCGGTCTGAAAGCCAGACACACTCAGGGACGTACAGCAGGAAATCGAGCTCTGCATCCTTGCGCGTGTCTGCCAGCAGAGCTGCGTGAGGGGCTTTCAGACTGGCCGATCCCCGCGCATATCCTGGCTGCGCATTCCCCCCCCAGCCAGAATATGCACCGGGGGGGGATGTCTGAAAGCGGCCTAAGTTGTAAAAAAAAAGATTGGATAAATTCTTAGCGGGTAGGTGCATAAATGGGTATTGGTCAAGCTGACTGTGGGATGTAACTTCTAACTGGGAGCTGGGAGTAGATACTCGATCATGACCCTGTCAGCGACAGGCTGCTGGGCCGGATGGACTATTGGTCTGACCCAGTACGGCACTGACTCTGTTCTTACCCCTCACCCAGTGAAGTCAATGGGATTTTTGCCATTAACTTCTATAGGCTCAGGCTCATGCTTAACACATTCATTTTTAGCATCTCTTTGCTTGGCACAGGATGCTGTTACTTTGACTCCTGCAAATGTAAATGTTAAGCTACCTCCGTGTAAGCTGGGCTTCTTCCTGCCTGTGCTTTCAGGATGCTGAGCTCACTGGAGGGGCAAAGAGACGGTTTGGCTTCTTTTTTATCTAGGCTTAGGGAACAAAAATCGACACACCCGCAAGCATCTGAGCTATCAGGAGATTCTGCCGGTGTGAAGTTAGCAAAACTGACAGTGATCTATGCTTCTGGTTTCCTATTTGTGCTGTGACATTTCGGTATCCAAGGACGGCTGTTTCGCCCTCACAATGGAATCACTGAAGTAGACCAGCTGTTTCCACATGAAATCACAGGAACGTGGTGTTCGCTTGCACCCGTGATAACAGAAGAACCAGTGTTGGCTCTGCCAACACAAATGACTGGGCTTGATGCGCAAGGGGCCTCGCTGTACGTGACACTGTGCTGGACAAGGTGTGATTACCATGGTCGCGTCTTAGATTACTACAGCTTTGGTAAAACCATCTTCGCCTTTTGAGGAGGGGAGACTTTCCCTCCTACACATCAGTCTGTCAAGCACTAATAATAGCTCCTGATGCTCCCTAATAAAAGAGGGTGTTTTTATTTATTGGCTCTGGAATGGTAGGCCATGGGTCTGAATTTCAATGTAGGTTGCTGATGCTCCATGCAGGAAAGAGGCATTTCGTGGACTGAGACTTCAGAACTGTCATACTGCTTAGCCTGCTCTCCTCTGATTCTTCGATGATGCAACTCAATAATCCTGTTTGGGCTTCTTTTCCCTCCTCTGAAATGTAGCTTTGTTCTCCCCCCGTCGCTCCCTGGCTAGGCTCTCAGCAACCTTTTTAAGATCTCTTTCAGATCACTGCATCCTGAGACTTACTGTGGCAGGGAGCAGCCTAAGGGGGCTGCTGCCCCTTTAAGAGGGGATGAGAGTGCCAGCCCTGAGAGCATGTGTTGGCCTGAGGACTGAGCATGGACATGGTCAAGCCAGCCCTGTAGAGCTGGGCAAGCCTGAGGGTAAACCTGGGCTGAAAGGGCAGAGGGACATGGAAAGCTTGAGAAGTTGGAGGCCTAACCTCGCCCTCTCTGGAGATCTAAAGAGAGGCAAAGCCAGGGAGGCATCCGTCTGAGTCTGGCACCAGACATCAAAGGAGCTCTGCTAACTCTCCAGCAGGCTAGCTGGCCATGGTCCTGAAACCAGGATAGGTGGGTGGAGGAACCTGGGGTGGAGGAGGCAAGCGGTGGAAAGCCGAGAACATCTGGCTACACCTGTGCTGCCTATAGGTGGGGAAGGAGGGAAACCTGCCAGAGGCTGTGGCCTGGTAGGCTGGCGTTAGATAGGGCCCGGGTTTCCAGAGGGCTGATTCCTGGCGTTGGGTAGGATATCTAGGGGTAAGAGACTGCTCTGAATGTATATGAGATGGGACTGTATCCTGTAAATAAGGAGACACTGGGTTGATATTCCCTGTTGGACCAAGGAGGTTTTTATCAGAACAAAACAGTTTGGTTCCATAATATCTGATCTGTTCTCTCCCCCCCCCCCCCCCAATTGAGTGGTTCACAGAGACGCATCTGCCTGTTCAACTTCTCCTCCTTCATCTCCGCTGTCTTCTGTTTAATGCCTCTTTAGATTTGTCGTGACTATTACATCTGCAGATCAGTTAAAACACTTTCGAATGGCTCAAATTCTCACGGCCCCACGTGTATATGTTGTTCATGCAATCATATTTTAAGAAAGCCTAATAGAAATGAAAATTTAAAAAGCATTCCATGCTGTGTGCAATTTGAACTGTACGGTGAAGATCCTGCAAGAGAAGGTGTGCTGCTCCTGTAGTAACAGCTGTATGTGTATGTACCCATGATTGGCAGTTAACGCTGACCCAAAAAAAAGTCAGCCTCTCCCAGAAAGTATTTCTCTTGCTTGCAATTAGTGGTCTGAAGTGTTACTGCAAATAGCTGTTATTACCTGATTTGCTGCCTTTAAACTGGAATTCTATCAAGGGTTCAAACACCCACTCTATTTATTTTGAAAGCTGAGCTTCAAAACTGGCATGTAGCGAGCTGGTGTAGCTTTATTGTATTTGTTTGAACTCCCTCACGGCCTGTAATTCCAGGGAACATTTTATATTGTTTAATGTCGTCTCGCCGTTGCACTTGTTTACCTTCGTATAAATGTTTTAAATGCATTAAGGAAAATGATGGGCGAGTCTGCCACTATATAAAATAAACTATTAAATTAAATTTCATTGAGATCCCTCAGAGCCAGCTACTGAGGGAGGGACTTATTAGATATAAATCTGGTTTGCTCTATTTTATTATTATTATTATTATTATTATTATTATTATTCATATAGCGCTTTCAGGGTTCAAAGTATTCTAGAATCTTTCTGTAGTTTCTGATTAAGAGCCAATATTGTCTAGTCGATAAGTTATTGGGCTTGTGACTTGAACCCTGGTCCATCAGATCCGTCCAACCATGACCTCATTGGGTGTGTTTAGGTGTGTGTGTGTGGGGGGGGGGGGGTCAGCCCCACGTGCAGCCCCGCCTGTGCCGGGTTTTATTTATTTAAAACTTGATATCCCGCACCCTCCTGCTCAAAGCAGCTCAGGGTGGCTCATAGAGCTGCTGCCGGGTTTACATGGACCCAGCAGCTGCTGCGGCCCAGAGTCCGCCCATGCGGTGCCCCCCTCCCCCACGTTATAGAGCCGCAGGTGGGTCGCCCGATGTTGTAGGCTGCCACCTGTAGTTCTATGGTGTTGCCTTTTCATTCTACCGAGAGATCTGGTCTAACTGTGCCAAAATAAAAAGCTGTTTTCCGCATGACTGCTAAACCTGTTTACTGGTGATTTAAACCCATTAATTTTAAATGCAGGAACCTTATGCTGTCTGCATTGTAAAGTCTCCTCCTGGCGATTGTATAAACGTCTCCACTGACTTGTTGCACAGAGTGGTTTTGCTGTGTCGGGTGGGCCCAATCATGAAAGTGCAAGAGGCAGCTTTTTGTAAAGATGGTACATTTTCATTGGACCAACTTCTGTTGCCAGAGTACGCAAGCTTTATTGTGGGGGACCTTTTCCCTCCCAGGGGCCACTTTGAAAATGAGTACAGTCTCTGAGGAGGGGGGTTTACTCAGGAACTGGGGGGGGCAGGGGGAGCAGGGGTAGGTCCAGATCATGGATATGTCCCCAACCCGTGCGTGCATGTCATCCCTGCTCCCTTACCATGAGCTCAATTTTTCAGTATTTGGGGGTAGGAACTGGATCCAGGAACTGAAGAGGGACCAAATAAAAATTAGCCACGAGTTGCCTTTGGCCCACCCTGACACCCAGCTCTTGTTCAGACTGGAACTAAGCTAAATTTAGACAGGCCAAGCAACTGTCCTGCTAATCAAACATAGCTCGTGCGTTCTTGCCCCCAAGAAGACACTAACCCCCATCCACAGGAGGGAATGCAGAGTTTGTGTGAACGCTCAAGCAGTAATCTGTCCCCAAGCCCCACTGCCGCAGCATGCGAGAATTCCTTGTATGTCTTTGCTGGATCCAGCCCCAGATCGCTTGCATTGCACAAGGGCTACTCACTCCACATCCCTTTAATCACAGGTTGCACCTCCACAGCCTCCCCTTGCAGCTTCCAAATCCTGCTGTCCCTAGGATTAGCACCTTGGCCAGCTCCCCAACTGCTGGAGCAGAGCTCCTTGCCAGCCCGTGTCACAGTAGGCTGACTGGATGTCGTCATAGCTTGCTGTTCTTGGAGCCCCAGAAGGGGCATATGGGCCAAAGGAGGCTGCAGCCTCCCTTAAAGGGCCATAGACCTACGTGTGAACTCCTCCTTGTGTGTGGTGTTACTTGCGTGCACTTTTCCGACGCGCACCAGAGCCTAGTCCTTGAAGGACTGCCTTGTAACCCTGTCGCATTCACCTATATTCATCCCAGACTCTCTCATGGCTCTTCACGGCAAATAGGGAAAGATTCCCTGAAAGAAAGAGGGGAAATGCACCTGGGAAAAGAGTTTTGTGACCAGGTGGTAATTGGTAGCGTAGTTGCATGGCGTGAGCGGGGGGGCAATTGAGCCCATGCCTTGCACTTGGTGGCAGGTGAGGGTTTTGAAAATGTCCTAGTGGCAACCAAGCCCTTTTCAGTGTGGGTGGGGAAAGGAGCTGCATTCCACCCCCCGCCCACTCTGAAAATTTCCTAGTGTAGCTCAGCCTGCGTGGAAAGGACCCCACCGGGAAAGCCGCTTTCAGTGGAGGTGGAGTACTGGAGCCTGACCAAGCCCTGCCTCTACCCTGGAGACCCCGCCCCCTTCCTCTTCAGAGGGGGGGGGGCATAATAGATTGCTGAGCCCGGGCCCCGCACCGCCATGCTACACCCCTGACAGTAATGTCTTGTGGCAACCCGCCTTTACCCTGTCTGCCAGTTGGTCTCCTCTTACCTCCCCCCCAGTTAGCACTGCTTGCCCTCTGGGCAGCTCCACTCTTCTTTCTAGCTCCCCCAGGGGAACGGAAGATTGTGAGGCTCCCTTTTTAGCCACAGCATCCTTTTCTTCATCCCCAAACAGATGTGCCGCCGCACCGTGCTATCGTAAGCCCGAGGAGGACTTTTTGCACCCTCTGCAGTAAAACATTTGACATGTGAATACAGAAATGGATCCGTTGCAGCGCGATGCCAAGTCCGCGCTGCTGTTCCTAGTTCTGCATCATGCGTTTCTCACTGCCACGAATACTAACCAAACCATGGTTTCTGTCCAATCAGTAGTTTTGACCATTAAGTGTCCTCTCGCAGCCTCTCCTGGATTAACGGAGCAAACCTGCTAATTTTAAAAAGAACCATTCTTGCTTCGCATTACACATCTGCTTGAACGTATTTGAACGGCCACCTCTTCCCTTATTTCCCATCAGGGTCTCTGATGTCAGTTGGGAGAACCCTCTTGCAGGAGCCAACTGTCTGTCAAGTTTGTACAGCAGGGGCGTTCACAGAGGCGCTCTTTGTGGTTGCGCCACAATTTTGGACTCCCTCCGCCTGGAGATCCGTCTGAGCCTGCTCATGCTCCAGAGGCGATGCAAGGCTCTTCTATTCAGCCAGGGATAAGGGATTTGAATTGGCTTTGTGTATTTTAACATTTCATTATGTAATTATTATTATATTGTTTTATCAACTTCCCACAGGATAGAAACGTAAATAAATCAACAAATGTTTGTTTATTTATTTGGCTTGTATCACGCTCCCTCCAGCCCTACGGCATCTCGGAGTGGCTCACAAAATATTTAAAACAATATATAAAAACAATACATAAAAGAGATTACTAACACAATAAAGACAACAGCAAACAGAGGTAAAACCACTGGTAAAAAAACCCACCCTTATCCTCCCCCCCCCCCTTCCCCCAAAGGCCCGGACAAACAGTCAGGTCTTAGAGGCCTGACGAAAGGCCAACAGGCTGGGAGCCAGAGTTCCATAGCCGTGTGTGCGACCACTGGGAATGCCCTCTCCATCGTGGCCCCCCGGTTCACCCAGGGGACCTCCAAGGCGGCGCCCCAGTAAACCGCAGAGGTCGCTCCATGGCCCGGGGAGTGAGGCGGTCTCTCAGGTAGGAGCGGCCCAGACCATGTAGGGCTTTAAAGGTCAAAACCAACACCTTGAATCAGGCCCGGAACGCTCTAGGCAGCCAGTGCAGAGCCTGGAGCACCGGCGTAATGTGCTCTCTGCGGCCCGTCCCCGGTAGGAGACGGGTCACCACATTCTGCACTAGCGGCAGCTTCCGAGTAACCAAGGGCAGCCCCACATGGAGCGCGTTGCAGTAAAATACACTGCTGCTTGTCAAGGACAGCTCCAGTCGGCTGAGTGGCGAGGGGACAGCTCTTCTCTAATTGCTTCCAAAGCATGGCTACTTAATTCCTTATTGTTGGAGACCAAGAAACTTGTTTTTACAGAAGCTTAGCGCCCTATGGATTATTTTCTCTGAAGGAACAATCCTGAGGCTGTCTTGATGCTAAACGTATCCCAGCTCCTTAGCTGCAGGATTTGATCCCTGGCTCATTAATACAAAATCTCAAGAGAGAAGGATTTACTTAAAAGGATTTGCGATTTAATTGCTTTGTATTCGAAGGCATTTAAATCCTCTCTTTGTAATCTAGCAATGATGTTGGGGCCAGAAGGCATAATCTCTTAGTGCCAAGAGGACCTGTTGCCACTAAATTCAATGGGAGTCTTCTAAAGTGACAGCTAGGGGTCTTGTCGGAACGGGATGTCTTATTCAGAGTTCTGTTACTATGCGGTTAGTCAAATGCACCTTAATAGGCTTGATGTGGGACATTCTGTGGCCTGTGCGATCCAAGAGGACTGGTTAGATGGCCTCGGTGCTTCTGACTGAAGATCTAGGACTACCTTTTCTCCAGTTGCCTTTCCATTCCTGTAGCCTGGTCCAAATCCGTGCGTGCACGATAGTGCCAACTTCAGACACTTGAAAATGCTGAGTCAGTGCCTCCCTGGTGAAATGACAAGATTCGTTTACAAATCGCGAGATTTTTAAGACAACAAATTCTGAGCTCTTATTTGTCTTTTATCATCCGGTTGCAACTTCTGGCTTTTCTGCATAGTTATGCAGGCTAGAAATTTAGCATTATTTTTTTTAAAAGCTGTGATTTTTTAAAAAATTATTTATTTATTTATTTAAACAGCTTTAGGTGTTAAGGCTCTAAAAACATCACCCTGTTATTGAGCCCCTGTCCCTTTCTACCTTCTGCTCTGTGCCTGCCCTTCCCGCTGCCTCTGGGGCAATGGTCCCCAAGCTTTTTGTGATCGTGAGCCACTTTCAAAGTTCAAGATTTATGGTGAGCCACAGCTTTAGTCTGAAAGTTAAGACACAGAAATAGATTTGGTTCTAAGACTCTAAGTCAGCAAGAGCTAGGAATAAAGTAGAAACTAAAAATAAATATTTTTTTATTTAAAGAATCCGTGTCTCTCTCTCAGAAACTCTGGCCTAGATGGTTAAAAACATCACTTGTTTCCTGCAGCAGCAGCTCAGGGTTTCTCCCAGCCCCTCACCTTCTTCTGCCAGGAACCCAGGATGCATTTTAACCTTTTCCTTACCAGTTCCAAATCTCACACTCACTCCCCTCACTTGCAGTATCTTACATTTGTTTACTGAGCTCCCACGAGCAACATGTAAGCTTGGGAGCAACGGGTTGGGGACCAATTCTCTGGGGAATGTGTGCCCCACACTTGGGGAAGCTGTGCTCTCAAATGGGTGCAATTTTCAGAAAACGTTGAGCGTTTGTCTTCCTAAAGTCAAACCCTGTAAGATGTCTCGAGTGGAGTGCTCAATGTCTGTATAGATCGTAAAGGAGCTGGGTTGCAGTTTCTACAAAGAACTCGAATTCAGAAGAACCAGAAATTGTCATGGATGCGTTGGGATCTGCAGGGCTTTAACTGGCATTTGTGGGGCTTCTGGCCAGTGGGCAGCCCTGCAGGATCACTGCGTTGTCCTGGCTACTGGCCTGATCTTGCCACCCAAAAATGGGCAGGAGGGCTTCACCTCAGCAGCCCATGTCACTCTTCTCGCTCTCCTGATTGGTTTGTCGCCTGGCCCTGCAAGGGTCCAGATCCTTTGAAGACTAGGCACCCCATGGTGGCTTAAAGAATGTTGAAAATGTCAGGTTTGTGACTCTTTGGATGAGGCTGTCAACAGAGCCCAAATGGAACGGTGACGTTTTGCTCTCCCCCCCACCCCCTTTTGAATTTTGTGGACTTTGAAATATTTCAAATCTTTACCCAAAAGAATAGTAATATTATTAATTTTTTAGCCAGTTTTCGTTCCCTGCATTTGTGTGCCTAGCAACACGATTGCGCCACCAAACTGAGGAGTTTGTCCGTGCGCTCTGAGTTGTGCTGTCAAACGTCAGGTCTGTTACCACCTCACGATATGCGTTTTGTGGACAAAATGTTTTCTACTGTTGGCCATGGGTTACTCCTGCTACTGTATGTAACGGGCTCATCTTCTAAAACATTGACACTTCCTTGTGTTCTTCCACTGTTCTGATTCTCTCTTAATTTTTATTTTTTTTGCGTACAAGCAATGTTTTGCTGCTCAGCTAATGACCAATAATGGTGTTGACTGAGATGAATCAATTAGTGCCGTATTTTTTTCCATATCAAATGAGCTTGGCTGCATTTGTATTCTGTTCAGTAGGACTATCTTTTAACATTGGAATGAGGCCTGTAGGTCAGAAAGACAAATGTACTTATGATAACTGACGTGGTCACCACCTTAGTTTATTAAATAATGTTCCATGGTAAAATGTACATGGGGGTGGGGAGGGGGACCAAGAATTATAGCCTAGGGCTGTGGAAATATATAAATAATTCACTAGCCAGGCATAAAAGGCTACTTGCCAGGCTGACACATGGAGTAGAGAGAAGCTGTAAAAATCCAGGTGCCATTTTAGATGGGACTAGATGATCTTTGGAGGTCCCTTCCAATTGTAGAATTCTCCTTCAGAAAATGTACCCTTGGGAGGTGAGCAGCTGAGTCAGGTTCTACAGCCCTGTTTATACCCAAGTTGGAGTAAGAAAAAAATGCTTCAGTAGATTTTAGATTAATATTTAATACTGTTACTCATGTTGAATTCACCTTTTCCCACTGACTGTCACAGGAATGTCTATTGCTGTAGTGTAACCTAGTGGATGAGGTGTAGGATTTAGGTCAGGGTTCAAATCCTGTCATAGACGTTAATTCAGAGGGTGGCAAATCACTGGCTGGTTTTAAATGGGCATGGCTGGGGGAGCGGGTCTGTGTTGGAGAGCACCCATGCACATCCGGGGGGCGGGGGGGGGGAATCAAACTGGCCTGTATGGGTGCGCTCCCCTACTCACGCACGGTTTGGACTGCCCCACACGGAGCATCCTGTATTTTTCCCCGATGCTCCGGGCATGGGTGGCATGTGGGTCACGGGAGCGTGCGCCCACCCACGCTGCCTTCAGACGGGCACTCGGGTGGGTGGACCTGCGTTGGCACGTCCCCATATAAAAACAGCCACTATCTTTCAGCCTTGTTGCTGCCCCATCTGTAAAATGGGGCTGATAATAATGACCTACCTTAGGGTTGTTCTGAGGATGAACTAGATAAGGGGGCCAATCCAAGGTACGCATGCATCGTGCATGTGCACAAGGCAGATGAACATGTTGCATGATCCAGGTGCGTGCGGTGTGCAGATCCGGGATCAGCCCCATGGCTTGTAAGGCACCTTGGATACCGAAAAAACTATATAAATGATAAATTAATAAGATGATAAATAACCTAGAGCAGACAACAAGATTTACTGGGTGTCTTCTCCCAAGTGACTTGAAAGTCTCTCGCACAACCCCCTTCCCCTCTTGCAAACTCATCACCTTTTCCTTAATCTGGGATTTGCCTTTTGTCAACACTTTGACCTGTAGAAACCCAAGTGCTAGAAAGGGCATAAAAGGAGCAAGTTGCTTACAGCAAAGTTCTGAGCTGCCTTCGACGAGAACCACAACGGAGCAGTTTGACTCGATTAAGCGCTCTATTCTCAAGCCCGTTCCTTGTGTTGCTGAACATGCATTTTCAGCGAGTGCTCTTGTCCCTTTGGGGGAATCTTGCTCTTTAAAATGGCAACAGACTCGTCTTTCCCTTCTGCTTTGCAGCCATCTTTCAAGTGAAATGCCAGCGATGATGGGTTTTCTAATGGTTGTGCTGTTTGAACCAAAATGATCCATGATCTATTATTACCCGGCTGCGAGTGTCCCCAGATCTTGGGTGAAACAGCAGAAGAGGGAGGTTTTTCACACCTGGGAAAAGGTTAGCATCTGTTCTGTTGAAATTTACCAGGCTTGTTCCCCCCCACCTCGACCTTCATTTCTCTCACCGTGTTCTTACCTAACATGAATTGTATGCAGTATAACAGATGGATCGGATTTATTTTCAGAGATGCTGTACACCAGGTTGTAGCTCCCGTTGACTTTAGTTGAATTAGGACCCTGTTAGAATTAAGCTTATTGTACATAGTGAGTCCTTGTGTTCTGATCTCATTAGAGCGTGGTCTCTTTTTCCTCCTCCTCCACCACCCAGCCAGTGAACAGGATGCTGACGCCCACATCCTTCCAGTTACAACTATCTTTTCATGCCCTTCAGTAAAGAGTCCCAGGATATAATGAAGGTTTTCTCCAAAGTCTCTGAGGTGCCAGTTTTCCTGCTTTGGGGGAGGGATTCTTGCTGGTTCTTCGTACCTGTTCCCCTTTCTGCTAGAAGGCGCAGTGCTGCTGGCAGACTTTCAGGAGACTCTTCCACAGCTCTCTGGCGTGAGGTTTTAACCTCTCTTGTTTTCTGCATGGCAGAGTTTGTTGAAATCCTAGTGCATTCGAGGCCTGTTCAGGCTGGAAATCCTGGCCTTCAAAATCAGCTACATCAGCAGTAGTGTAGGGATAAGTGAGATGACCACCCCAGGGCTTGCAGCACTCGAGGGACCCTGGGACAAGCCTAGCTGGGTGGTATGAGGCAGACACGGCTGTGGGTGTCGCTGTCAGGCTCTCCCATGCCACTTTCCTTGACCCTGAGTCTAGGTCCCCTCCCCCCCAGTGGTAAATTTCCCCTGCACTGCTGTGCCAATTCTGGACCCTGAGCCTCTTCCTCTGCTTGCTGCTTCTGGGCCCTCCATGTGCTGCTTCCCCCGAATTCTCATCTTGGCTCCCCCCAGCTTTCTTGCTACGTGCGATGCTTCCAACCCTCCATTGCCGATTCTGCGCTATCGCTAGTCCGTGTGTGTGAGGACGATGCATCTGTGAGTTTGGTGCAGAGCCTGGTAACTTGAGTTGCCTCCGGGCCCTATTGTGCCACTGTGTGTCAGGCCCGCTTTGAAGCTTGGCCTGATGCAGCCAGGCCGTTTCAGGACTTGAATGGGAGCCAGGAGGAAGTCCTGTCCCCTACGGAGCACCGTGACCCTCTGGTGTTTTCAGACGGGACGCTCTCCACCACCTGGCTTTGCCGAACACACCCAACGGCGCACCCAACCGAAGCCTGATTGAACATTTGAGTCCCACGGAGCAGTCTAGGCCTCTCTTGGGTTGGGGGGTGAGCACGCTCGCCCTTGCTAGTTCTGATGAGGCTATGCGAATGGCGGGAAGGGGGAAAGGCTGTTTGCAGGGACCCTTGTTCACTCTGTGTTTCCACAGTGTTAGCAATGGGGAAAATGCAGTGAACACGGGGACTCTGGCTGCAAGTCTCTGATCTGTAATGGGCACCGTGGGAGAAATTCTGCTGCTTCTAGACTTCAGCTGGCCTATTGTGAGCAATGCTTTCCTTGTATCCTTCCACTGTGTTACCATGCCAGAATCTGGTGGGGACGTGCACCCCATTCAGAAAAGCAACTGTTGGCAGTAGCCACTCCACTTGTGATAACCGCGTGATCAAGCTTACATGCGTGAACCCCAGACCATGGGAAAGAGAGTGATGCCCCATGTGCATGATGTGTCATGGCTTTGCTTCTTGCAAAATGTAATGTACAAAAGAGCCCTGACTGCCATTTTCTCAGCACTGAGAAGGAAAAGCCCAGCTCCAAAGGCGAATAGGGTGCTTGGTTGGGAGGGTAAATAGATATGCCCTGAAGTAGTAAAAGGAAATCTCTCTTGATTGATGAGAGCAAGTCATCATTTAAAACCCAACCACCTACATTTTTTTGATCTTCCACCAAACCTCCTCAAGCGAGATGAATAACTGTTTTTTAATTCCACCCCATGCAGAGAGAATCCTTTGAAATGAAGATTTGTGGAAGGCAGGTAACTGAGATAGGGCGGTAGATGAGGCTTCGTACTGCTGCTTTGTGGCTTGGGAAAAGGGGTGTCCAGTCACTAATGAATCTGTAAGAGTCTCCCAGTTATCGGTCTGTGATGTGCAAGCCACCCAGCTACACAATCCCCAGCCTGCTGCGTTAACCTTTATGGCCTTTTTAATAGACTCTAGGCTTTTATTGCCTCTTCCCAGCTTTCAGGGAAATGAAAAACCTTCACACACACGTTCTGGCTCTGAGATTCCAGTGGCAGCCGAGAGCATTCTGATGTGAGCACAGCGCTTGTCCTCCCAGGCGTGAAAGCGATCCTGCCAAGCCAGGGAGCAGACTGGCAGGGAAGTCCTGTCTTTCCAAAGAACAACTCGAGAGGTTAACTTTTTAATTTGCCCTCTGATGTATTGAGAGTACAGGACTTTTGCTCAGTTGCATGGAGCCTTGTTTTGCTCAAGTTCTCATTAAGCTCCTTCAGCCATTTTGTGGGTGGGTGGAGTGTGTGTGTGTGTGTGTGTGTGTGAGAGCCTTGCATTGCACTCATCTTAAGTCTATCAAGACAGTGAATGCAAAATATTTATTCTTTTTCTTACTTTTTCAGTTTGCTCTAGGTCTTGTTCACACAAGTAGTTGATTTCTAGATTGTAAACTCCTCGAGGCGGGGACCTGTCTCTCATACAATGATTATATCGCAGCTGTTATTAATAAGAAGCAAATCACTCTTTTAATTTGCTGCACTCGCACTCTGCTTCATGTGACCAGAGATGGCGTAGCCAGGCGACAGGAGAAGCTATTCCCTCTCTTAATAAGTGTGGATATTCCAAGGGTGGGGGATGGACTGTGTGTCTCCAAACAGATGCTGAGGATAGGAGTGTGAGGCAAGCACTTTTGGCTGTGTTTCCTAATTAACCTGATTGTGAGAACACAGCCAGGGAGGGATTGTGTGTTTGTATATAAAATTGGACCGAATGCTGACTTCTGAAACTTCTCTTTAGCTAAGGTGTTTGTGTGGCCTCCATCACTGTAGTGTATTTGAGTGCCAGGGCACATTCTTAGGAAATGGAAAAAAAACCCCATTCCAAGACCTGTTTTGCCAGGGTGGTTTTTTTTTGTTTTTTTTTAAATGATGTGCAGTGATTAGGTTCCAGGATGGCTTGTTTGTGATATGCAAACAACTCACAAATGTCGGACACAAACCAAGGTTTAACTATCCTGCTATTTCCATCCTGCACGTTTCTCATAATGTGGGAAATGGACTCTTCCAGTCCTCTAGCCTCATTGTGACATCAGGCAGCCGTATAGCATCATGGGATTGCTAGCAGTGGCCGGGACAATATGCGAGGCAAAATTGAAAGCAGGGGAAGCAACGTGTGTAAAACCATAAGCTGCAATTGCTACATCTCGCAGGAAATTTAAAACCTGGGAGAAGGTGCTTGTGTGACTGTGCCCTGCCTTGCTGAAGCACTCTGTGAAATAGGGAAGTACTAATGAGGGCACAGACTAAAATGTCTTGCCTATGGTCACATGGGAAAACGGTGATGGAGCAAGGGACTGAACCCAAGTCCCAGGCTAGCCTCACAACCACTAGAGCATGGGTGGCCAGACTTACGGTGCATGTGATCCTCTTAACCAGGCATCAGCCTGGAGAGCCAGAGCGAGGGTCCTGAGGTTGAGACCCTCCCACTGGTTCCCAGCTCTAGGGCACTTCAGCAACTGGTCTCAGGAGTGGGGAGGAGCAGTTGCCTTTGTCACGCTGGAGGAGCTCCTCCCCAGAGACGCTTCATGGGGTGCTTGTCCCATTCACCTCCCAAGAGATGATCTTGGCGGGTTTGTCCCCCTTGTCCCCAGTGATCTACTGGAGATTAGCCTGTGATCCACCAGTGGATAGCGATCTACTTCTTGACTGCACCTGTGCTAGACCAGCCTTCCTTGGTCCCCTCCGACTAGGCACAGTGCTGCTGTGTTCGCAGAAGACCTGCAGTGTCTTTCTTCTTAGAGGGCCTTGAAGGGAGAGCTCCTGACGTCATTGGTTTTTGCTGCTTTGTTCTGCACGGATGCTCTCTCAGGCTGGGTAATTCTTTTGCTTTAAAAGGTCCTTTTAATTAAGGCTATACTAATAGTTGATGAATTACAGCGAAGCAGGAGGATGCAGGCCATGAATGCAAACTGAATTTAGTAACGACAAAGTAGAATCCACTCGGGAGAGAAGATGAGTCATAGGAAAGACCTGGCCATAAAGATTTCCCTCCAGTGAGAGAGCTACAGGGCAGCAGTAAATGCGTTAAACTAAACTGCCTAACTGAGTCAGACCAATGGTCCATCTTAGCCCAGTATTGTCACAACCTGACATGGGAGTGGGAGCAGGGGGTTTTTCAAATCCAGCTCTTCCAGGGTCTCCGGCAGAGGCCATCCCGGCGTGCTATCTGAGACACCTCCAAGCCCCCAGCAGAGGCCTCCCCCAGGCGTGCTACCAGGGATCCTGAAGTGGAGACGCTGGGGATTGAACCTGGGACCTTATACATGCAAAGCACGCGCTCTTACCACTTGGGCTGTGACCCTTTCCTGTTCTGCTGTGTGTTTCAGCCTTACATAAGTCAAGGCTTTAATACCTGTGGTGTAACATGGTGCATCTTCTGTCTTGCACTTACTCTCCCCAATGTTTTAGCATCAGCGAGACAGAAGTTGGGCTGTTGGGCAGTACAGCCATACCTAAGACCCATACTGAGTCAGACCAATGACCTATGGAGCCCAGCCTCCTGTCTCCAGCAGTGGCCACACTGGGTCGTTTCAGAGAAGTACCCAACAGGTTATGATGGAGTGGTCCGTCCCGTCCCGTGTTGCTCACTCCTAACTCCTGACAGGCGAAGGCTGCGTCCCCCATAGCCACTTGAATAATAGGCATTTATGGACCGAATTATTTAAACCCAGCGACGCAACTGGCTTTCACAACACCTTCTGGCAGCAAGTTCCACAAGTTAATTGTGCGTTGAATGGAAAAAGTACTTTTATTTAAATCGGTTTCACCTCTTGGCAGCAAGCAAGCCTTATTGTATATTTGAACCCTCACTAGATACATTCCTTTTTATTTTTTGCATTTTTAAAATTAAGGTTTTTTAAAAATATAAATTCATAAAAAGTGACATACAGAGTAATACACTTGTATCCAAAACAAAATCTATTTACATATATAGTAATATATATAGTAATATAGATCCAGATGAGTATCATCCTGGAAAATACTGAATAACTTCAAAGTAAGGTAGACAGAAAAATAAAGTTTTAATCTGGCAATATCTGGAAGAAAGCACGGCTCATGCCCCCCCCCCCCCCATATTTAAATTCCCATTTATCTCGATCTCCAGATCATACTAAGCACCAAAACATGGTACTAATGGGGTGGTGCAGCGGCAAGGCTCACGCACTTCCCCATATCTAAATTGAATTATAAGCTGGCATTAAAGCCACAGCAAGAACCCTGAACCTTAAAGAGAGGAGTGTGGCGGCAAGGCTCACGCACTCTCTCATTATAGGGATACCTTACATCCAGAGAAAAATAATTAAATGACGGACCCTCCTTTCTCCTCCCCCCACCCCCTGCAACCCAGTCCAACCCACCCAACAAATATATTCCCCAGACATAAGCAGTGAAGATGATGATGATGATGATGATCCCAAAGGCATCTGGCCTTGTCTGCAAATCGAACGTCCTGATTCTGTAAAGACTTAACCCTATGCTTACCTTTATGGGTAATTACTCTGCAGTAATCAAAGGTAAAGTAATGCACACATGTAATCTTTGTGGGGTTTTCGGCTCTCCTTTTTACTATCCATGCCAGCTGTTGGGGGAGGGGGGGGGAGAAAGGGCAGGGGTGTTGAAGCCAGCTGTCGGGGGGGTGGGGCAGAATGGGCAGGGGTGTTGAAGGTATATAAAGCTTTGTTGAGACCTGGTCCAATGGGCCAATTGACTATACAGGAGTAAATAGAGTATGAGTGAACAATGTGACCCCGTTGCAAGAAAAAACAAATGCTATTTTGAGCTGCATTAACGGAAGCATCATAGCCACGGCATGGAAAGTAACTGGGTTGCCTTTACTCGGCATTGATGAGACCTGGCCTAGAGTGTGGTGTTCAGTTCTGGGTACCGCCACTTCATGAAGGAGGTAGGCAAACTGGAGGAGAGCAGCAAGGATGAGAAGGGGGGAACCTGCCTACAAGTTGTATGAGGAAAGGTGGAAGGAACAGGGTCTGTTTAGCCTAGAGGAAAGAAGCCCCAAGAGGGGGAGGAATGATATAGCAGTTTTCAAGTATCTAAGAGGCTGCCACAAAGAAACGGAGAGCAGTTGTAGTCCACTGCCACAAAGAATGGAACAAGGGAGCTGTAGGAGCTGCGGGGAAATGGAATAAGCTGCCCAGGGACTTGTGGAATCTCCCTCCAATGTTTTCAAAACCTGCCTGAACAAGCATCTGCCCATGATGCTGTAGGCAGTGGCTACCCTGATGTGGAGTCATGAGGTCCCGTTCCAACTAGACCGTCTAAACAGCCCTTCCATAGGAGTGGAAGACAAATTATCTTGATTTAACCTCCTAAAGGGGCACTGAGAAGCAGATGAAAATGGGTGAAATCCTGACTCCGCTGTAGTCAAGAGTAAAACTCCCATTGACTTGAACGGAGCTAGGATTTCAACCAGTGCAGGTAATATTGCAAGTGTGCACAACACTGTAAGATGGGATGGGAGCTCGGGATTTGTGTTAGCCAGTCTCTGTGTGGTGCTTTGTAGCTGGGGCTGGCAGCTCTGAGCGAAGGTGTGTGACGAGCAGCCTGCCCAGACAGGATATGACTCAATTGTCTCACTTAGGCGAACCTGGGTTCGAAGTGGAAATTTTATTCCCTTCGCTAGGGGTGGGACACCGGGGAGAATACCGGATACCAGATGTACCGGTATCGAATCTCCCTGGTACCAGATTTACCGGTATTGCCATACCGGATTTTTAACATTGGCCACGGTACCGGATTTTTTACATTTGCGGCTATTGACTTCACTGGCCACAATGTAAAAAATCCGGTACCGCGGCCAATGTTAAAAATCCAGTATGCCGGTACAGGTAAATATCGGATTAAGCCGATACACCCAAATACCGGCAATATCGGATCTTGGGAGAACTGGAATTCCCACCCCGCGTTCACTATTTGGCAATAAAACAGGCTCGAGCCCCTTACTTGGGCTCTGCGCTTCCTGCTTAACTTCTCCCTGAAGTCCTCTTTCAGGACCATGGTTAGCTCCCTGGCTGTAGTCTGCTTCTCCGCATCTCCTACTCCATCAACGGCTCTTCACAGCCTGACTTCTCCCTGCAGCTTTCTCATTATGATCTATTATTTTCAATTTGTATCCCACCCTTTCCCTTAGGCTCAGGGTAACTCGCATTTCAACTTACTAACTTTAGCAATTAACATTTAACCATTAACATTAAGCTAATTAACTCAATTCTTAATCCTCACAACAACCCTGTGAGGTAGGTTAGGCTGAGAGATCTGTGATGGGCACAAGGGCATGCAGTGAGTTCATGGCTAAGGTGAGTCTTGAATCGGGGGCCTTCCCCTACGTCCCAGTCCTGCACGCTTAACCATGATACCACACTGGCTGTCTTATATCTATCCTTCTATATGGCTTTCTTTATATCTATCTTAGAGGGCAGGCCTGCCTTAAAGGGGCCCACGACCGGATTCATCACAAGGAGATTGGCCCAATTTGATGCCAGGCCAGACATCTGAAGGGGTGACATACCTGTCACAGGCAGCACAATCCTCCAGCTATTGGTGTTGATGCTTAGCACCCGGCATGCGTCCCATTCGCTTTGATGCCGGAGGATTGCAGAACTCTTGAAAGATGTTTTATTTGTCTGAGCTGTTTGGCTCGGTGCAGAGAGCAAGATTGAATTATTTATGTGATTATCTTGTCAGGCTTTGTATCCATCTCATCTCTTGCACACGTTACGTTTTGTTTACAAGATGCCTACAACGGCAGGGCAGATTCACGCCATAACAATATTTATCATGCTCAATTTATCTTGCAGATTCACACACACACACAGATGTTTGGAAGCTGACATGCCATCAGTTACTTATTATTACCTAACCCTGAAGCTTACTGCGAGCGCTAGTAGCCCCAGCGCCACCTCGGAATCGATTTGGAATCGGAATTGGGATTCTATTCATGTGGTTTTCAATGTGTAACCCCCCTCCCCCCCCGGGCGGTGTCGGGAGAGGGTGTGGTCCAGTTTGAGTGTATGCAACCGTGGGGCCCCGGGGGTTTCGAAGCAGCACTTGACCCCACAGCGCCACCGTGTCTTAGCCTAGTCCTTGCCCCAGCTTCCTGATTGGCTGCCTCCCAGCATCAGGAAGCTGGGCGGAGCACTGCACATTTCTTGTGTCCTGCCTTGCTGCTGAGCCCTCGGCTCTGAATTGGCTCACCCTCCACACTCTCTTGGCCTCTGGACCCTTTTGTTCCTGCCCCAGGGCTCTGCACTTCTGCCTTGAACCTGTTCTGGATATCTTGTCCTTGCTTGAGACCAAGATCTGATCCTGTGACTCTTTCAGATCCGAGGAATCTGACCTAGTGCTGGACTTGGACTCGAGAGTCCTGTGTCTTGAATCCTAGTGTCATTGGGTGGACACTTCTCTCAGCATGTGCTCCCTGTCTATAAGCGAGGGACCCCAAGCTTTCTGGATGCTTAGACTGGATGCACAAACAGTGGTCCCCTCCCCTTTTGATGTGGCCATGCCCTCTGGAGCACCATGTCATCCGCTCCCCTCCTCCTAGCACCCTGGATAACCTGAGGAAACAGAGCGTTCACCTGGACCCCCGAGATTCTGCGTGAAAACTCGGTGTCACAGGATCACGGGGGTGGGGTGTGTGTGTGACCTGACCAGTGAGGGAGGGGACTCGTGCCCCGTTGTCGTCTTAGCCTTAAAGACCACCTCGTCCCTTATGTTCCATCGCGGCCTCTGAGGTCAGCCGAGGGCCCCCTCCTGCGAGCACCACCGGCTGCCTGTGAGGTTCATACAACAAGGGTGCACAGAGAGGCATTCTCAGTGGGGGCTCTACAGTTATGGAACTTTTTCCCCTTGGAGATCTGCTGAAGCCTGGGGCTGCTTACCTTGAGGAAGAGATGTAAGACCTTTTTGTTTGGCGGGCTGGGATCGGGTTGGTACGATGGGTTGGAGGGGTTAGGGGGAGGGTTGGTGGTTGATGTTCTATGGGTTTTTTTAATCTGTTTCTATATGTTTCATGTTGATACTTTTTTATATATTTCTTTAAGCTGCCCTGAGCCTTTGGGAGAAGGGCACGGTAAAAACTGAATCAACAAATAAATCCTATTATCAGTGGGGCTTTCATGGCCTTCTCCAGACTTTGGGTGGCCCAGCCATTCATCATGCAAACCCCCCAGTGCCAGAAAAGCACCTGTGGTGCAGAGTGTGTGTATTACTACACAAAGGGTAGCTGTTAAAATGTTGTTCTAGCTCTAGACTGCTTCCTTGCACTGACTGCAAAGCAGCTTCGCTTTGTGCAAAAGAGGGAAGAAAATCTGCTGGGGCAATAATTGCATTTGAAAGAGAAGATCTAATTAGAGCCTTGCGACTGCATGATTCTGAAGCGTATGTTCTGGTTTTTCACCCCAAGGAACCCCAAAGCCGTGCTATGATCAGAGCTCCCAAAACATCCCCTTTCGCCAACCCCAAGGGTTCAAAATTTTGGGAATGAGTTGGGTACCCCAAAATTACAAGATTTGCTTAACCCCCCCCCCTTTCTTAAATGGGTCTTTATATTTTCCCTCTTGGCTTTTAAGCCTTTAGGTCACAGGGGTGGGGAACGTCTTTCCTTCCAGCGGCCACTTTGTAAAGTAGTACAAGCTTCAGGGGCCCCATAGAGGCTGCTATGTAAGACCTTTCTTTTCTGCCAAATGTTTGGCAGGCGGGGATAGGGATTAGGTTGGAGTTTCTAGGGGCCTGGGGTGGTTTTTTTTAGGGAATTCTTATATGGTTTAATGTGTTTATATATAATAAGAGGGAAATGACTGTGAACAGAGAACATCGAATGTGGCTACTATGGTATCTTTGTCAAAGTTATGCTGATTATTCAAGGATTCAGTCTTGAGGAGGAAATCATTAGTATCCTTGATGCTGTACGTGTAAGTCAATATAAAGAGAGATCCTTTCAGTAGCAGTGTTGTTGCCTGAGACAATGGGCCGTCCTGGGTTGTTAGGTTTATGTATTTTAGGCAACATGTAAAATCATCCAGGAGTAGGATTTGAGTTAATGAGCAGATCAGCTGTATCATAATTAAGTTACTTTGTTTAAACCCTTGTATGGTGATAGAAATGTGGGTATTAAGATCTGCTGTAATGTCTTGGTCAAGGGGCTTGTAAGTCTTGTCATCCTTAAGTTGTCTCAGGCCCTCTGAGGTGTAGTCCTCTGTGTTAAAAACCATGATGGCACCCCCTTTGTTCGCAGGTTTAATAACAATAATCTCTTCTCATCTGAAGATTTCTTAGGGCGGTTCTTTCGGCTCTAGAAAGGTTGTCAGAAGAAGGGGGAGGTTTGTGGTTATGAATAATCCTGTTGACTGACAGAAGAAATGTTTCCAAGACAGGATTTCTATTAGTGGGAGGTGTCCAAGTTTTTGGAGGGAGAAATTGATGGAGGGGATGCTTGTTGTAATCTTGTTTGTTTGCTTCTGTTTCCTCATAAAATATTCTGTCAGTCTGCATCTTCTTTCAAATGATTTGGTATCACTCTTCATTTGGGCTGTTATGTTATGTTCTCTGGGTGCGGGACAGAAGTTGAGCCCCCTAGATAGGAGTTTAAGTTCACACTGTGATAAGCTTCCATCAGTGAGGTCTATAACCATTTTGGAGTCATTGGCATCATTTTCTGAAGTTTCTCTAGGGCTGAATCCTGGAGACTGCAGAGAGCATCTTCTGGATCTCCTGTTTCTGGGGAGTCTATTGCTATACTTATATTTCTGATTTCTCTGGTTGACAAAGTGTCCCTGAACATAGATCCCTTTAAAACAGAGTTAAATGGCAGACAGGGGAGATGATATCTAAGCATGTCTCTTTTAAGCTTGTTCTTTTTGGTGGCATAGGTATTATGATGAATTACCCATCTAGATCTGTTAATTTCATGCAGGAGGCTTTCATACTCCTTGGTGTTAAGATGGTTTTTTTGAAGCATAAGTTCTTGTTGGAGGGCTTCCTTAAGTGTTTTAATCTTTAGGAAATTATCTTTTATCATGGCAGATACAAGGGATATATTTAGGTTGTGCTTGTTAATATACCAATTGGAAGAAAGAAAAGTACCTTCTGGAGTTGAGAGGTGTGCAGATCTCCAGGCCTTTCGGGATAATATTCAAAGTTATGTAGACTTTGAGGTGTTCCGTCGTAAGGTGACATTTCGTGATTTTTTTTTCTTGTAAAAATACAGCATACTGTGGGTGGATATGACTCTTGCTCATGGTGGTAGTCTTGAATGTAGCAATCTGGATCAAGAGGAGATGCTTGTTGCTTAAAGTATATATACGCACTGATGTGGTGAGCAACATAACAGTGCCACAGTCAAGGACGCTTTGAATCCCCAAGGGATGCTGACAGTCACTATAATATATATAATGAGAGGAAAATGACTGTGAACAGAGATTTATTTTTCTATAGTCTTCAGTCCATTTATTCGGACTCAGGGAGCAATCTCCCTCATGTCCACTAGGAGGCAGCATAGACTTCCCATGGCATGCGTAGGGAGAGCGTGCCCTCGCTTCCCCAGTCGAAAAAGTCTGCCTCTGAACCAGTAGGACGTGCAGCAGGGATGCTCTGCACCCCACCAAACTTTCTTGCCTCCTTTCTCCTTACGAGGGAGGGGGTCAGTGTTTAAAAGGCTTCAATCTTCACCGGAAGCGGACTAGCGCCCTTAGGGGACGCAAAGAGCTCGCTCGCTCTCCTCAACCCGGTGCCGGTCTCTGGGTACGGCCCAGGTTTCTAAACGTGCAGGGTTCAGCCTCCGGGTACGAACCGTTGGGAAGCACGCTTTGGATGGCGGAGACCACCAAGACCCGCCGAGCGGCCGCCCGCCGAGCCGCAGTGCACCAGGAAGGCGCCGCTTCTCCTAGGCGCGAAACTGAAACCGCGCCGGAGATTCCTGCCCAGGACGCGGCCCCCACTCTGCAAGCGGAGGAGCCACGTGGCAATCTACAGGACGGACGGCTCGCAACGGAGATGGAGGTAGTGGAGGAGGCAGACACTTCTGCCTCCTCACAAGTAAGAGGGGAGCACTCTGCGGAGTCCTTCCAAAGGCTCCAAATGGACGCGCTTAGGTCCATGATGGGGGTTCTGGCGCGCATTGAGCATAATCAGAGGAAGGCCCAAAAGCGAAAGCCCCCTCCTCCCCCCAAGGCCTCCTTCAAAGGGGACTCAAAAAAGGCCAGCAAGGGCAAACACAAAGTCCCCTGCAAACAATCTCACAGTCATTCCCTCAGGGACCTCTTAGGGTCCTCCTCAGAAAGTGAGCAGGGTCAGTTCCCCTTGGAGGAAGGTGAAGTTCTGGAGTCCTCCTCAGACTCAGATCCTGCCCCCAACCCCCGTGCAAAAAACGCAAGACCCAAGAGCAAGTTAGGACCCCTCCACCCGTGGTTTCCTCTCCCTCAGAGGGTTCAGATGAGGATCAGTCCTCAGGGGCAGGAGACCAGGTCACCCCAGAATGGGAGGATATCCTGGCAAAGGGCCCTAAGAATGAGGGCAGAGAGCTCCCCTCCGATCAGGACCCCAAACTCCTTAGGAGAGCACAGCAGGTTCTCAGAATAACCCCTAGTTCACAAAAGAGGGACTCTGTATCTTCCTCGGATGACGAGGATTCTGACATGGAATATATCCCCAAACTCCATAGGGCGGCAGGTGGGTCACTCTGGACCGGGCCTTTGAAAAAATTATTAAGGCCCAATGGAAACAGCCCACTAAGGCAACCAAACTTTCTAGAATCCAGCAAACTCTATATTCCTTCGCTAAACAGAGTCATCCCATTTTCAAGCCTCCTAAGGTGAACGCAGCAGCCGCCTCCTTGGCCCGCCAGTCAGTTTTCCCCTCCTCAGAAGACCTTCTTCCAAAGGACCCCACTGATAAGGGAATAGAAACTGGGCTCCGCAAGAGCTACGAAGCTTTGTCATATACATTACAGATGGCTACCACTGCTTCTTATGCCTCCAGAGCCATCATGAAATGGTTCAAATTAGCGAAAGACCCAAACATTTCAGCCACGCTATCATGTAAACTGTCCGCTAATGTCACACTTGCTCATGCTTTCCTCATGGACACCTCCATGGACATTGTAACCTGGGCAGCCAGAGGGATGGCGGCTAATGTAGCAGCACACTGCCGGTTGTGGCTCCGTTCATGGCGTGCAGACACACACGCCAAGAACCTACTTGTAAACAGCAGATTCGGGGGGGCAAACTATTTGGCCCGGCACGGGATAAGGCTCTCTGATGCCTCCAACAAGGAGAAGAAGCACTCCCTTAACCAGGTGCAAGCATTCAAGAGTTTCTTTCGTCCCTTTCAGAGATTCAACCAGGGACACAAATGATCCTACTCCTCGTATAATGCCTGGAGCTCTCAACAGTGCGGCAGAGGAAATAGGGGATGCGGATCAAAGCCTAACAGGTCAGCCACACTCTCTTCCTACTCCAGACGCCCTGGATCTCTTTCTCGCAAGCAGGAGTCCTGACTCCTTTGTCTCTTCCTCCCCCAGCCCGGAGGAAGGCTCCTGCGCTTTGCTGGGCAGTGGAGTCAGACCATTTCGGACACCTGGGCCCTACAAACTGTAACCAAAGGTTACTCCATCGAGCTCAGAGACAAACCAAGGGAATTCTTCTGCATCTCCCCCCTCTCACGCATCCCCAACAAATGCAAGGCGATGCGATCCAAAATCGACAGACTACAGAGAATGGGTGCCATAGAGTGCCGTGGCACGAAAAGGGAAGGGGACTCTATTCACTTCTCTTTCTCATGCAGAAGAAAAGCGGAGAATGGAGAGCCGTCCTCGATCTGAAACGCCTCAACAGGTCCATTAGACTCCAGAAGTTCAAGATGGAGACCCTGGCGTCCATCACACTAGCGATATCGAACGATGACTGGCTCGCTTCCTTGGATCTAAAGGACGCGTATCTACACATTCCCATTCTCCCATCTCACCGCCAATGGCTGCACTTCGCCTACAACAATCAGCATTGGCAATACCGAGCTCTCCCTTTCGGCCTCGCTACAGCACCCAGAACGATCCTGATCCCCCTCGTCGCAAGCCTCCAACTCTAGGGCATAGCAGTCTTTCCTTATTTAGACAACATCCTGATTAGGGCAACATCTCGAGACCTGGCTCAGGCTCATCTCCAAAGCACCATCTCCTATCTGGAGAGCCATGGTTTCCAGATCAACCGAGACAAAAGTCATCTGTCGCCCACCCAGCACCTAGAACACCTGGGGGTAATTTTCCACACCCGGCTGGACAAGGTATTAATTCCGCCCTCCCGACAACACAAAATCAGGAATCTCATCTCTTCCATACGAGTGTGGTCACGGACTCCCCTCCGAACGCTAACGCCCCTCCTCGGTTCCATATCTCCTGCACACGGCACCTTCAATGGCCCCGATTTCACGCACGCAGCCTCCAACAGCTACTTTGCCCCTGGCAACTGCAAATAATCAACAACTGCCCGATATCACTGTCGGTCCCGACCGAGACTCTTCATTCCTTCAGTTGGTGGGAGAACCCACTCCGATTCCAGGACAGAGTCCCCCTAACAGAGCCGCACAAGATCGTGCTGACAACGGATGCCAACCTTTCCGAATGGGGAGCCCACGTCGGCAACACCTTCACACAAGGGACCTGGTCGACCACAGATGCCACCCACAGCATCAACTGGTTGGAACTAAAGGCCATTCGGCTAGCCCTCCAAGGGTTTCCTCCCCTATTGGAGGGTTGCCATGTGATTGTCTTCACAGACAACACCATGGCCATGGCCTACGTCAACCATCAAGGGGGCTCTCAGTCGAAGGCGTTACACAAGGAAGCATCCTGCTTGATGCGTTGGGTGGAGCTTCACCTGCTCTCTCTGTCGGCCCTCCACATAAAAGACGTAGACAATGTTGAGGCGGACTGGTTGAGTCATCAGACTCTGGATCCGGGGGAATGGACACTCAGCTTGGCCGCCTTTCAACTAATCATCGAGACCTTCGGCACACCGGTCCTCGATCTCTTTGCCTCCCCATCCAACCACAAAGTGCCTCGCTTTTACAGCAGGAACCCGCACCCCAAGTCCGAATGCTCTCAACCGTCTATGGCCCCGGGACTCCTATATGCCTTCCTGCCCTTCCCGTTACTCAGTCGTGCGATCCACCGCTGCAAGCTACAGCGAGCCACTGTAATATTCGTGGCCCCCTCTTGATCCCGTCGACCATGGTTTCCAGGCTTGCTCACTCTGTCCCACAGGAACCTTCTCACGCTCCCTGTCACGCAGGGCTTGCTGTCACAGGGGCCTCTCTTGTATCAGCAACCGGAGTTTCTGAAGCTAACAGCATGGCTGTTGAAGCACTAGCCCTACAGAATCTGGGATATTCCAACTCCGTTATTCACACTCTACTAGCATCTAGGCGAAAATCCACCTAGCGCGTATACCAGTATACTTGGAGGGTCTTTGTGGGTTGGTGCAAATCTAGACTTGTTTCCCCACAGTCTCCCTCGATAGCCCAGGTCCTGCAGTTCCTTCAGGAAGGATTGGACAAAGGCCTGTGCCCCAACACTCTATCTAGACAGTTAGCAGCTATTGATAGTACATTGGGGACCTCTGGTAGACCATGCTTTCCACCCACCATCATATACGTCAGTTCATGAGGGCCGCCCGTTGAATTTCCCCTCCTGTAGTTCACAGGTTCCCTAACTGGAATCTCAACCTGGTCCTTAAAGTTCTTACGGGTCCCCCTTTTGAGCCCCTTAATCAGGTCTCTTTATTCTACCTCTCTATCAAAGTGGCCTTCCTAATAGCCATCAGCTCGGCTAGGCGTATTTCCGAGATCGGGGCTCTGTCAGCTGACCCTTCCCTATGCTCCTTCAAGAAGGAATCGGTCTGTCTCCGCCTGGATCCTTCTTTCCTCCCGAAAGTTTGCTCACCTTTCCATCTGTCCCAGGATGTGATTCTGCCCTCGGCCCCGCCACCCTTTGGAGAGGCTTTGGCACTCCTTGGATGTTCGTAGGGCTTTAAAGATATACCTGCACCATTCGGCCTCCTTCAGACGTTCCTCTAGCCTCCTAGTAAGCTATCATCCCCGCCACGGGGTAAAAAGGCTTCTAAATCAGTTATTGCTGGCTGGATAGCAACCTGTATAGTCGAAGCATACAAGGCTTCCGGCCTCCAACCCCCCCAATCCCGTTGTCCTGGCCCACTCTACCCGGGGAGCAGCAACAAATTCGGCCTTCCACTCCCAGGCCCCGATAGATGAGATATGCAGGGCAGCCACCTGGAAAAGCCTGCATGCATTCACCAAACAGTATAAAATTGATCTGCTCCAATCCGCCGAGGCCACCTTCGGCAGGCAGATCCTGCAAGGGGTACTGGGGTCTGATTAAACCTGGTTGCCCCCCCCCCCCTTCTGAATAAATAAGTACTGCTCTGTTTAGTACTGCTGAAGTTTAGTCCCCGTTACATGGGGTTCAGTTAACGTTACTCCTCGTAGTTCAGGGAAGGTTCTGTTTCTTTGTTTCTTTCAGCTATGGTTACTTCGGCTGTGATACTCCTGGGGAAGTGAGGGCGTGCTCTTCCTACGCATGCCCAGTGGAAAGTCTATGCTGCCTCCTAGTGGACACGAGGGAGATCGCTCCCTGAGTCCGAATAAACTCCCTGTAAGGCTACAGAAGGGCAATTCACAGATAAGAATCCCAATTGCCCTATTTACTAGCTAGACGTTTTGGCTTCCGTCTTCATCAGTAACTCAGTTGATTTTTTAACTGTAGTGTGCTGTGAGCCAAGCTGACAGTTCCAAGAACACTGAGGGTAGAGAGGTTCTAAGATGTGACATCAGATGTAGTTGTTCTTACAAGAAAAAATAGGTTCAGGTATTGTCCTCTAAGTTGAGGCCATTGGGTGTTAGGGTGTCAAGCCTGTAGATCCAGAAGTTCTCCCTGGCATCTAGTAGCTTTGAGGTGGGGGGTTTTTCTATAGGGAAGATTTCCAGGTCAGAGAGAGTGTGATCTGTTGAGTTAAAGTGCCTTGCCACAGGTTGTTCCAATTTCTTTGTTACGATAGCCGATTTGTGGTTTCTGAACCAGGTGCGGAGGTCCGTGGTAGTTTTCCCAACGTATTGTATATGACAATCAGGATGTTTGCATTGTATCGCATATGACATTGCTTGACTTGCAGGTGATGTTCTGTTTGATGTAGTAGGTCCTACCACTTGTTTCACTTCTGAATGTGGTGGTTTCTTTAAGATGGATACAAGTGATGCAACGTTGGGATCCACAGTGATGAGATCCAGGGTTGATGACAGGCAATTTTAATTCAGGTCTTACAAGTAGTTTCCGTAGGTTAGGTGGCTGGCGAAAAGCCACAAAAGGTGGTTGGCTGATGGCTTTTTGAAGACGTGGTGAATTCGTAACCAATGGGTAGCTTTCTTTAATTGCCAGGTGATACTGAGGAGATGCTGGGTGAAAATCTACTACAAAAGGGATGCGGTGTTTTGTGAGTATGAGTCTCCCCCTTGTGGAGGAGGGATTCCCTTTCTCGTATGGATGCTCGGTGGATGTTGTAGTCTATGACATTGGAAGGATAGCCCCTAGTGAGAAGATGCTTCTTGAGTTCTTTGCTTCGTTGGTGGTAATTCACGTTGTTGTTGTATATAATTTCTTATTGTGTAAGCTGCCTTCGGCCTTATAGGGAAGGTGGGGTATAAGTTTAAATAAATAATAAAAAAATAAGTAGAAGTTTGGGGCAGGGATGGGCTCAGGAAGAGGAGGGTCCAGATCATGAATCTGTGTCCTAGCCTTCATCTCTGCTCCTTTCCCCTGAGCTCGCTCTGTCAGTGCTTGGGGACAGGAACTGGATCCAGAGGCTGTTGGAGAAACAGCTCCAGATGACATCAACCTTTTGCACCAACAAACTCTAATGACCACTAGGAGTAGGTATTGGGAGTAGAGATAGTGAGTTAGTGTGTGTGTCACTTGAACCTTTCTGATCTCTGCTTCTAAGCCCCCTTCCCCCTCTCAGGTGGGATGTGCCCAGGAAGCTCCTACTGGACTTCCTCCTTCTTCCTGACCTTTAACCATTCCTATCTTCTAACTCTAACCTTCAACATGACTGGCCACCATGCTGGTGGCAGCTAGGTAGAAAGATCTAGGGATAGGCCTTTCCTATCACAATGTATTTCTCAATAAAGTAGATTATTTTTAATCTAGAAACCATCTCCAAGGTGTTAATTACTTCTAAGCTGTTGCTACTGAGAATTTGAGCTATTTTCCTTTTTGCTGTGTGTAAACTCTGCTGATGCCTAGCCAGAGCTCTAACAGGTCCTGGCACAGTAGGCAGTGACACTTGTTTTTGGTTTTTGACCACTAATAAAATCCAACAGAGGCCATGTCCAAGAACTCGAAAGGAGCCCAACTAAAAGTAGCTGAGGGCTGCATCTGGCCTTCAAGCTGGCGGTTCCTCACAGCCTTAGCAGTGAGAAACGAGCTTCTGAATCAAACACTGGGATTCTTGAATGATGACCCCAGGAGTAGGAGCTTTAAGGAAAAAAACGGATGTAGGACTTAGTTAACACTGAGAGTCATTCGGCAACACTGTTTAATCTCAGAATCAAGTTCTCAAGCTGCCTAACTAGCCTGAATTCCTCCCCAAAATGTCCTAGCAGAGTTCAGAAATTGAGTTAACTGAAAAACAATTTTTTGGAGTAACTTCAGGTCCCGTATTTAAAGCTATACCAAGCACTTGATGGGGTGGGTTCTGTGCCTCTCAAAGATTAGACCCTTCCTGAATAAATGTTTTATGGAGTTGGTGGTTTTGTTTTTTTCTTTTCAATGACTGTGCCAAGAGGCTTGTAAACTGTGCCATACTCCCAGAGTCTGATGAAAATTTAATAGAGGTCAGTTTCTTTCTCGATGCCATAGAAACATGTCAAGTTTTACAATCCAGCTGGAGACGGATGTAAATAATCATGGTCTCACTGGCCGTTTTATTATTTTAATCCTTTTGGCTTTCTGACCTTGGCATTTCGGAATTCTCATTAAAAAGAGAGGGAAAAATACCACCCAGCGGGTTAGCAGATCATACATAACCTAGTAAGATCCTTTTATAGCCACTCTCCCTATCAAAAGACTCACCCCCCACCTCCCAGGTATGTCAGTTGCTTGTACACAATATCTTGGTAATTCTGGTTTTTGTCTCTATAAAGATGCGAGCTAAAGAGAAGGTCAGAGCCCCTCCTTCTTGGAAACTGCTTTGTTCATTCCTGAATTGCAGCTGCTTCTAGGGTGGAATGCGACAGCTGCTTATAACACAGCTACCTAACTCCTTAGAATGGGAATAAACACACCCAAATCTTGAGCAGCTTCTCATTGTCTTGCATTGTAGCTTTGCCTGTGCACTGTTTTTGTAGCAGTTTAAAGAATTAGTTGGATGTAAAAATATTTAAGTGCATCTATGTGATTGTAGGGGGCGGGTTCTCCCGCAGCTAGGGAGCCCAGTCTGAGCCAAAAGGGCTTGGAAGAAAATGTGCCTGGCCTGGGTCCAACAAGACAAGACCAGGCAAGTTCCGTTGGTCATGGGATGGACAGCTTGCAGGCCTCTAGTCTCGCGCAAAGGAGTGGTCGGTCGGCACCTTCCCTGTGCTGTGGAACAATAGCGAATTGCTCCATATGTTTTGTTGCAAAAGCTCCTACGAGAGTCGATTTGCAAAGGGAGTGTCGTGAATTACTGTCCTTCCCAAAGTAATCCATTGTTTTGCATCTCTTTCTAACAGCATTTAATTGCAAAGTGTTGCTTCTTTGAGGTCTTGTAGATTAATGGCCAAGATGTGAAAGAGAAGCCAATACAGCAGCTCGTCTTGGCACCTGACACCCAGGAGAGAGAAGTCTGAGTTGGGAAGGTTACCCGCTGTTGTGGTATCGTGGCATCTCCTTTCATGATTTGATGCAGTTACTGAAAGGCCAGTTCTCCCATGATCTGCTCTGGAAAGTCATGTGACTCTGAAGCATAGAGTTTCAGAGCTTGACTGGAGTAAATATTCCATAATTGGCTTTTTTCTTTTTTTTGCTTTGCTTGTTGCTTCTATGTTGCTATCGTAGCTTGCTTACAATCATGGTGGTTTTTCTTCAGAGTCTTTCTGTGCCCACGCCTCATGCACCCCTAAGGGGGAAGCGAGGGTAGCCCACTCTTTTAAGGTCATTCAGTGTAGATGGGCCTGCATTGTAGATCAGGGTGGGTTGCCTCCAGCCTGCGAACCAAATCTAGCCTATAACTGTTGTGTTGTTTTTTTAATTTGGCCCCTTGATCTGACCTGGTGGGTTCAGAACTAGGGCTGAAAGGAGAATGCCTTTGATTCTTGTGAGAGTCACAAGAAACCCTAGTGCGATCTCAGGATGATCTTGCTAAGGGTTTTGAGAACCTTGCGAGAATGTTGCTAAAAAAATCAATCACTGTGCATGCCCGAAATGGCCACCATTCTTCATCTGTGCGGGCAGCGTTGGCACCATTTTGGAAAAGGACACCTGTTTGGCGCATGTGCAGACCAGCTGCCTGCACCATCTTGGAAAAGAGCCATGCATGCGCAGAAAGCCCCAGTGGCCCTTTGCATACGCATAGTGTTGTTTTTTTAAAGAAATGTATCAAGAATAAACATTTCAACGAGATGTTAAGACTTTTGATTTTCTCGATTCTCGTTTTTATCTAGATTCTTGTTGAGAATCCTGATTCTTAGTGAGAATTGAGAAAATACTGGAGATCGAGTTTCAGTCCTAATTAGAACCTCGCTTCAGGCACTGAGTGAACTGTTGTGCATGGACAAAGACTGGGAGGGAAGATGGGGTAGGAAAGGGGCATAGAAGTGGGTTGATTTGCTCCGACTTGGACAGTAGTTTGGTGGCAGAGTTGAGGACAGAACATCAGCTTCCCGAGTTCTCATTTTCTCCATCCAGTTCCAATACTCTACCAACCTCTGTTTCACTTAAACCAGACCCCAAGAGGACGAGCTATCTGTCCCTCCAGAACAGCATTCGTCATTTTTCTGGAGTACATATATTTTTAACATCCCCTCACATCCCTCCCAAGGTGACTTTTTCCCCCACTGTACGATGAAAGTGAAAGCTTCCAGCCCCCCACGCCACCCCCCAGCGCTAATGGCTAAAACATAGTGATGCATAGGAAGTAGACATTCCTATCACCATCCTTTCCAAAATATACTTGTGTCTGTGGTCTTGGATGAGTACAACCACGTACCACAACAGCTACTTGCAAGTCTCTGCCCTGCATGCTTGACCTTTTGAGCCCACCGCAAGTGGAGAGTGCACAGCAGAATTTGTGGGAAATCTGTGAGGGATGATCACGTTATGAAAAACAGGCCTACCTGCACATCTGGCGGGGCTGCCTTTAAACAGATGGCCCCACCATGTGAAGACACATTGGCGCTCAGTGACTGTGAGGACTTGGCAAGTCACTTTGCCTCCGTTTTACAATCTATAAAGCAGGGATAGTAACCCCGCTCTCTACACAATGCAGACTGTCCTTTCCTGGGTCAGAACAATGGTCCGTCTAGCCCAGTATCTTGCCTCCAGAAGTGGCCAGCACTAGATGCTTCTAAGGAAGTACAGAAAGAAGGCCCATAGGAAGTAACCCATCTTTTGCCGTTCCCTCCTGGGTCGTAGCAGTTGAGATTCTATCCTGAGCAGTTCTGATACCAGCAAGGGAGAACGCAGCTGTGTCCCCTCCTGCTGGGAGAGGAGAGAGGGGAATGCTTTCATTTGCTGCACCAGGGTTCATTCCAACCTAGACACACTTTGGCTGATAGCTGTCGATGGTTTATCCCCATGAGCCTACCTAACCCTCTTCTTAAACCCAGTTTCAAATGATATTTATTTAAGGTTTTTACCCTGCTGTACCCCCTAAGGATATATATATATATATATATATATATATACATACATACACACACACACACACACACACACACACACACACAAAACCCATTTAGACAAAAAAAAACTCTGAGACATTCCAACCCCACTCCGATCTACCCCTGCCCATTAAATGCCTGGCCAAATAAATTGAGCATCTAGAAGATGCTCAAACCAGGGCTTAGATGGACCTTCTGTGCAGCCCTCGGAGCTTGTACTGATTTTCAAAGTGGACAGGTTCCCCGGCCCTGCTCTAAGGCAAAGCAGGTCCGCAGGATAGCGTTCATGAACGTATGGTTGTATTGGGTGTGCGTTTCAAATGTGCCTGAGTTAGATGCTTCTGGCCATCAGGTTTGCGACTCGGTCCAAGGGCCAGATCCAGGATTTGGAAATAAAAAACAGCTGAGCACCAAATTTCACCCAGGGGCCCAAGGTTCTCCACTGTGCATTAGACTGTTGTAGATCCACTGCTTATAAGTCTCGAGCTTGAGAGACCCAGCAGAGAGGGATGGAAGGGAAGATCCAGATGGTGGCTGGCTGAGGCTTTCTGCTTCTACAGGGCGAACCCAGGCAGGTTTTGCAGGAAACGGTGGCTCCCCTCCCTCCCTCCTCTGGGAAGGGAACCATGTGAACTCCCTTCCCTCTGGCTGTTGGCAGATGCTCGCGGGGTGAGGGGCTGTGGGGGGCAGAGCTCCCTAGCCAGCTGGCCACCCCAGCTTCAGCACGGCGAGGCTTGGGAGCTTTGGCTGAGAAGCCTATTCCCTAACACAGCTGAGTGCCGCAAGCCGTATGTTCTGGCTGCCTCCTGTGCAGATGGGGCTGGGAGAATCCTGGCTCCTCTTTCTCCCCAAGTTCCCAGCAGCGACAGTCGCTGAAATAAAAAAAGCCTTTTTCCGTCCCCCCCTCCCACATTCTGATACCTTTCCCCATGCTGTGGCAACTGAAGTTACAGCGTGACTAATGTCTTCACTTGATTGTTCCCCCCCCGAACAATATCTGGACTGGATTGCTGTCCTTTGTTATATGGGACGGCGACTGTGGATGCGTTCTGGCCGAGCCAGACCTGACCGCAACTAATAACACGTCTGTACAGCCTGAGCAAAAGAGGCTGGCTCTTACCTGGGCCATAAGAGAAACTCCTACGCTCGGGGTCCCTTTGAATTCTGCAGAGCTGTAACTAGTCATTCCTGTTGAATTTGGTACTTGGGGCCTGATCCTAAACTTGTGTGCCCCTGGCCTCTGCATAATGCACGCGCACCACATTCTTGGCACAGAGGTTGCACACACCCTTGTGCGCAGCAGGCTGCGTCTCTAGCACGGCAAGGGGTTTGTAAGCATGCCTGGAACTCTGGTCTGTCCTCGCCATTCTAGTTCGGATGCTGACTTCTATTGATCCAACTGCTGTTGGTGAAAGTATGCAGCCCCTCTCTCTATAGAGCCCACAATTATTAGTATTGTTTATGTATTATTAGTGCAAGTGAGGTGCCTGGCACAGTAAAATCATTAATTAGAGACCAGTCCAGACACTAAGAGGCTTACAGTCTAGGAAAGCCTTCTCAAAACCCATAAACCCAGATGCTTGACTTGCCCCCTAGGGCATCCATATTTGCAGGCCTAGACGGTGAACGCATGACTCCAGAAGCTGAGGGCCAGAAATTGGGCACTAAGTGTCATGAGGCTGGCAGCTAAAATTGTGTGAGAGGCCACCACGGCGCTCTCTGCACAGTGGACTATCTAAGGGGTTGCCGGATGGTGTGCAAGGATGGAAGAATGCTTTAACCCTGCCCCCTTTCCAGCAAGGCCTCGTCCTACTGGGACATGGTGACCTCAGTGCTCTGTTTGGTGGGAACATCTCCCCCCCCGCCGCCCTTTTACTGATGTGGCACCACCTACGTGGAGCTGTGTGACATCCCGGTGCACAGTGGGGGCAGGGGAAGTCTCTTGCCCACAGTGGAGCCGAACCTGCACTGAATCCAAGGGACGTGGGCTGGGAGAGCTCCTGATCCAAGCCCTCTCGGTCCAGTATTGTAGCTGGCTGTTGTAATCCATGGAGCATACCACTAGGGGGAGACATGCTCATGTGAAGCGAGGTTTAAATCACACAGAGGTTGAACCAATATTAACTCACCTGGATTAAACTCGCATCCTGGTAAACCGAGATTGTTTGTTGTTGTTAGCCTTCTATTGTACAAACCATGTTACCTGATGCTGAACGGCTGTAATTCAAGACAGGTTCCTGCCCCGAGGGGCTTACAATCTAGGATGGACATGGAAGAGCAGGCCAAGGGAAGAGGAACAAAGGGAGAGAGAAGGATACACACATTCTCATTTTCCAGATGGAAAGAACTGAGGCTAGGGGTGTGGGTGACTTGTTCAAGTCCACTCTGAGGAATGCCATGGAGTTGCCCAGACCTGGAGCAGATGCTAAAGTGCTCAAGCCATCGTAGATCCCCCCTCTCCCTGTTTATACAAGTTCTGCAAGGTGTAGAATCTTGCCCACTGATTTCTGTGAAGTTCTCCTGGGGAAACTTCAGAGAGACAGAGCCGAATCGGGACTGATGGTATTTTATTCCTCTTAAAAAATCTTCCTAAAATAATGGCTTTTTCAAAAAGAGGCATCTCTCAGGCTAGAAAATGCTCCATTTATGAATTCTGCGTAGCTTGAAAAATCTCTGCAGACGGAGAGCAATTAGCACACGGTGTCCTCTTGGTTTAGGCATCTGTACTAGGGATTGCGTACGCATAATAACGGTTGTGTTTTGAACCGCTCGGATGCTTTCCTCTCTTCTTGCAATTATTCTTCATTCACAGAAAGGGCCCTACAGTGGAAAATGAGGATAAAACAGTTCCTTGCATTTTTATCAGTCCCATGAGGCCTAGAGCTCTGAGAGTTTCAAACAAATATTAGACATTTATAAATTCTTGCTTCCTTTCCATCTTTTCTTTTTCCTGGTAGCTGCTCCTTCCTTGTTGGTGAGGTGGGTAAATAACATAAGCCGCCGCCTCTCTCCAACAGTGGCAAAAACAGAGTCGACCTCCTCTCCCATGCCCCTCAGTCAGGTCGACTCCCTCTCCCATGCCACCGAGTCGGACGGGAGGGTAAGTCAACCCCTCTCCTAGCGGGGGGAAGAGGCATCTGCACCCTCCCTGCAGAGGAACTCTCACCTGCCTGCTTCTCCCCCGGGCCGTGAGGCCCCCTGTGCCTGGCCACCTTCAGTTGCTTCAGAGAAGTACCAACAGGTCATAATGGAGTGATCCATTCCCTCCCAGTTCCTGGCAGTCTGAAGCCATATCATACTGGTCTAACTTGACTAACAGCAATTTATGGGCCTATCCATAAGGGCCACAAGCTTATCCAGTTCTTTTTGAATCCAGTTACGCTGGTGGCCTTCAGTCTTATTTTAGATACTCTTTTGGCCCCAAAGAAACCAGGTCCAGTAGGTAGTGTTGGCCTCGTTATTCGGAGAAGTTCAAATCCTGACCTCCCTGGAGAGACTTAGCCTCATGTTCTCCCCAAATGCCAAGACCTCATGATCAAACCCTTGGATTTGTCCCCAAGTCACCCCAGGGTTGATGAATTCTGTGCATGCATGCATCCCCGTATAGCGCCCCATTGCCATAGTAACTGAGCTCTTGAAAATGTTAATGCATTTATTCTCCCAGCATTGCAGTAAGGAAAGGAATTGCTATTATCCCCAGGCTGTAGACACAGGTCTGACAGCAGGTTTGTCCGGCACAGTTGCCATTAAACTGGTTCCCAGCCACTTACGCACGAGTGTTGTCTTGTGCCAGCAAGGCTTCCCAGTTGTGCTGGGGAACATAATGGGAGCCGTTTCTGCTGATCCTACATCTAAGGTTGCTATGGGCAGCTGTATGGACGTAAACCAATCTCCACCGACTGGCCCAAGTGGCGTGTGTATTTTCGCAGCTAGATTCTGCCTAGGGTGGGGATCCTCATCTCAGGCCTGGGGGCAAAATGTGGTCTGCCGTTATTATTTGGCTCCTTTCCAGGTTGTAAATCTCCCTTGTATCCAGTTTCCACCCCCCAAGCAGGGAGCAGAGACGAGGGTGTGCACATAAGAATAGGGTACAGATCCATGGGACAGACCTCAAACACTCCCACCTCCAACTTCGGTGGGAGCTTGTTCTAATTTTCAAAGTGACACCTTAGCCCTAGGACCATAGTTGCCACCAGGGAATGTGGCTTCCTGTTGAGCGACCAAAATGTGCTGTTGCCCCCTGCAGGTCTCTGAGGTGGTGTAACCACCTCTGGAGGACATAAGAAGGATCCTACTAGTCTATATGGCCCAGCATCCCTGCTAGTGACCAAACTCACTTGCTTCCTGATTTATTTATATAGTGCAAACAATGTGCCTGGCACCATACAATCATTAGCAACCGGTCCCTGTCCCAAGGGGCTTACAATCTAGGAGAAACAAGGGAGAAGGGCACATAGGGAGAGACAGGGATACATTCACGAAGTTGCAGGTGCCCGTGCTTACTTAGTTACAGGGGAAAAGACAATTCTGAATGAAAGGATGGAAGAGGAAGGGAAGAGGTAGGTTTTCAGGAGGGATTTGAAGGTTGGGAGGGAGGGAGCAGAGTGAATGCATTCAGGAAGGGAGTTCCAGGTGTAGGGGGCAGCATAGAGGAAGGGGCAAAGATGTTTTAGGGAGCAGGAGATGTGGGGATGTGCGATGGTTGTGGCAGAGGAGGACTGAAGCTCCCGGGTGGGAAAGTGTCAGGAAACAAATGCGGAAGGATAATGGGGAGCAAGGCCATGAAGAGCCTTGAAGGCAAAACTTCAGACAAGTCCAGGAGGACTGATCCATTTCCTGCTATCGTTTCCACTCCTGGCTCCTGAGGGAAGTCGTGTCAACCTGGTGCCCCAGAGCAGTCTTGTGCGAGTCCTCTTACAAGTAGCTTTTGACATGCAGGCTAGACTGCGCTGTTACAGCTGCAGCTTTGTGTTTTCTGATGCTCGGTCGTGCTTGCAAGTGTTGACATTAGATACCACTTGCCTTGCCAGGACCAGTGTTTGTTTTGTGGCTGTTCCTAACACAGCCCTTGACGGCTGCCGCCTTCCACCAGAACTGCTAGAGAGGCTGGCACCTAGTTTTGGATTCGCTTTTTTCATTGTGAAGTGAGCTATATTTGGAAGAGGAAGCTATCCTCGGCCTCTTACCAGTGAATTTCCTCGTGTTTCTGAGGCTTGGCTGCTCAGTGGAGCGCAGAGTTGGCTATTAAGACCCAGGTCTTTTAATGGAATCTTACTCCTTTTGAAACCAAAGTTGGGGTTCTTTGCCGTCCAAAGGATTTGTAGCATGATGAATGAGAAGATGACAAAGGATGAAAGCTGGAGAAAGTCGGTCACCTAATTTGAAATGGGCAAAATACATTATTTCAGAGACAAGACGTGAAAGGCCAGGAAAGAGTTGGAAGGGACATCAAGGATCATTGAGTTCAACCCCCCAGCTTGCATGCGGGATGGCTATCCTTATCCCAGCTGCCCAACCACGATTTGAAGGCTTCCAGTGATGGAGAGCCTATAGCCTCTCCAGGAGCCATGTTCCATTTCCACGCAGCTCTTAATGTTACGAAGCGTGTCCTGATATCTAACCGAAATCGACCTTCCTGTCATTTGAGCCCATTATTTTTAGTCCTACCCTTTGTACCGGTCGTCTTGTTGGCAGCTCTGTACTGAAGACTGCTATGTCTCCCCTTACATCTTCTCTTTGCTAGGCTAAACGTGTCCGGTTCCTTCAACTTCCTTTATTACTACCAATCATTTCTATAGCGCTACTAAGCGTACTCAGCACTTTAAAGTCACAGATTCTCAGAGACAGGTCCCTGCCCCAGTGGGCTTACAATCTAAGATGGTTAAGGATGAGGAAAACAAACAGGGAAAGATAGACACACATACATTCCCATTTTACAGATGGGGAAGTGAGGCTAAGAGGTGGTAACTTGCCCAAGGCCACCCAGTTAGTTCATTGGCTTAGGTGAGAATCGAACCCTGGTTTCCAAGGTTCAAGTCCAGCACCTTATCCATTGGCTCTCGTAAGACTTGCTTGCCAGACCCTTTACCACTTCTGCTGCCCTCCTCTGAACCCACTTCAGTCTGTCAATGTTCTCCTTAAAAGGGACATGAGGAATCCTCCGACTGGTCCCTAGTACAACTTACAGGAGGCCGAGGCAGACTCCACCACAGATCGTGCTGCAGGACTGAACGGAATGGTCAGGACGGAACATCTGGAGTTCGGCCAACAAGACTCTTTCTAAGCCAGAGTGGCAGAGACTTGGCCGTACTGTCACCCACCTTCACTAGAGGGAGAAGGCAATTGAAGGACGGTTTATCAATCTGGAGTAATAGTCTGAGCAAGCTCTAAGTGAGGTTATTGTGAGATATTAACTCTAAAAGAACTAGGTAACGAGGAAGCCTCCTAGATTGGAAGCCCCTTGGGGCAGACGCCTGCCTCTAGTAATGACTATTCAGCACCAGCCACATTGCCGGTGCTATGTAAATAAAGATGTCGGAGTAACTGTGTGAACAAAGAAGTAAGTTGAGGTCAGCCTAACAGAGACCCCTTTCCTTCCTCAGGATGCACAATCATTTATCAGCCTCACTTTGTTTAAACATTTACAAAATGAGGGTGTCGTTCCACAGTTATTAACCTGGGATAACAACCCCAGAGGTAGCATGTTCATGTGAATACAGCCGGGATGGGGAGATTTTTTCTCTCCTGCAGGCCACTTTGAAAGTTGGTACAAACGTCACAGGCCACATAAGAGTTGGGAGTGGGGATGTTTAATGGGTGAGGGGGGTGGATCTCTGTCATGGGTCCATTCCCTGGCTTTGAGTGCATGTCGGCATCTCTGCTTCCTTCCTCCAAGCTCACTCTTTCAGTGCTTGAGAGTAGAGACTGAATCCATGGGCCAAGATCCAGGAAGGTTCCCCATCCCCAGAATTAGTCTCTGTATGATACCTAATACAATGGGGCTCTGACCTCAGCTGGCTCATCTAGGTGCTACCGTCCATATGAATGATCAATAATAATAGCAACAGTTTGTGTCCCTCTTGGCTGTGTTCCTGTCTGTTGGTCTTTCTCTTGATGCTCAGCAAACTCATAAAAGTTAACGGGAGTGACGGAAGATCTTTCTATTGCAGCTCCAGCGAAGCTAAAATAAAACCTAAGAAGCCTTTCTTACCCAACTCATTTTACTACGGTACCTTGGCCTTTCAGCTGAGTAGTTTTGATTAAAAGCTGGCAGCAGAAATTTACAGCCGATGAAATAAAATGGCTGTATAAATTATTATATTTTTTCCATCCAATTCTCTGGCCACCAGACAAACTTTGATTAAGTTAATGCATAGAGCATTTCTATTGCCCGAAAGGCTCTGCAAAATATACAGAAATTGTTCTTCCTTTTGCTGGAGAGGGTGTATGGAAAAAGGCGCTCTCTTACAAATTTGGTGGAGTAGTCCCCATATACATTTTTCTGCATGTGTCTCCAAAAGAAAATTAAAATCATCATGAAGTGTGTGTTCTCTCATTAAAAGATGAATTCTCTCTTTTTTTTTTTTTGCTGGGTATTTTTCCTAAATTGCCCACCCTCGAATGTGCACAATTGATATAGCTGCTGCAGTCAACGTAGTTGCTAAAACCTGGTGACGGACATCCTCACCAACTGAAATGGAGTAGATACATCGAATCCAACATATTGTGATGATGGAGATGTTGATGGCCATAAAAATGACAAATATGAAAACTATTTTTCCACGTGGCTTCCACGCTTTTGAATTTTTCACTAACCCAGAAATGCAAACTGGAGCACCTGCTACTTACAAGTCCTTTGAATTTTAAACTGATTTTAGTTGTAAACTGTAATTGTCACCCCTAGCAAAATGTTTGTGGTCTTGAATTTGTTGTTGTTATTATTATTATTAATGACTGAGCCGTATGTATGACTAATGCACGCTAACATGTTGGTTGAATGTTTATGTAAATATTTGTAACAACTGCTAGCTTTCCCTTTTGGTTAAAGAATTTTTTTTTTAAAAAAGCTGGTGGCAGAGAGGGAGGCATGGTCTCCTGCTTCTCTTAATATGATGATTAATGTCCCAGTCATGCAATAGGCGCCCTGGCAGCACACTGATGGGAACCTATGGAAGTGAATGAAAATCAATGCACTGAGCTTAGCCTCCGCACAGGCCAATGCTTAAAAACCGCAGAAACGAATGAAATTGTACATCGACCGTCGTACCATGAAAAAGCAGAATTAACGGCCGTGTGCACCAAATGCAGGGAGACGCACAGCAATAAGCCTCAGGCGAGATGGGACTCCTGTCAGTTCATTGCTCGGTGGTAATTGTGGGGAAAGGTGTGTAAGGGGGTGTAACTGGATTCTTTGCAGGCTTCCTTTTCTCTCCCTTACGCTCTGCGAAGCCGCTTGTTATAGGAGGACGTCTACTCTTGTTTATATTGCACCAGCCATGTACCTGGCCCTGTACAATTGCTAACTAGAGATGGGTGTCTGCCCTGAAGGGCTTGCATCCATATTTCATTTGACGCTCTGTCATTCCCTAGGTATGCCTGGCCACAAAAATAGTTGACCAGATAAAGCAAAGGCAATGATGGGAAAATAAACCTGTGTCCCTTTTTGACATTATTATTATTATTATTATTATTGACTGATTTTTATTCCCTGCCTTGTTTCTCACTTCTTTTGCAAAAGACCTTTTTGGATGAGACTTACAAAGCCCCGTAGACCAGGGCTGGGGAAATCTTGTCCTTTCTGGTGGCCACTGTGACAATTAATACAAGCGCTGAGGGCCACATAGAGTTTGGGGGTGGGGGTGCTTAAGGGGTGCGCTCAGAGGATGCAGATTATGGATCTGTTCCCTCTCCTTGTGTGCACACCCTCATCTCTGCTCTCTTCACTCTTTCAGGGCTTGAGGTTAGGAACTGGATCCAGGGGCAAGGTCCAGGAACTGGAAAGGGGCCATACAAACACGAGCCATGGCCGCATTTGGCCTTGGGAGCTTGAGGGTCTCCACCCCTGACCTAGGGGATTTGGACACCGGAATTGAGCATGTCCTTTGCCTCTTCAAGGGCAGCAGTGCCAAGGTGAGAGCCCATCTTGGCTTCTCTCCAGGGTGACTGACTGGTCCAGTGCAGACAGGAGGATCAGCGTTGGCTGGTTGGAATGAAAGGCCATCAGGCTAGCCCTCTGGGAGTTTCTGCTGATAGTGCAAAGAAGGCCCCACCAACCACTCACTGACCACAGCACTGATGGTTCATGCCAGCGACCAGTGGGGCCTGAGTCTGTCGCCGCTTCTGTTTTAAGTAGAGAAGATTGTCCTGCCTTCTAGGTGATTTGGGCACCTACTAGTTTTCATGGGAATTGAGCATTCAGATCTCTTGGGCAGCTTTGCTTTTAGGAAGCATGTGATTTTTGGGGGTAAGAACTAATCTTTTTTTAAAAAATAAAATAAAAAATCCCCCCCCCCGTCCCCAGCCGCTCTGAAGCATTAAAGTTCTCCACAGCTGGAGATGGGGCTGATGGGATGTTTTGGTGCCTGGCTGCTATAATTTATGCTGGGTACCAGACTGGCGGAGTCTGCACGCGTGTTCAGCATCTGATTGCCACCGTTGGTGCTGGGAAGGATTTTTCTCCTGGGTCAGATTGACAGGCGACCTGGAGGGTGTGTTGCCTTCCCCTGCAGTCTGGGGGTGGCTCGCTTGTTTAAAACATCTGGATTTTTCTTGGATGAGGTTGTTCCCCTGTTGTTCTATTTCTACATGTGGCAGATTTTTGTTAATAGGCTCCGATTCTTGTTGTGTGGCTAGTCTGGGTGTGGTGAATCCTGCAGGAGACTAGCCTACATGACCCTTGGGGGTACCTTCAAACTCTAGGGCTTTATGGGGGGCAGCCCAATCCCAGAAGGGGAGTAAAGCCGGGCAGACCAGTCCCCTAGGCAACAGCACCGACAGTCCTGGCACCTGGTGGTGGTCTCCACAGGTCCCTCTTATCCAGTGCTGTCTGTTGTTCCAGAACCACTCTTCTTCCTCAAGCGGCAAGGATCCAAAGAGTGAAAGAAAAAGGAGGGGGGGGGGGTGCAGCCACTACGACCCTGCTAACGGCCCTGCCAACGGCTGACATCCTTTGGGTGTCGCCCTTTGGCTGGTGCCCAAAGGGCCCAACCCCTGTCAGTTATACCTGCAAGGGAGAAGGCAGGTGTCACCCAAGAAATCCTCCCCCAGCCACAGGGAACACAAAACACCGGCTTCATGAAACTGTTTCTCTCGAGGCTCTCAAGCTACAGGCCGACCACCCCAAGCTAGATAGCTGGAGTGGCTCTGTCGTCCATGGGGAAGCTTTATGGCCATGGCTTAAGTCTTGCTGAGTTTCCCAGCAATGCCATTCGTTTACTCCAGCTGCCGTGTTCTGGATACGTGATCTTCAGCAAAGCAAACAGGTCTGCGTGCCGCAGAAGGTACCAGCAGCTGGAGATTACTTCTGAGCGGCTGATTGCTTATCTTTTATCGCCTCCTTATCTATTCTTTTATTTTTCACCCTTCAGCCGTATGAATCCTATTCCCAATGTGCAGTTTCCAGAAAAACAAGTAGCTACATTGGTTTTTTCACATCTAAAGCAAAATGCCTGTGCTAAATGAGTTTCATAAATAATCCTTCTGTGGCCACTCTTCCTCTCCCTGCCCATGCATGACTGGCTGACTCTCGAGAGCTCTCTTAAGCCTGCAGCCCGTTAAATGGCTGCAAGATATCAATAAAGGAATGCTGAAACTGTTTGGTCTGGGAAGACCTAGCCATAAAAATGTGAAATTATCTGTAATCTCTTGGCGAGGTGATTATTTGGAGTGAGAATCAATAACTCTCTGCAGCCGCTTAAAAGACTGCAGGGAGATGTTCCTCCAAATGGGATGTTTGTCAGAATGGACTCTTGGTAATGAAATTTATGCAGGCTGCTGTCAGCTGAGGGTTAGGAGCAGAGTAACTTACCAGGGGGCTGGCTAACTTCCTTTCCTGGCTTTGTATGAGCGGATCTGACGGTGAAATCCTTACTCCACTGGTTGCTTCACCCACTGGGCAAGGTGACCCATCCTAGTGGCAGCTTTTGGGGTCAGTACAATGGGTGGAGGCTGTGTGCGCTCCAGAGTTGCACGGACATCTTGATTCCATGAAAGAAGGGTGGGACGAGGACTGTCCCCAAGGGAGAAGATGAGAAGCTCGAGAGATTAGAGTTTCTCAGCCAGTGACCCAGGGATGATTCTAATGTGCATGTACTAGTATGGCTTCCAGAAGGCCAGCACATGTCCGTTTTGTGGGGGAGGCAGCATATTTCATACTGTTTGGTCTTGGCTGTTCAGTGATATTTGATTTAGCAGGAAGGGGTGGGGGAGAAGATTGTGGTAGGAAGTGATTAAGGAAATGCGGAGTCTGTGCTGCCAATTGCCAAAACAAGAAATATCATAATGCAGCTATGTAAATCTATGGTGAGACCACACCTTGAATAGTGTGTGTAGTTCTGGTCACCCCATCTCAAAAAAGATAAAGTAGACCTTGAAAAGGTACAGAGAAGGGCAACAAAAACAATCAAGGGCGTAGAACGTCTTCTGTGCAAAGAGATGCTCGATAAGTTAGAGCTCTTCAGCTTGGGGAAAAAAAGATGACTGAGAGTGGATATAATAGAAGTTTATAAAATCATGAGTGGTGTGGAACAAACAAGTAGGGAGCCAGCTGTTCACTCTCTCAAATCATTTTAGAACCATGAAACTGGCAGCAGATTTAAAACAAACAGGAAGTACCTTTTATCTCAATGCTCAATTAACTTGTGGAACTTGGTACCAGAGAATGTTGTTAAGATCAATTGTATAGCTGGGTTTGAACAAGGACTGGATAAGTCCATGAATGGGTATTTGTCAAGTATTGCGTCGGGATGAACCTCTGACAGTCAGGAGCTAGGAGCGAACACAGGGATTAGATCACTCCATTATGACCTGTTGTTGGGCACTTGTCTGAAGTGACCGAGGGTGGCCACCTCGGAGACAGGATGCTGGGCTTGATGGGCCATTGGTCTGACCCAGTGTGGCACTTACATTGTTTAACTGGCATTTCTGTGAGATATTAGTTGTGGGGGTGAAGTTAGAAAAAGAATGAGCTGGCCCTGGGCCAATGACAGCGCACTCATTGCCTTCAATAGATGAAGGCAAGATGTTTTGTGCATCCTGAATTGTGGGAAGGGAGACGTGGCATGTGGCTGGCAGAAACGATGCTGATGTTTGAGTGACTCTTGTTGAGTCCTTCCTCTTCTAATGCTTTTTAGTTCGAGTCTCCCTTTTCTTTCATTCCTTGGGTTCTCCTTCCTTCCTTAGTTCATTTAAGAATTGTTCTCCTGTCTTCGTATCATCACAGCAATGTAACCCTTGCAAAGTGTGAGTTATGGTTTTCCTTCATTGTCCGCTTCACAACCTGTATGGGAGTCTGTTGCACAACAGACTCTTTAATAGTTCAGTTAGCAGGAACTCCTTCTTTTAGCTCTGGAGGTCCTAGGTTCAGTCCCAAGTAGGTCAACCAAAACGACAACTATTACAGTAGCATGAGAGAGATACTGGGCCCTGTACAAGCATCAGGGTCCGCCTTTGACACGCTCATGTTCTATTGCATCCCTAAAGTCAACCGGAGATGACCTCTTGCAAGTTCCATCAATCATGCTGGGTCTGTACAACAAGGGCAAGCAGGGAGGTGTTCTCGGTGGCTGCTCCATGGATCTGGAATTCCCTTCCACTGGAGGTTCATCAAAGGCCAAGCCTTTTCCAGAGGCAATGCAAAATCTGTTTGTTTGGCCAGGTGTTGGGCTGGTGGGGATAGGGTTTGGGATGCTGTTTTAAATGATGGTTTTTAATATCTTATACAGTCTTGGCTTTTAATAATTTTATTTGTATTGCACCCCCATCACATGGCACTGGGAGCACTTCACAGTTATAAAATACAGTAACAATATAAAAACCATTTAGAACTATTTAAAAGGGGCAGGTAAAGAGGGAGGGCAGAATACATTGAGGGGAAACAAGCAGTGGATCCTAAAAGCAGGTCTTTAGGTGCCTTTTCAAGGTGCAAAAGCAGGAAATTAGACAGACATCTGGGGGGAGCGAGTTCCACACTGAGAAACCTACCACGGCAAATTGGTCTTAGTTTGTGTATGATTAATGTGCATGTTGTTATCTGCTCTGAGACTTAGGTGAAGAGCAAGCTAAGTGGGGTCCTGAGTGGGGCAATGTCTAGGGCTCTCAGGTAGAGGGGGCAGGGTCTTCAGGGTGGGGCTCCCAAGCACTTCTTGCCCCAAGGGCTGATCTTTAGGAGGAACAGAAGTGGCATTAGCACTTCTTGCTCCCCACATGACACCGCTGCCCCCCCCAGGCTCTTGTCAGGGCCCTGTCCCTGGGCTGGCCCAGAGAAACTTTGCAGCATGCAGTAGACAAGCAGAAACGAGGAGCGCCCACACAGTTGGGCCTCGAGCTAAGAGGGAAGTGTGAAAAACCCCGTCCTTTCATTGATCCAATTGCGCTTCCCGTCCTTTTGGACACCAGCCAACAGGATAATAGGGAAGTACATCACGACAAAGGCAAATGATCTTGTTGCAGCTGTCCTCCCCGACCCTTTCCAGCAAACTGGCGCGCGAGTGCCAAGAACCTGCCAGAGGGAAAGTGTTTCAATTCAGATGCCAACCAAGAGAGAACGCCAATTCCCTTGGAGAGCATGACTTGGTATGAATCGAGCAGGATGAGTGCAGGCAGCCTCCTGAGGCTGTAGCACGTGGGTGGGGAACCTGAGGACCACTTCCAACCCCATCTTGCCTCCAGTGTTGCCAGTCATCCATTTTCCACCTCCTGTACATGGGTTTATTTATTTATTTATTTTAAACATTTCTTGGTCGCCCCATATGCCTACGGCATCTCGGAGCGACGTACCATCCAATAAAAACAATTAAATAAAACAATTCTTTAAAAACAACACACAATTTAAAACAGGGTTAGGACAAATAAATCAGAAATCAAAATAAGGGTAGGGTGGCGCTAAAAACCCCCCCTCCCCCCAGGCCTGGGCGAACAGCCAGGTTTTACAAGCCCGCCGGAATGTTAAAAGGCTTGGGGCCAGGCGAGCTTCCTCCAGGAGGGAATTCCAGAGGCGCGGCCCGGCCACCGACAATGCCCTCTCCATTGTGGCCGCCCGCTTTCACACGGGGGGCCTCCTAGAAGGCACCCCCGGCAGACCGAAGGAGCCGTTCTGGGGCGCGGAGACTAGTTGTGGTAGACTAGTCAGTCTGACTAAGCGAACCATTAACACCATTGAGATTTTGTGGTTCCGTTTTCCCTGCGGGTCTCTATGAAGGTAGAAAGGGAAGTTACTGCAGCTGGGGAATGTTCTGTGTTGGGGCCACACACACCCCTGCAGGACACTCTGGGCTAGGGCTCTGGTCCTCTGCGGAGTGCTCTCTGTGGGGGGGGTGAAGCTGCACTGGGAGCCCTGGGGGGGGGGGAAGAGTGCAGGGTCACAATTCAGTATGTCCTGAGGGTGGGGACCCAGCCCTAGCGCTCTGTGGACTGTCAGGCAAGTTTGAGTCTGTCCCACGGTAGGGGGGGATGTTCTCAACCCCTCGCCGTAGAGTCTTCTGCCACATAGTCTATCATGGAGGATGAGTCCATCTCCTAGAGAAGCGGTGGAGAACCTCAGGCCCAGGGGCCAAATGCAGCCCATGGCTAGGTTTTATTTGGTTCCTTTCCAGGTCCTGGATCTGGCCTCTCGATCCAGTTCCTACCCCCAAGCATGGAGAGACTGAGCCCAGGATAAGGGAGCAAAGAGGGCATGCACACAAAGATTGGGGGACAAGATCCATGATTTGGACCCTTCTCTTCTTGAGTGCACCCCCACCCACAACTTCTATACTTCCCTCAGAACTTGTCCTAATTTTCATAATGGCCCCTGGGAAGGAAAAGGTTCCTCCATCCCTGTCCTAAAGGATCAGTCCATCAAGATGGTCAAGGGATGTGCAACTTTGTGGTGGGGGTGGGGGGGGTCCTTAGATCTCTGTTGGAAGCTGTGCTGGGTCACTGGATAATTGTCATATTCCTGGATGCTTCCTTTGAAGCATCCGATATTGGCCACCAGTGAAGATAGTATCCTGGACTAGTTGGAGCATTGGCAGTACCACTATGGCAGTTCTTACACCGGGGTCCTTTATATGCAGGAAGGGGGGTGGGGAAGGTTCTGTTGCAAACCAAAGATTTTCAAACTGGACAGAGTGGCCGGGGCAGCGTGTGAATTGTTTGGTATTTTACAGTGCAAAACATTTGTGAGTTTCTTTTGAGGGGGTGGAGTTCGAGTGTGATGGGTGTTTTTCCAGCTGTTCCTCAGTGCTTGAAAATTTCAGAAGTATTTTTCTGACTTCGATACAGATAATACGGTAGAGTAGCTCTGGAGAAAAAAATGCACAGTGTTCATGCTTCAGTGTTTTGCTTGGGTGATCTGGGTTCTGAAAGTACCCATTTGACATTTTACCTTCCCAGTGTGGATATGGGTGAAAACATCCAAATTATTATTATTGAATTATTTATATAGCGCCAACAATGTGCCTGGCACTGAACAGTAGTGATAATAGAGACCGGTCCCCTGAGGGGCTTACAATTTAGACAACAAGGGGAGGGGTGACACAGGGCAGGGAGGAGGACAGATATATACTACTGTGTATCATTTCTATTGTGCTACTAGGCGTACACAGAACTTTACAGTCTCAGATTTTCAGACAGGTCCCTGCCCAGTGGGGTTACAATCTGAGATGGACGAGGGTGAGGGGAAGACGCACGCACGCACGCGCACACACACACACGCACGCGCACACACACACACGCACACACTCGTTTGACAGATGGGGAACTGAGGCCAAGGGGTTGTGACTTCCCCAAGACAGCCCACTGAGGTCATGGCTAGGGCAGGATTCAAAACCTTGCTTCCCAGGACCAGGTCCAGCCCCTTGGATCTCCATGAAGCTGAGAAGTTTCAGGTGCACATATTGAGCTTAGTTAGAAGCAGAGGAAGCCCCCCCCCCCCCCCCCCGAAGGATGAGGCAATTATAAGAAGCATCAAAGAGCAGTCTGCTGGGGTCAGGAGTTAGGCAAGGCCTGACGGAAGAGAGGTTTTTAGGAGGGATTTGAGCACTTGGAGGGAGAGGGGAGAGCAGAGCATACATGCTCGGGGCAGGAGTTTCAGGCATAGGTGGTAGCAAGGGAGAAGGGGCTAGGGTGCTTTAGAAAGCTGGAGATTCTGGAACAGGTGAAAGTGGTGGCCAAGTGGAATTTCCAGATGGGAACAGGGTGAGAAATGAGGGAAGAAAGATACAGAAGAGCAAGGCCTTGATGAGCCCTGAAAGTAGAAGAGATGGAGTTTGTGCTGAATGTGAAAGAGGAAAGGGATCCAGTGGAGGAGCTGACTGCGATCGAAGCGGCAGCAGAGTGCTGAATAGAAGTGCCTTCCAGGATACTGCAGTAGTCGGGACATGTTGAGGATTGTGTTAAGTCTTAGCAGCAGGAGCCATCAGATGGGGCCAAGTTGTTATGTAGGGAGAAGTAGTGGTGTAGTGGAGCAGGAACGTGGGGGAACAGAGCTCCAGCACCTTTCTTTCCTGTGTCGTTTCCCACCCCCTGCAGCCTTGGAGGTTTTGGAGGGCCTCTCATGAAGAGCTCCTGCACTTTTAAAATTCCCACTACACCACTGGGGCAAAGTGACCATTGAGACTCAAGAATTCAGACTTGGCAGATCCAGGTACTTCACAGGTGGGTAGTGGATCTGGCGTCCCCCTGGAGCTGGCATTGCTGCAGGCAAGCAAGGAGAGTGCAGCAGCCGTATCAGCGCTAGCTGGACTGAGACTGCAGCTCTCAGCGTCTTGAGCAAAAACCTCTTCTGGGTTGGGGCAAGGAAGAGAGAACAGTCTGCCCATAGCAGCAAAAACTCCAGCTGGGGGAGTCCCCCCCACAATGCCAGAACGTTTGAATTGTCCCTCAGGACATCCAGGATTGTGGGTTTCCACTGTTTTACTACCCCCTTTATACATAGGGAACTGGGACCCTAATACTAAGCAACATGCTGCAATTCACACAGGGACTGAGTCCAGTGACCAAATCACAGAGCTCTGTTCCCCCTCCGGTGCGTACAATCAGTTACTAAGAATTGGGAAATGGCGACTTCTCCCCTCTCAACATGCGTAATGCATGCTGTAGACTCAATTAAGGCCTGTTGTCGTGACTAGCGCTTGTGATGAGGAAATGTCACAGTGGGATAATGAGCAATCTTTGGGGTGTTAGGGACAGCCAGGGTGGAAATTACCATTGGTGGCAGCTCCTCACTTATTAACAATTAAAGCTTCATCTGCTGTGCTTTCCCCTAAATTTGTTTCATTCAATATTCCTAGCCAGCAGCGGGAATGTTTCCCAGGCAGCAGCGATGCCCCTCGTCCCATCTACTTTTAAAGATGGGTTCCCTTCATTAGGGGCTTGCAAGCGGTTGCAGCAGTTGCTGCCGCATCCCTTTCAGTGTGTCTTGGGTTGGAACCCCAACCTGTCCTACGGCTGCTTGTAATAGGAGCGTGTGTTGCTGACATTGGTGTAACGGGCACTCCTGTGCTTCCTCAGTCTGGGGCAGCTAAATCTTCTGCTGCATGGGACAGTTCTGTTGGGAGCATCCGTGCATGCTGCTGCTGTGTCCACACCAGGAGAGAGGAACCTCCATTGCGTGGATCGCAATCTGATCCACTCTCCTTTTTCATCCAACTCTCAGCCACTTCCCCAATGTCTCCCTTTAATACAGCCCAATGTCCTCATTTGCCTGGCTGCAGAGTGGGTGCAGCCTGCTGGGAAGAGCGCTCTGGCTTTCCCCCTCCCCTCCGCACTCCACAGGCCCCACCCCCTTTGCAGAGCGCATGGCCTTTCCAGCTCCTTGTAGAGGGAGTGGCTGCTATGGACTTTCTGCCTCTCCTCCGCAGTGCTCCAGGGTCCCCCCCCCATGGGCTCTCCTACTCCACCCCCACCCTGCACAGTGATCAGATGGGCCGTGTTCCCCCTCTCTCCACAGAGTGCTCTGACCCATAAAGAGGTTTCCCACCTTTGCTCTGCGCACTCATCTTCGATCCCCTCGCATGAGACTACTATCAACAAGCCTGTGACTTCCTAGTAAACCAGAGCACAAGAAAGGGATAATGGCTGTTCCCACCTGGAAGTGGCCCTGATTCCTAAGGTGCCAGATGAAGGTTTACAAGCATACCTGGATCCACTCTGTACAGTTGATTTTTGAGTGCATTAGGCGACTTGCTCTTCTAAGAATAATTTATTATCCAGTGTCTCAGAACCAGAGAGAGAGGGTGCTGTCACACTGACATCACAAGGCGGTGTTAGCACTAGACTTTCAACAACTTTTCCTTGGAATACAAGCAAATCTTTGGTCTTGGAGATGACAGACTGTGTCATTGCTAGGCATGGTTATGCAAGACTCTGGTAGTGGGAGTTTTGTGTGCAGTTGGAGAGTTTGTTCTCTGTTTTGGACCTAGAGGCAGAAAGTTGTTCCCTGAGAGTTTGGGCACTGCTGGTGGGTTGAGATTCTTGAAAAGGAGCATTACAAACTTGCTGTTTTCGACTAGTATTCAAGGAGAGAAATGTGTGTGCAACTAAAGCCACTAGCACTTTGAATCTACCCGGACCTCGGGATCAGCAACTTCTCTCCTTTTGAGAAAACTGACGTGCGCACCCTTAAATATTTGCTACCAACTGGTCAAGGAGTGATAATTTCATGCTTGTAAGATTCAGTGCAGCATCAGATTCTGTGTCCCTGGAACCTGCTGCAGCTTAGCATGTAGCTCTCTTTGCAAACAAGCTCTTGTTTGAGGACAGCCTCCGCTCTCTGGTGGGCGGGTGTATACGTGTAGTCATTGGTGGGGAGTCCAGCCCTCCCAACATTAAGGGAAACTGGATCCTACTTTTTCTTTTAGACCCACCTCTTGTTTTGTAGCAGTGGATGGAAATGAGCCCCCCAAAATATCCTGCACTAGTGTATTGGTATAAGTGTGTAACCCACCAAACAATCCCCTTCTTGGCACTAGACCAATGGCTTGTGGAGAAACTGAGCTCTTGTGTTGATTTGCTCCATGCTGCACCGTGTGAATTTGCTATCGGAGACCAGCTGCCGCTCTCATTGCTTAGATCCTTGTGGGTGTGCACCACACGCAGTATCTATTTGTGTCACATGCCAGACTGTGGCCAGCATCTGTGTGGGTGTGTGAGTGGGGAGGAGGGCACGAGGCACCTTCAGCCTTTCCTCCTCCTCCTCATAGACTGGCTGCAACTGCAACTTGGAGGACAGGCAGCATCTGGAGAAGCTGTAGCTGTTAATAGGGGCAAAATGGGAGTTTGTGGAATTCTGACACCTCTGGGTTTATGGGGTCTTACCCAATTCTATCATTTCTATAACACTTTCAGTATTCAGGGTGCTTTACAATCATTATCTAGTTCCCCCTCACAACAACCCCGTGAGGTAGGTCACTATTAATCCCATTTTACAGATGGGGACCTGAGGGTGGGAGTGACTTTGCTGAAAAGACCACTGAACTAGCTTTCAAACCCCAGTGACTTGTAAAGGGGGAAAATATGGAATGAAAAAATAAACGGGTCGATATTTTTTGTCCTCCTGGTTTCTACAGTTGTAGCCTTTTCACGCGTTCAGGCCAGAGCTCAAGTGTTTCAGTTAAGGCACTGACTGAATATTAATAAAAATAAAAACACACCATAGCTTTTACTGATGAAAAAGATAAGTGAAATGCACTCTCAGAATTCGGTGCTGACCTTTTTTTTTTTTTTTTTAAATTTAAACTCTTCATTTGATCAAGGCCCGTTGTTTGGAATTTTTATGCAGGGCAACTTGGATGTGAAAGAGGCTTGCACTTTGAGCACTCTTGGATACTACAGCAATAAGATTTCTATAAGAATATGAACAACAGAATAGAGCCAGGGGTGACAGGGCTGGGGATTTGAGGGGGTTCTTACAGCCTAAAAACGGAAAGGTTTGTATTAAAATTGGGAGCATCTCCGGGCTGGGAAAGCATTATCAGGGATGCTGCTGTGTTTGGAGCACAGTACTTAGAAACGCTCTAATTTGGCATGGTACTTACTGAGTGTCTGCAGCTCTTGGTGGCTCTAGTAGGAGCTGAGGGAGCTGTTCAGCACCGGGCAACATCAGGCTAATAAAGAGGGCAGTAAATTATTACTTTCTTCACTCTCAATTCTGAGATGGATGGATCCGATCGGTTTCTCTGGGGGATTTACCCACTGACTTTGACGGCTGCTGTCGATGACCTGGTCACCTTGTGGAATGACATCTTGATCAACAGTGGCACCTGGGTGTCCACTCTCACTGCTTCATCATCACCGGTCCCTCCGATATACGGAGGGCCTGAAGCAGTTGAAGCGAGAGGGTAGGTGGCTGGAGTGTAGGCGGTGCTCGACTCGTGCGGAAGCCGACCGATTGTGGCCTAGATGGTTTTTTAAGGACTATGCCATGGCTGTGATGGCAACGAAGAAAGCTTTCTTTCCCGCTATCATAGCGTCTGCAAAGTCTCCTCCGGCGGAGCTGTTCTAGGTAGCGAGGGGCCTGGTTAATCCAGCCTGTCTCCAGCAGGACATGGAGTCATCATCTAATGCCCGCTATGACATTTTTATTACTTTGCAGAAAGAAATCGCTCGTATTCACCATGACTTGGGCGCTGCCATTTCAACTGCAGAATCAGAGTTTGGGGTTATGGAAACTCAGTCCTGTCCTGCTTGTTTGTGTCGATTTCCGTTGATATCACCCACTGATGCGTGGGAGGTGCTTGGGGTGATGTGAGGGCAGCCAGTTGTGAATTAGATCCTTGCCTGGTGAAAGCCAGCCGGGAGATGTTGGGGCTGCTGTTGGCTGGGGTTGTCAGCGCCTCCATACAGGAGAGGAGGGCATCTGATGCCCTTAAATCTGCAGTGGTCCGGCCCCTGCTTAAGTAACCATCATGGGATGCTGACTTCCCGGCCAGCTATTTGTCTGTCTCTAACTTTCCCTTTTTAGGGCAGGTTATTGAACGGGTGGTTGCCAGACAGCTCCAGGCTCATCTCGATGCAATCGGATTCCTTGACCCGTTTCAGTCAGGTTTTCGTCCTGGGTACGGCACGGAGACTGTGCTTGTGGCCTTGGTCGATGATCTGTACCTTGAAATGGACAAGGGGAATTCTACCTTGTTGATCTTGTTAAACCTTTCAGCAGCCTTTGATACAGTTGATCACAAGGTGGTGTTGATCCAACTCTGGGAGTGATTCCGCTCTTTCCTGTCACGGAGGTCCCAGTGGGTGGTAATGGGCAGTTGCTTGTCGTTCCAGCAGGACCTCCCATGTGGTGTCCCACAGGGTTCTATTCTGTCCCCCCTCTTGTTCAATGTGTAGCTGAGGTTGCTGGGCCAGAATAAGGTGTCGTCATCAATATGCTGATGACACCCAGCTCTATCTCTCTTTCTTCTGAACCAGGTCCTGCAGTCTCGGTGCTTACCCAATACCTGGCTGCTGTCGGGAACTGGATGAGGATGAGAAAACTGAAGCTGAATCCTGACAAGACTGAAATGATGATGGCTGGCCAGTCTAGTAATAACTTGGAGATTAGGACACTTGTTATTGATGGGGTCTGGTCGCCACTGGTCAATCAGGTTTGCAGCCTTGGAGTGTTTCTGAACCCCTTGCTGCGCCTGGATTGTCATGTAGCGGTAGTGGCCAGGAGCGCTTTTCACTAGCTGCATCTGGTGAGGAGGCTGCGGCCTTTTCTTTCTGATTCTGGTTTGGCCGCTGTCATCCATGCTTTCATCATCTCGAGGCTGGATTACTGCAACGCGCTCTACGTGGGGCGGCCCTCAATGACTGTTTGGAGGCTGCAGCTGGTGCAGAACACGGCGGCTTGGATCATTTCAGGGACAAGCTGCCAGGAGCACGTTACGCCAGTGCTCCAGAGTCTGCACTGGCTCCCTGTAGCTTTCAGGGGATAATACAGGGTGCTGGGTTTGACCTTTAAAGCCCTAAAGGCTGGAAGTGTCCCTCGTGCAGGTTCCATGTGTTCCCCTTGTCCATGGGATGGGGGTGTTGCAGGAGGGTGTTCTCAGTTGCTGCGCTGGTTTTGTGGAACTCACCCAGGAGGTTCGCTTGAGTCGAAGTCCAAGCATCTTCTGGAGGTGGTGTAACACTTTCATTTGAAAAGGCATTTGGCCAGCAGGAATAGGGGTCGGATGGGTTTGTGGGTAGGATTGTCGGGGGGGAGGGAGGGGGGAGTTTTGAAGAGAAAATAATGCATCCAGGAACAGCCTCAGGGCAGTGGAGGAGGAGGAGACATTGCTGGAGACTAGAAATCAAACTGGGTGTGGGTGTGGGTGGGGGAAACAGACCAGCAACCATCCATTCTCTACAGGGGAGCATCATTGTTCTCCATTGCGGTGTCGGCTCAATTGTGCTAATATACAAGGCTTGGGTTTTTTTTGTTTTTTTATGTTCAATTGCTATTTTCCCCATTCTAAACTTATGACTACAGCAGTTTACATGAAATATTTAGTTTATGGATGGGTATTTTCCACAGCTAAAATAAAATTGGTGCAGCCATTATCTGCCAAGAAGGACCCATAAGACCCTCAAAGTGGAAGAAGACAAGCTGACTGATTCTGGCACATGAGACCTGCCTTGTCAGGACGCTCTGGGGACAGCTCAGTGGCTGAAGAAAGTTCGGCGGTAGATAGGGTTGATTATCCAGTATTAACGCCTGGCATCTCCAGGCGAAAACCGGAGACTGGGCAGCCCTACTGCCAGAAGAGCTTTTGTGGCAGCAGGCGAGCCAGCAGAAGGCAGAGCCGCTTTGCCCTACCGCTTTCTGATGTAGCCACGCCCCTGTTCTGAACTCCATGATGTCATGACACTCAGAAGGGGAGGGGCCAGGCAGGAGCCAAAGGCGTGCAACCACAACCCCCTTGCACACGCCTCGGGGCACCCATGTGTGGTAGTTGGGAGAGCCTGCAGCTAAAGGACCTGGGTGTTGCAAGTCTTACAGTGCTATCCTGGTAACTAAAAACTGTGTTTTAAGTTAATGGATGTGTACTGGTCTCTGTTTCCAGTTTTCCTTCTGTGTAACTATGGCCGCTTGCACACGGGACAGAATGGTGGGGGGATGCCGTGAGCCAAAATCACATCAGGGGCATCACGTGAAGTTCTGTTCATGTGTGGGTTTTTTTCCCCATGTGATTAGCCTATTACTGTCGTGATTTCAGTGATGGGAGACAGGGCTGAAAATCCAGCCCTGTCTCCTGTCCCTGGAATCATGGCAGAAACAGGCTAAACACCACTGCATATGAGCGGAACTTCACGTGATGCCCCTGATGTGATTTCAGCTCCTCCCCAAACCCCGTCTTGTGTGCATGTGTCCAAAGCTGGAGCTCTTCACCTTTTGTAAAGAGAGGAGAGAACAAAAGCTTTTGCATTCCAGCCCCCCCACCAATGGAATTTTAAGCCAGATTCCACCCTCTGAGATCCCCTTTTCTGTTTGGCTTTGCTTTATTCTCTCTCTCCGGAGTAGGCCCAAAGACTTCTTCTTAGATGAATTGTTGTGCCTGCTCACCTTCCAATTGGAAAAACTGTATTTGAAATGTGAACTGAATGTAAACTTAGTATAGGATCAAAAAAACCTTTGGTTTAAGAGATGAGTTAAGCCTCTTACAAATCCAAGCATGCTCCAAAAAGCATGGAGATTGGAAGTTAAGGCTCTCACCTTAACTTCTGCCCCATGAAAGCAGGAAAGATGACGGTTGGGGGGGGCAACACTGAAGCTGGTGACAGCTTTCCGTATATGCTTTCATTGGGGTTAGGGAGGATGGGGGGGAACAAGGCTGATAGATGCAGGATGCGTATAGGGGCATCCAGGTGCTGGGGGAGTGTTTATGGGGGACAAGTCTGAAAATGGGTGATGTGTATGCACGGCTGGGAGTGGGGGGGTTATATATTGGGGGACAAGTCTGAGAGGTGGGTAATGTATTCACTGAGAAGGGTGGGGAGCAGTGTTTGTATGGGGAGGGGGGTACCCAGGTGATAAGGGGGTATACATTGGAGGGGTGTGAAGGCTGAGATGGGTGATGTGTATTCAGGGAAAAGGTTTGGGGGACAAGCAGGGATGGGAGGGAAAGTATGTGTATGTTTTTCATATGTGCTTTCAGTTGTGTTGGGGACAACAGGACATCCAAGTCCTGGAGGATGTATATGGGTATGGGACGTGCACTGGGAGACGAGACGGGGGGCAGCCGGGGGTGGGGAACAGTGTGTGTATGGGCAAGCGGCAGCCACATGGTGGGTGTATATTTGGGGGAGGGGGAGGCTCGGACTCAGCCAGAGGTGGGGAGTAGCGTGTTTGTGGCGAGGGGGCACCCAGGTGCTGGGGGAGTGCACATTGGAGGGGTGTGAAGGCTGAGATGGGTGATGTGTATTCAGGGACAAGTCTGGGGAGCAGCTAGGGGTGGAGGGGAATCATATTACGGCCTATGGTGGAGACAGGGCTGAAGTCCATAATATTGGGATGGGGGAAGAGCTTGCCACCAACCTGAAGAGGAAGAGGATTGGCAAGTGTGGGTGCATGGAGCACAAGTTGTAAGCGAGCACGACGTCTTTACTGCTTCCATGGCAAGAGTCGTAACTTACAATTTCCATGGTTTTTGGAGTGCAAGTGAATTTGTAATAGCCTTAACTCCTCTCTTAAACCGGAAGCTTTTTGATCCTATAATTTCCATGGTTTCTGAAAGAGGAATACGCTAATTTCCCTCACCTACAACAGTACCAACACAAACAAATAGACTGACTTTGGTGCGACTTATCAGAACTTTTAACATGGGAACTTCTGTCAGAAGTGGGGAAGCCACTGCCCCATGTCCTGCCACTGCCATAAGCACAGCGGGCAACAAGCCTACAGCTGCTGCCTCTTCCCGGGCAGGATTTACCCTGGTTCAGTTCCCACCAGTGACACTCAGTGCAGGCTGCAGCTCCCAGACAGCCCAGAAATCCTGACCCCCCAGCTCCCCTCCCCTCTCTTTAACCCACTAGCCCCATGCCCGTCCAACAGAACCCAGGGGTCCTGGCCCCTAGGCTCTTGTAGATAATGGAGTCCGTGCATGTATATGGATTATACATACAAGTGTATGTACGTCTCCCTCTGCCCTCTCCGAGAGAAGAGAATGGGTCTCTGTACGTAGCATCTACATGTAGCAGAGGAATTCTCAGCTTGGTGCTCGGGAGCACCTGAGTGCTTGAGCAGTATGTGAAAGTGTTCCCCAAGCCAGCTGTCAGTAGTGCTCTGGAGCACTTTGAAACAGTCCTTCATCCATTAAAGCTGGGGGCTGGGATTAATTGATGGATTATGTCAGTTTTCATTAAATTGAATTGCAGAAAGGAGACTTAATCTATGCATATTTATGCAGATCATTCATGCAAATTATGCAGTGCTTCCAAGTAGTCATTTACGTCACTCCAGCATTCATGACCGGAAGAAAACTGAGAACCCCCGGTGTGGTGTTCATGTATATATTCTGCACCTGGATACCCATTCTCTTTACTTCTATAGGACAGTTTAGAGCGAGATTTACATAAAACATCTAATCCATTATGTCTAATCCATGTCCGCCCTGACGTTTATTTTAAAATCTCATTCCATTAGATAACAGGAACTTCAAAACTTCACAACACATTTTCAAAATCTAATCTTGGGAATGGATGAGACTGCACGCTATAATTTTCGGACACCTCTACGCTTCCCCATGAATAACTTAAAACAAACTTTCCTGCATCAACAGAAAATGTCGCAAAAGGGGGAAAAAACTGTTCTGTCTCCAAAATTCCAAGTCCCATAACTCAGCTGTTTATTAACTGATCGGTTTGCAATTTGAACGGTGTCTACCCCTTACCTAAGCAATTTTCCATACAAAATTTCCATTTTAACAGAGTGCAAGACTCTCTATAATATGGTGGTGAGAATACGGCCAACCTCAGGCATTCTTTTAATAATAATAAAAAAAATTAAAAACCTCTATCCCAAAAATCCTGAGACCTGATTTCTAGAAAACTAAGTGAATGTAGTGGGGCTTTTTATTTTTTAAAAATCTTCTGAGATCATGTTTTCAAGCTTTTTCTCTGTAAAAGCAAGAGCATGAAACTTTTTTTAACCCCTCCCCTCCCCCCCCCAAACCCCACTGAATGGCGAGTGTTACTCGTAGGTGCACGTCTCTGGAAGGTGAGGCTTTAAAAACAAAAAACAAAACAAAACAAATTTCCCACCAACAATCCAGCTTAGCTTTTTTTAATCACAGACGAATCTTTTGTTGGATTACCTTGCTACAGAGAACCTTGGGGGAGTGTACTGTATATTAATGTTTTGGGGAGGGGGCAGTCCTGTTTCTGATGCCAGTAGCTTCTACGTGGCACTTGAGTTTGCCCTCTGTTCTCAGCTACTCTGATCTAAATCCATGATCCCCTATGATGTCTTGAGCATTTCAAACTTGATCTCTATTCCTCTCCACCCCCCTCCCTTCTGGTTCTCTGTTCTTCCAAGACAAGGTCACACAGGGTTGCTCAAACAAGTCCCACTGACAATTTTGCCCCGCCATCCAATGCAAACAGTATCTAGCTCATCATTCTCCCACCAGGTGTGGCTACAAAGGATTGGTATTTTTCCACTGCCCAGTGATGGCCGTTTCCACCCAGCTGCTGTAGATGACGTGCATTTCTTTCTATAAAAAGACCTACAGGAGCTCAAAGTAAATCCATCTTCTTCATTGAAGCCTGTTTGGTTGCTTAAAAGCTGTAAAAAGCCAGCTCTGTTCCCCAGAGAACTCCAGTACTAATTGATCCAGCTGGTTTCAGGCACTTGTGGTTATAGCAGCTCTGAAAAGATGCAGGCCTTTTTGGCTCCGACATGTCCACTCTTCTTCCCCACCCTGCTCCCCTTTTCTCTGTCGTGTATTAGTCACCAATAAACCTAGGGCTGATCACTAATGAAACCTCCGTGGGCATAAGTGCCATAGGAATAATGCAGTCCGTTCCACCCGTTAGGCATGGAATCAGCTACATGGATGGATGCCTTTTGAAGCAGCAAGAAAATAGATCTTGAGAAAACCTCTCCATCTTGTTCTCCATCTAGGCCAGGGTGGGGAACCTCTTGGATCCAGTCTTTATCCTCAAACACTGGAAGACTGAGCTCAGGTAAGGGAGCAGAGATGAGGGCATGCATTCAAGGAGCAGGGACAGATCCATGATTTGGTCCCTCTTCCTGAGTGCAGCCCTCAAGCACTCTTGCCTATGACTCCCATACGGCCCTCAAGAGAGAGTAGAGATCTTCAAAGTGGCCCCTGGGAGTGAGGGTTCCTACTCCTTATCTAAGCTGTCAAGTGTCACACATGGGCCGCTTTTATATATGAGGCGCTGAAAAGCGGCCTCCTGAGTCCCGTGTTTAGAGAAAAGCCGCGCGGGGAGTGTTTACATGCTCCCCACGCTGCCGGAAGTGATGTGCTCCCCGCTGCCAACAACAGGGAGCACGTCACTTCTGGCAGCGCGGGGAGCATGTAAACACTCCCCGCGCAGTTTTTCTTTCAACACGGGACTCAGGAGGCGCTTTTCAGCGCCTCGTATAAAAGCGGCCATGGTTTAAACTGGCTTAATAATGCTGTCGAGTAACCAACCTATTTTCTCCAGTTTGAAGTTAGTGGGTTTTAATATCAATTTGTGAAAAAGGAGTAGAAGAAAAATGGGACAATTTTGTCCTAACAATTCTACAAATCTAGTTAATGTGGTGGAGAGAGGGCCATGAGCCTAACCTGGCAACATTGCATGCAACAAATGACACCATGTTTTTGGCATAGGAGACCAAGCCAGTTTGGGCCAATATTTCTGCTAACTCTTTCCATCCAGGATGCAGAGTAATGTTGTCCATGTGCACGTGTCAGACCTGTGTGTGCAAAAGCACCCCACCTTGAATGTGTTTGTGTAAACTTGTGCAAATTTCAAAATAGCCCATGCCAAATTGGGGCCAAGGATTTTTAAAAATATAAATTAAGATGGGATCAATACTACCTATGTAATATCCCTTGCAGAATACCAGACTTGAACCCTGATCGCTAGATTTTCTTCTCGGAGCTTTACTGCTAGAGCTACAGAAACAACTACAAGTTGCTGCTTCTTTTTTTTTAAAAAAAAGTCCAGTCACTAGAGAAGAGTCTTGCATATTGACCACTAGCTAAATAGCCAGCTGTAGGGATGGTCCAGTAGCATTTAAAGTGTGGCTGAGCAGCTAAGCTTTGAGGTGACCGTATCGATTCCTGGTTTCTTCTTTTCACTGTGCCCTTTTGTTGCCTCTTGCTTGTTTTTATTTATAAAATGAGGCTGCAGCTCCTAGTTCCGTATCCTGCAGAGTGGATGGGTTGGTTGAAAAGAAAAAAGAAGGTCTAGGAGGAATTGCAGTCAGTGTCATGGTGGTCACAGAAATCGTGAGCTTCCTTGAATTCACATGAATTTCTGTGAGCTTTGGAGAATCTGTCAGTGCCTGTTAAAAGCGTAGACGGTGAGGAGCCATTCTCTTATTACAGAGATCTCTTCTGGGATGACAGATGTGTAATCAAGCGTGCCCACCTCACATTGCACAACATGCTGTTTGAGAACTCTTCGCTGAGTGTTCAGCAACCATCATGTACTCCTAAAGGAACAGTTAAACTTGGCAGGGTTCTAAAGTAGTTTTTCATATTATTGCCTTTAATCATACACATTAGCATTGATCACCATGCTAGGAATGACTTTACTACTTCTAAGCTCTTGGCCATGATTCACACACTACTTACTCCAGAGTACATGGCTTGTGGTTTGCTGTCCTTGTGTATGTAGATGTACCAAGAATGACATTATTTGGTGGTCTTTTTGTTCTTTCCCCTCACATCTAAACTCACTACAAATCACTTGCAAAATCATAAGCTTGGGAAACTTAGCTGCACAGTGTGATCCTCAGGGCAGTTAGTGCCGGTACTGGCATCAGTCCCATTCAATTCAATGCTAGCACCAATGCTAAATGCCGTGAGAATTGACTTGACAAATTAAGTAGCTTGTTGTCATTCATGTGCCTGGAGCTCGCTTCCTGGACACACTCACTCTGTTCCCTCCTTCCCACCCTTCAGATCCCTCTTGAGAACATAGGGCTTCCCACCCCAAGCTCCTCACCCCCACAGCTTGCTCATTTGATGCTCCCCCTGCCATTCAATCTTTCATGATCCCTTTCTCCCCGGTAACTAAATTAAGCACATGCACCTGTAACTTCTCAACTTTGTGAATGTATCCTTGTCTCTCCCTATAATCCTCTCTCCTTTGTTTTTCCTGATTGTAAGCCTCTTAGGGCAGGGACCTGACTCTAATAATTGTACAGTGCCAGGCACGTTGCTGGTGTTATATAAATAATAAGCTTGAGTTCAAGTAGCTTGGTTACTTTTTTCTCTAATCCCTTATAGCTGATTAATATAATTCTTAGATAAGCTCCTTGTACCCACGTTTTGCCTTTGTCTTTTTCAGCCACATCCTCGTCCTCTTGGGGGTAACACTGAAGCTGGGGACAGTAATTGTCCCCACATGGCTTTGTTTGGGCTGGGGACAGCAGGGGGCAGGGACAGCTTGCTGCTCCTACGCCCCTTCTGCCTCCACATCATAACAATCAGCCTCAGGTTTCAGATATTTGGATAACCATCAGGAAATACAAATATTATTTGCAAACGCAAGAACTAGCTATTTGTTTCTGCTCCAAACTGGAGTGCTCATAATGACATCCTATTCATCTTCCAGGGGTGGTGGAAGCCTGCCTACTGCACATGCTGAAGCGCAGGACCGCCGGCTTCCTGCGGACCGACAAGATAGCTGCCCTCTTCACCAAAGTCGGCAAGACGTACGCTGTAGCTGGAGACATGTGCAAGAAAGTTCAGGAGCTTTTGCAGCAGATGGAAAGCAGGTGAGGTTCATGGACCATCGTTAAAGTAAGCATTACTCCATGGCCTGCCAAACTGGCTGAGAAACTCGGAAAAGTATTTGTCAAAGATGCATTTAATTTTTCATCAAAAATCCCTGAAAAAAATGGTTAGCAAAATACGTTCAGGAAACTTATAAAAACTGCACAAATATCAAACTAATAAAGGATTGGCCTTTCCCCCTAAGTGTCTATGGGTGTTTTCAAACAAGGTGATAGCCCACTGGAGTCTGGGTTCAGTCTGGGCACCCCCCACTCACATGTTTGGTGTATCCAGCCTAATCAATGGGCAGCCCCCTGCATATATTTCATGCGCTTGTAGGCAGCCCTCGCTGGCGGAGAGTGAGAACGGAGAGGGGCAGGAAGTGGTTGCTCCTTGGATGATGACTCTATGGTGCTGGCAGACCCGGACAAGTGGAGGCGCTGCACGCAACCTAATTGATGGGATGTGATCATGGGGGGTGCACATTTGCCCACACGGCGGGCTCCCCATTCTCTGAGACCCTGCTGTGAGAGGGGGCTGTGGGTCCAGTGGGTGGAGGCCACGTGGCCAGTGCGGGCGAACATTTAATAAATGGGCAGGTAGACCCCCCACCCAGTGTGGGTTATTGTGGGCTAACGTCTTATTTAACGCCCAAAGTCACTTCTGAAAATGGGTTTATAGGCTCCTGAATCTCCTTAAGCTCTTCTGAAAGTTGTAACTCTCCACAAGGGTTAGCCTTAAGGAGCACAAACCCCTTGTCTTTTCCCCTTTGCAGGTCGCCTTTAGGAATCTGGGGAGCTGTAGGCAGCGAGCTCAGCTACAAATAACAAGCTCTGATTCCATCTCGGCTCAGGTCACTAGTTCAACAAGCGAGTATTTGTTAGATAATAAGCTTTGTCTGTGGCTAGGGCATTTCTAGGAGGGAAGGAAGGGTCAGAATAATTTTTACCTGGTTTTAATCCCGTTTGCCTCAAGCTTAGCAGATACCGTGGGTGGAGAGGGAAATAAATATTTGGCTGCCAAGCAATGAACTCTGGTAGCAGGAACGAGGAAGCTAGTGGCCACTGCAAAGCAGAGGCATACCGTTTTGTACGTTTGGGGTGGGAAGGAGACAAAATTTAATGCATTTTTTCTTTTTTTACTCCGACTAACCATTTTAGTAACCTGGGTAGCAACTTCTATAGCACTCCAAGTCTGCAGGAATATTTTATATTTATTAATTATGTTTATTTTTTTATGTTTATTTAGAGGTCTAGACCATTTTAAAATAGCCTTTAAATTGAAACCTTTTTTCTAGAAGGGAGTTCAGTGAACGTGGGGGACTCAGGATACACCCCACTCCACCTCACCTCTCTATGAAACTTATGCCTATGCTGGGAGGTGAATAATAAACAGGACATCCAGCTCCACTGAGGGGGGGAGGAGGGGATGTAGGCATTAGTGCACGGGAAAGGAATGCGAATTGGATAGGCCAGTAAGGGGGATGTGTGGAGAAGGGGATTATAAACCTAGTGGAAAATGTGGTGGTGGTTTCAAAGTGGGGCTCTTGTTCTACAGAGGTGTTGCCTCATCCATCCCCAAGGGCTGTGAGGGTCGTATTGGCAAGGGGCAGAGTAGCATCACGACATCAGGTCCCAACTGGTGTAGAACCGGGCCGGACTGGGCCCAGAAGAGCCTGACTGCATTGGGCTGGAGTCCGAAATCCTGGCTCCATCAGGGCTTGAGTTTGTGCATCTCCCGAATAGGGCTGCCACCTCTCTCCATTAGACTCCGAGACTGCTGGTTCGGCTTAGGGTAGTCCTGGGGTTGCACCAGGCCATGTGACCACCCGACTCCCCAAACCACCCCAACTTTGCCACAGCTGGCAAGCTCTGGACCATGGGGTCAAAAAAGGGCCTAGCAGGAGAGGCCTGGCATGGATAAAGGAAGGTGCTAGAGAGGAGGCTGCATGACCAGGACAGGGATGTTTGTAGCTGCAGGGGCTCCCTGCAGCTTCTTGCTTTGAATTCCCTTCCTAGCTGGCTCTGGCAATTAAGCATTACGGCGTCTCGCTACCTGTTCTCACAATGAAGGCTGTTGCATCATGCTCGCATCTTAATGGCTCTGAATTCCTCCCAGCCTGCTGACGCTGGGGAGTGTTCAATAAGCTATTGCAGTCACTGAGAGGAGGCTGCCTTCCCGTTTCGTGCTGGAGGGAGGAAGGTGTTTTATTGACCTGGTCAGGGCTGAGCAAGATCTCTCTGGTGCAAGGGACCTGCGTCAGCAGCAAGCAAACTCCACGGTGGCTGAGGTTCCCTGCTCGCTCAGCAAGCGTTCCATTTTTTTGCCAGGCTCTGCACGCACAGCTCCGGTCTGTAGTTATCCCCAAATGGCAGCACTGAGCTCCCTGCACTTTCTAAAGCAAGGCTGGTGTGGGTTTGAGGGAAGAAACCGGCAGGGGGCCTTGGCTGCAAGCAAGTCCCCAGCTGGCATTTGGTTGCTCAGTTCTCCTGTTTCTGGCTTTTCAGCTTGATATTATCTGACTCCGAACTGACGCGTTAATGACTGTGCCATGGAGAGGGTGGTGTTGGGTACGATGCTATTGCGTCCCCCTATTCAGGAGGGACAGTCTCTCTTTGGGTGCTGAATCCCACTGGCCCTCCTGCAGGGATCACAGCCTCGCCTTCAGGAGAGAGACACAAAAGGGCCAGTAGTCAGGCCTCAGGCACCTCTTTCCTGGTTGCCTCTCAGGAAAGGCCCTTGGGAGGACAACGGGGAGATTTATTTAGATTTATATAAACTCTTGGGTGTGCACCTCAGGGGGGACATCTGTTTATTGGGACAGAGTGGTAGGGGCTGTCTTGGGGGGGGTGAGTTGGTGGGTGGAGGGGCTATGACTCCCTCCCCCAATGTAAGGGGGAAGGGGGGATTGGGTCGGGACTGTTCCCCCGGTGTGAGGGTGTGTGTGTGACCTGACCGGGGGTGTGCGTGTTTGGCTCCCCTGTGAGGGGAGTGGGCGAGGGGGTCATGGGATATGTGGGTGTGTGTGTGTCTTCCTTGGGGGACAGGTGTTTTGTAAGCTGCCCCGAGCTGCTCTTGAGCAGGAGGGGCCGGGTAGAAAAATAGCTAAATAAATTTTTAAAATACCCCTGCCCTTTCCCACATGCTCAGGGAAGCCTACAAACGTATGAAAATATAAAAAAAAACCTTATAAAATTCCAATTCAGACTACTCGTATCTCCACCCCATCCCTGCCTGCCAAAAGCGCGGCCAAATAAATAAGTCTTAATTGCCTTGTGAAGGTGCAGACGATAGAATGACGCAAAACCAAGTGGAATGAGAAGCAGGAGAGCGTCTGTCCCTCGACATGCACCTAGAATGCTGGGAGAGGGGGGTGTGAGGGGGTGCGGCTTATTGGTTGAGGGGTGGGCTCATCCCTCTTTGGCACAATATAATCATCAAAGACCCCATTAATATAATCGATTTAAAAGCATCCGCAACCCATTATACGAATAATTACCCCTTTCCCTTTCTCACTGGTGTTCATGGCATTTCCACCCACTTCTCTCTTAAACATCACTGTCCTCCCAACCCATCTAGTCCCAGATCCCAAACTCCTCTTTTCTCCTACTCCATATACTTTATCTTATTAAGATAGATCTAATGAGACACCCAAACCTTCCCATCTCATCCACTCCCATGCCCATACCCCGTCCTTCCCACTCACCCACCACCCCCATGTGATAATCCCCGCCCCCNGTCTGAACACTTTTGCCATGTGGTAAATTCCCTGATATTCCATGGAAAAGCTTCCCAAACATTATTTGAGGAGTTTTCCACAGGGCACCATGGATTTCCCTCCATTGTAGAAGTGTTTAGACGTTGCAAATAAATCTGGTAAATTATCTAAGCGGAGCTTTCTGCTGATTTTAGCACCTGAAAACTGTGATGTCTGTGTGTGTCTTCAGTGATAGGAATCACACTTTGGTCACTTTTGCAATCTGTAGGATTTTACTGTAGAACCAAAGAGCAGGGTTAAATCAAGCTGGTTGGTAGCCTGCAGCGTGGGGACAGTGGCCCCCCCCAACAGGCCCTACTGCTGCTTACAGGGATCTGAAAGTGCCCTTCTAGGAGCTGCTCATTCCTGGCCTCCCACACCTGCTCCCTCCTCCAAATACAGCACTTTACTTTCCAATTAAACATTTGTTTGGCTGACAGAATGGCACAGTTCTACCCCTGGCATAAGCCATTGGCCAGCTCTGCTGGAGCCTCTCTCTGCAGAGATGAGTTTGGTGTGGTGTGTCTAATAACCTGTTCAGTTTGATTATCTGCTTCCCTGTGATGATTTCCACCTGACGCTCCAGCCTGCTGAGTGGTGCCTATGTCTTCCCCAGAGCTGTGGAGAAGAGCTGGGCATGAATCTCCTTTTATCTGAGAGATGCTGGAGTTTAGACTGAGTTGCCATGTTTCTCTCAAATACGAGAGGGGTGACAAACGCTATGGACTCTACTGGGGCTGCTTTGGAGTAAGTGGTTTGTGGAACATGGCCAAAGTGATGGGGTCTCTCGACTTCCTTGTCTCTGTTGAGACTCTGGAGTCGTACGACGCCATGTTGCTTTGTTGGCATATTCTTGAACAAGCCAAAGCTCTTTGCCAGCTCCTTCTTGCCACAAGGGCAATTGTTGGCTCTGCCCCAACCCATAACTGAGTGGCTCCTGGGAAGCATTCATCCGAAGTATCCTGTCAAATCCCTGGTTCCCTATTTATGTTGCTTGGACATGGTCACAAACAAGGATAGGTCAGAGGAGAGGTTTGCTGTAGTTTCCTACCCACTGCTGTGCAGGGAGCTGTTCACCAATGGTTCATCAGGGTTCTGCTCCAAAGGTAGCTGAGGTTTCATAGTGTTAGATGTAGAGCAGGGGTGAGGAGGAATCTCAGGTCCAGGGGCCCATGGCTAGTTTTTATATGGCTCTTTTCCCGTTCCTGGATCTCCCCCGAGTCCAGTTTCCATCCCCAAGCACTGAAAGACTGAGGTTAGGAAAAGGGAGCAGAGATGGGGGCAGGCACACAGGGAGAGGGGACAGATCCATGATCTGGACCCTCCTCATCCTGAGTGCAGCCCTTAAGCACCCCCCAACCCCAGCTTCTCGGCGCTTGTACTAATTTTCAAAGTGGCCCCTAGGAGGGAAAAGTTTCCCCCACTTCTGATATATATACAGGAAGCAAAGTGCCTTGGGGATTCTTTCATATCAAAGGAACTGTGGAGATGCAAATCCCAAATTGAATATCTGCTTTGTACCTTAATCTGTCTCTACTGTGTTTTAAGTGATTTTTGCAATTGTGTGTTATTGACCGTGGTAGACTCTCTGAATTTTTCTGTCTTTAACTTCCCTGCAACATAGTGTGAGATGGATCAGGATAATACTTCTGGATTAAGAACTTTGGGTGCTTGCACACCTTACCTTGGGGCGGGGGAGAGGAGGAAACTCCTGTGAGGACAATTGTGGTTGTATTCTCACGGGAATTAACGTACGTAGGAATGTGGTGTTCTGCTTTTCTCCCGTGAGAACACCCGTGATTGTAAGAGCGACATTGGGGGGGGGGCGCAGTTGTGCGTGAGTGCTCTTGTGGGAGAAGAGCGGAATAGCGCATTCCTATTTGCACTAATTGGCATGAGGATAGAGCCACGATTGCCCTCATGGAAACTCCTCTCCCCCTCCCAGTAATGTCTGCAAGCACACGTTGATGTATTTCCTCTACAGTGGGAGAGGTGCAAAATGGGATCCAAAGAGGTCAGCGCTCTGGCATAGGTGTTATGGAACAGGACACTATGTTCACTGTGTTTTCTCCATTGCCATCCAAGCGTGGGTTCCTGCATTATTAAAGTATTTATACAGCACTAGTGATGTACCTGACACTGAGCAATCCTTAATAAGCAGGGGCCCAATCACGTCCATGCCCCAAGGGGCTTACAATTTATGGGAGACACGGGAGAGGAGGAACTAAGGGAGAGACAGGGAAGCATTAACACAGTTGAGACGTTGCTGGTGCATGTGCTTGGCTTAGATACAGAGGAAAAGGAAGCCTTGAATGACAGGACAGTAGAGGGAGCATCAGTGCCAATCACAGATTCGATTTTTGGCCGAAGCTGATTCCAGGGGTCTTCAGTTCTGGGTGTTCAATGTCAAACAATTCAGTGGGGCAGGATTTTTAGGAAAGGTGTCACACTTTGAATCACTTAAGGCATGTCAAATTGATCACCCCAAAACTGGGGCACCCACAATCACCAGCCACTTTGGGCCAAATGGGCTGAATGAAACCCTGCATCCCAGTCTCTCCCATGTTCAGGGACTATGGGTGCTAATCTTTGAGCCTCGAGGTCTGGCGATGGATGCCTTGGATCCACATCTTCCATAGACTCTGTGTTCCAGCACATGTAGGTATTTGTGAAAGGGTTTCCTAGGGCATAAATTGATGCCAGTAACTTTCATGCAATCAATTTTCAGGAAAAATCAGTCAAATGGTCAGGAATCCCTTAAGAGGCAGAGCTCTACCACAAGCAAAACACCAGTCCTGACCCCTCAGGCTATCAAACACATCTGGGTTCGAACAGCCTTGATCGAAAAAGTCCTTGACAAAATTGTGCAGTACGTTGTGGACAACTGCAGGTAAGGAGGGGGGACCTGACAGCTCCCAGTATAAAGGTCAGTCAGAGATGGTGCTTCCTTTATTATTATTATTATTATTATTATTATTATTTATTTATTTATTTATTTATTTACTGGGGCAGAGTGCTAGCAACATGCCTGGTGCTGAAAAGTCATGATTAGGGTCAGGTCTCTGCCCCAGGGGGCTTACAGTCTAGGTTGGACAAGGGAAGTGACTTAAGGGCCAGGGGAAAAAAGGGAGAGAGACATGGATACATTCAAGATATTGCAAATGCACTTTTAGCTTAGTTATACGGAGAGGCAGGGTGTCCTAGAAGGTAAGTGGGTATAAGGAGATACCTAAATGAGCAATCCGTAGAGGTGAAGAAATAGGGAAAGTCTGACAGATAATGTTTTTAGGAAGAATTTGAAGGTGAAAAGGGAGCAGTGTACATGCTTGGGGAGGGAGTTCAGGTAAAGGTGCAGCCTAGGGGAAGAGGTCAAGACTCTTTAGGAATCAGGAAACTCTTGGGCAGGTGAAGGGGGTGGCAGAAGAACAGTGCATTTCCCAATTAGGAACATAGTCGGAAAGAGGGAAGAAGCCTGGGGAGGAGCAAGGCCACGAAGAGCCTTGAAGGCCAGAAGCAGAAACTGGTGCTGCACGTGAAGCACAAGAGGGAGCGGGAGCCAGGGGAGGGTGGAATGCAGAGGTTGAGCGTGATCCCTTCTGGGGAGAGAATATTGTTGATTTGCACAATGACATCACTCTGATTCCTTGGTGGCCCTGGGGTTCAGCAGGACTTGCTTCTAAGAGGAGCGGCTTGCACTCCGTCTGATGGTGTGATAGTACAGTTCAAAACCAGTGTTTCTCTCTCTTGCAATGTTCTCTAACCCAGTCTTTGTAAGTCTGTTTTGACTTCCCTTGTAAAGAGGCTTTGGGGTCTTTGTGGACAGAGCATGGCTGCCACGTGTAGAGCCCCCTCTGTAGGACTGTTTGCCCACTGCAGAAGGCCTTAACCTATGCTCTCCTGGGAAATTGAGTACGTAGTGGTATCTCGTTGGCACCCAGCAGACTGGGCCAAGATCAAGAGCTAAACCACGTTGAAAGCTGCACAGACACGTAGTGAGAGGCGCTTCCCATCCTAATGGGAATGAGGCTGAGGAACAACAGAGGCTCCGCGAGGTGTAGCGACTCGCCCGGCCTGCCCAGGTGCCAGATCTCGTTCCTTAGCTTCTGTAAGACTAGACAATCCCGAGCATTCGATCCGTAGACTGAGCTGTAAAGTCATGTCCCTCTCACTAGAGGTTTAGCTAATGATATCGGGTATCTACTTCCATGCATGGGCTCGCTCTCCTATGCTGCTCCGTTGATTGCAAAGACTGACTAGACATGCGGGAGTAACTGTGTGCAGACTCAGTTCCTAGATGCATGGAACTTGGAAGAAACTGTGCCTCTTATGCCCTGCTTCCCTTGCATCGCTGACTTTGTTTGCATGTGCTCAGCTGATTCTCTAACCCATTTTTATGTACGTTTGTTTTTTCCCCAGCAAATACTATGAGAGAGAAGCTTTACTGGCAGACCCCGTCTGTGGCTCCATTCTGGCTTCCCTTCTTGGTAAACTCTTCAAATGTTGTTTCTGGGTGCATTAGAATAAAGGAATTCAGGGGATACCATGTGGGTTTTCAGCAGATTTATACCTATGATGGCTAGTCCTGAACTTTGTAGTTTCAACACACCACTACGCTGCAACAGTAATAGGGTTCCGGTGGTTTGCTGCTGCTGCTCAAGCTTTCCCCCGAAATAGAGACTAGTAATCAGGCTTTATTACTTGCTTGCTGCTTTGATGCACTATAAAGCCAAATTCCATTCTCTTCTAGTTGGGGCATTTCTGAACAGCAAATTGGGGCTTCATATTGCAGCAACTCTTTATTACATACTCAAGTAACGCTGCTCTTACCGCTTGGTATATTAAGAAAGGGAATTTGGACACAACAGCAGGGTTATAATCTGTCTTTTAAGATCATTACAAGACAGACACTGTGAAGAAGTGTCTCACTTTAATATCGATCCTTCCAGATAAGAACAGGTCAGGTTTGGGTAAAAAGACTCTTCTTACAATCTCACTCTCGCTTTCCTCCTAGTTGGCCCATGTGCGCTAGAGTATACTAAGCTGAAAACAGCTGATCACTACTGGACAGACCCATCTGCAGATGAACTGGTTCAGAGGCATCGGATTCATGGGACACACGGTCGTCAGGACTCACCATCGAAACGCCCCGCATTGGGAGTAGGTATTTGCAGTGTGTCTGTTATTATAATAACAGTAATAACTTTATTTATATAGGGCTCCCTGCCAAATGGTGCTCAGAGAATTTCACAAAATCCTTACAACAGAACAACACTGGAGACATCTTTCAGGGAAGATGGCTGTGTATTTTAATAGCATTTAGTTTATTCCTGACACAGCTGCTGGAGTAAGAATGGGAGAACTAGAAGGTTTGGTGCTGCCTGCTCCAGGAAAAGGCATGAGTGCGCAGTAGGGATCTTCATTGGAAATCTAATGAGACTGAGTACTTCAGGGAGTAGAACTGCTACCTTTTTAGTTAGGTTTGCCTACTGCCGCATTCCTCCTAAGCTACTAGTAGCTCAAGTTAGCAAGGATGCTTTCAGAGATAGGTGACGGTATAGCATCATTCTGCGACTGAAAACTGCTCAAAAAAGTTGGGCACTAAGAAGTTTTGGCAACCAATGGCTTTCATGCTGAGCAGGTTCCTTTTGGCTGTAGAAAGTCCCTTATCAACTAGATTTCCTGAGAAGTAGTTTTAGTGGAACGGCAGTTCACTGAGTGTCCCAGTGCTGCAACCAATACTGGTATTGTGCAACTCGCATTCTGAAATAGGGCTTCCTTGTACATGGTAGATCCAGAAACGGAATTCAAGTGGGAGCATGTCAGAGGACCGGTTTGCAGCTTCAGCCAGAGAGTACGTGGAGTCTCTGCACCAGAATTCAAGGACACACCTGCTCTATGGGAAAAACAACGTCCTGGTCCAGCCAGTAAGTAACCACTTAAGTTTAAAGTATGTTAATGGAACATATTGGACCAAATCAGCCCATGTGACACAAGCCAGTAAGTGATATAGGTGGGAACAAAATCTAGTGCATTGGCCAATGGAACGTACTCATTTTATCATCTAGCTTTGGCATCAGCAGCTTGTGAATTCTGATCAAAGGCCACCAGAAGATGAGGGCTGTGATCCACCAACCACTTACTCTGGAGTAGTCCCAACTGGTGGGCTTCAATGGGACTACTTCAGAGTAAGTGGTTGGTGGATCGTGGCAGAGTGCTTTACCTAAATGATCCACTTAAGCCTCCCTGATAGAGGATGTCTTGTGTCATATGGTTACGGCTACAGTTTTGGCGTGGGGGGTCACAGATTTCATGACTTTAATGGAAGTTGTGCACAACTCTTAGAGGTGAAGGGGGCAGCTCTCCTGATCCAGCTGCCATGTCGCCGCTACCGGTGATCAGCTCTGTGCTGGATGGGATGGGAGAAGCACCCCCTTCAACTTGCGGCCCTAGGCAGCCCTGCCAATAAGCTCGGCACTGGGTTGAGGGTGGGGGAGGCATCCCCTAGGTGGCTCCCCCCATCCAGCTTCCGCTGACGGCTCTCTAGCCTCTGATCCACTACCGCCACTGCTAAACTCTGTGCTGGATCAGGGGTGGAGCTCCCTAGGGCAGCAAGTTGAAGGGAGCACCCCTCCTGTGCCCAATCCTTCTGCTTCCACCGCTTCTCCTACAAGTTGAAGTTGACACCTCTCCCATCCCTGATCCTGCTGCCACCACCACTGCTGGTAAGCTCTGCAGCTGAATCAGGGGGCAGCAAAGGGTGGGGGGGGGCACGTGTGTACATTTCTGTAATTTATTATTTCCCACGTCCTGTCCATGACTTCCAATAAAAATACCTATGCCAAAATTGTAGCCCTACTTATGGTTCATGCTGGATGACAGGTGACACTCAACTTTTCATTGAAGACGTGGTCTTGCCAGTGGCTGCTTGCTTAACCGCACAGGAAACTTGTTATAAAAGGAAAGAGATCAGGGTGAGATTAAAGCTGGATAAACTATGGTTTTTATAATGTTGAGCATCCTTATGTTGTCAGAGACTCCTTCTATGCTAAACAGGTTTTTAGAAATACAGTAGTTCAGATGATCTCTTTTATTGGACCAACTTCTGTTGCTGAGGATACAAGTCTTCGAGCCACACAAGGCCCTTCCTCGGGCATGCGGTAAGTCAGAACTTGTGAAGGTTTTGTTTGTCTAACTATACACTTGAGCAGTATATAGTTCTGATTTGTTCCATGTCTGAGGAATAGCTTTGTATGGTCTGAAAGCTTGTGTGCTCTCACTAGAAGAAGTTGGTCCAATAAAAAATCTGAAATACTTTATCTCCGTCTCTTAGTTGGGATCAACATGACAACCACTCTCTAGACTGAAAGAGATTTTTAACAGACTTAAGCTATGATTCACAAACCACTTACTCCAGAACAGCGCCATTGAAGCCCTACTCCAGAGTAAGTGGTTGGCGGATCTCGACCTTAGATTATAGCCAGGAAAAACCTGAAACCAGCTAAATTTATCAGAGAGTTTTTTCCCTGAAGAGAAGAGCATGCTTCTTCAGAAATGTTCTGACTAGCCCCGATTGTAACTTGTTTTGGGCTGAAACTGTCTTTGTACAACATCTTGCATAATGAGATCTTTATTTTGCTAGATTCTCCAAGTTAGTGATGGGCAGACTAATGCTGCTTTCAAATAAGATGCTAATTGCGGGATTGTAATTTGTTCTCACAAGGGGTGTGTGTGTGTGTGTGTGTGTGTACGCTATTCTGTGTTCATCCTGCAAATTATACCTTGAGTGATGGGTGTTAATGGTTGAGCAAAAGTGGGAACGTGGGAATACCGGTTGGTAACTATCGTGGAAACCAGCAGGATGGAGCTGTGGTTCTTCTTTTTAATTTCAGTCCATACCAGCTTGTGGATTTCAACCCCACTCTGAGATTGGCCCAGCAGCAGGCACAGTGCAGGAGGAGGAGGAGGATGAAAATTGTGCAAAATTTGTGTTTGTGAGAGTGGTAGATCTCGTGATTAGTGACGTTAATGTAAAATGCACAAAGAAAAAAATTGCTGGAGCCATGTCTCGTATGAAGGGTGCCCAGAAAATAAATTGTGTGATTTCAAGATTGAGGGAAGAAGGAAGTCATGGGAGACAGAGTCTTGTATGAAAGTAGCCTAAGCTAGTGAGAGGGCCACAATCTGGGGCTTCAAACACTCTCAACATCCCCTTAGGCACAGTCCCAAGCTAACATGCCCCTAGTGCTGCTGTTCAGTCCAAACCTGGTACACACAGCGAATAGCTCCCACCATTCAGGAGGGGAGCGAGGGGATTATAGTCTCATGTGACTTCAGGGCTCCTGCTCTCTCACCACGTGATGCACCCAGCCACGCTCACTAGCAGTAGCGTCCCCACTGCTTCTGGTCATTGCTTTGTAATTCCCTCAAAGTGCTCCAGGTTGCAGCTCTGCCCCCATCGGTGAGTATGTTTTGGGGCTTCACAGACAGATCTGTGGGAGGGTCCATGTCGGCTGTGGGTTGCCCATCATTGTACTAAGTGCTGCTGCTCTTGCGTCGGAAAAGCTTATGGTGATGATGGCTAAACTGCTGCCCAGTGAGTGGTTTGCACAGGGTCACCCAGCAGAAAGAAGTCCCAAACCCAGTTCTCTTTAGGACCCTATGTCAGGGGTGGGCAAAGTTCCCAACCCCAAAGGTCATGTACCAAAATCTTCATATGGCTGAGACCCACCAACATGTGCACACAAACTTCTTCTGCTTTATAAGTGGTTGGCGCAGCTGGTCCTCTGTGGCCCTGGCCACTGAGACTTTAGGGGTGGCGGTAGTAAACTAAGATGCAGGATCATTTAAGGCAGTGCGGGCTACGAGCCACAGGCCCAAGAACTGAGCCACAGTTTGTCCATTCTGCTAAGTCAAGGGCAGCCAGGCTTAACTAGTCAGCCACTGGGCCAGGTCCATTGGCAGATTTTTGAGAAGGAGATGTGCCTTCTGCCTCGCCTCTTTTGGGTGTAGCCCTGACCCTTTTCTGATTGCTTGAAAACATGGTGCTCAGATAGTGGGTGTGGCCATGACAGAAAAGGCAAATGGTCTTCACCCTGCCACTTCTGGCATAGCCACGCCCCTTTCCCAAGCACTGCAACATCACGGTACTCAGAAAAGGGGCGTATGCTGAAAGGGACAGGGCAAAACTTTTCACCCCAAAATCCCATAAATTTGGTGGGGAGCTAGAGGTCCCCAGGACCATCGATTGCAATGGATGTCTTGGCCACCCCTGCACTAAGCCACTGAAGCATACTACTTCCTAGACACTGTAACGAGATTGCATTGAAATGTATAGCTTAAATACCACTGTGGTAGCCATTTCTTTGAAAGGTCCCATGATTCCGTGTGTGGAACGGGTTGCTCTAGAAACTTGCTTTCTTTGAGTTTGCTCTTCTCCAGCAAGTCAGTCAGCAGACTTGCCATGGCCATTTAATTTTTCTCTTGAGTACAGAGGCGTTTGGCCTGCGCCAGGATCGATGGCTGGGAATTAAGCATAAGACACGAGGAAGACGGATCGGATATTAGAACTTATCTGCAAGGCAATTAAAGACCCTTTGAGAGACAGTTATGAGTTTATTGAAAACTCTTGGTCCCGCCAAGAGTTTAAATTCATTGCCATTTCTGCAGCCTAGGTTTTTTCACGGAACGTCAGTGCACTGGTAGCCGACAAAGAAATAGTTATAGACACATCAAAAATATTAGTATTGGGGTTCATTCACACACCACTTGGTTAGATTGGGGAGTGGCACAGACCCACATTCTGAGTGTCGTGTGAAATCCTTCCCATGCTCCTTGGTGGTCTCTTGTTTGCTGCCAGCTGATGCAAGGGGTGGGCCATTGAAACGCAGGGGAACTGGCAGCTATGTGAATGCATGGCTATAGGGCAAGTCAAATAGATGAGTTTGCAAGGGGGAAGGGTGTTGTATGAATGGGCCCTTACCTGTAGATATTGCAGTATTTAATGCAAAGGGTGGCCAAGACATGGATCATGATCAATATCCTGAGTGCTCCCTGGCTCGTTTACAGGGGTAGAGCAGTAGCATAGCCCCACAATGCTCAGAAAAGCTGCATGTCTATGTGAGAAAGAGACCGAGCAGAGCTCCCTGCCCACTCCACCCCATAAATCTGCAGGTGGACCTGGCCCTATGGCCAGTTGCCAGGGGCTGCCCCCTAGGCGGGGTTGTTCCTTGTCAAAGCAAATCTAGCCACCCCGAATGAATGATTTGTGTTGCGATAGCACATCGGGTCTCAACAGGGTCACCTTGTGTAAAGCCGCTGTCTCAGAGAGGGAAGAGGGGCAAGAGTTTCCCTTTGTGTGAACGCACTGCCCTCGGGCAGTCAGTTGGACTGCTCCGCAGCTGCAGACCATGCTCTGGGACAACGAACTGTGAACAAACTGGTTCAGGGCCAGCCCAGGGCAACTTGCTCATCCATGTGGAAGAAGAGCAGCCCCAGTTGTGGGGAGAAGCACAGCTCCAGATACAATCCATGGAAAGAAACCCGTGTACCTGGCTGCAGCAGGGGGCCAGGAATGCCATGGGAATGCTTTGCTCCTCAAACTGCACCGTTCATTTTTCTTGAAGTGAAGGAGGGTTTGCATCGCCTCTTGTGGTGGAGGTGTGAGGGATTGCCACGGTGTGCCTGTTTTTTTTTTCCTGTTGAATAGGGTAGGTGACCTAAAACAGCCTCCCTCTAGATGCTCTGAGACAACTGGCTGTAGTTTTGGGCCCCACGCTGACTGGTATGAACAGGACAATCAGGTGACGAGCGTAGAAATAATATTGCCTCCCAGAATTTAGCACCGTCAATGCAAGCACAGTCCCCAAACTGCCTTCCGTTTTCAGGATTATGTTTGAGAGCTGCCTTTAGAGTTGATGTTCTCAGAGGATGGTTCCCGTTCCAGCTAGAAAAGACTCCAGTCCTGTTGTAGTTTGGGTGCACAGTTTAAGTGAACTCAAAAGGTCTGACACCTGAATGATTTAAACACAGACCTCACATCAAATAGAGCAAATCTGGGAATTATTCACGTCTGGGTCTCCTTGCTCCAGGCTGCCTCATGATGTAAATGAAGCTGTAGCATTTCTTTCTCCCTCCACTGAATCACGAGTAGGTGACTCATCCAGGGTCCTGTTCTCTGACTCATGTTCTCAAACAATCTGGTTCGTTTCATGCATTTGACACTGGCTGTGAAACGAAGGTCAGAAATCCAGAATGTCTCTAATGTGGAGATTAACTTGCTAACAGCATACATATTTTGCAATCCTGATTTGCACTCCTGAAAAGCAAAGTGTTCTCTTGAATCCTCAGAACAGATACAGAATGGAGAGTGCTAGATGGAAGGAAGCTTTCACCAGTGGTTAGAGCACAAACCCAGCTACAGTTACCAGCTCTGCTGTCACGTTTTGCATGATCCCATTTATTACAAATGGAAAGTGAGCTTTATGGCCTAGCTGAACTAATCATACTAGATTGGGCTTCACTTTTTCCAAGTTGTATAAAATGAGTTTACACTTCACTTTGATACCAGACTAGCAAAGCAAGTATTGTAAAATGACAATATATTTATAAATAAAGGAACATGAGACTTTAGAATATATTAAAAATATAAGCGTAGTTTACTTAAATATAAATAGAGAATATCAGTAGTTTACATAGAATAGCATGGATAGCCAATCAAAATTACATGATCTTAAAACATCTCTATTTTAAGAAAAAAGCTTCTAAAAGCTTAACATATGCTCAATTCATTGGCTCAAAGATATCAAGAGTAATACATTACATTCTTCCCAGTTCTTCCCTTTGTCTGCCAAGATGTTGGTGAGAAAGAAACTCCAACATGAGGTGTGGAATCTCAGTCTAAAGAGCAAAGCTCTTGTCTCCCTTCTTAAGCTTGCCTGCATGGGAGGCTCACATTCCTGAGGACTGACGTTGCTGACGTCAGTTAGCAAGGAAATACACTGGATTCTAATTGGCTCTCTTAATTCTGAACAAGTAAAGTTTTTAAATTTCCTTCAAGGTTTGAATAGAAACCTTATATTTTTATCAAAGATAATTGTCAGATTACAGAGAGAATAACCAAAGCTTCAAGGTTATTTCAACCATTAATTAAATAGATATGTTAGCTAGAAAAAACTAACTTAAATCTTCCTTCTCAGTCTGGAGATGTTTATGGCCTGATCATTCGTCATCTAGACACATAACAGATAAGGTTCCAGACACCTCGACTGGCAAGAGGCCTTTGATCTGCCCTCTAACTCCTAGCCATTTGACTGTTTCCTTGGATACAGTGAAAGTTCATTTGGGAAGTTTAGAAAAAAGCTCATTGGAATGTAGCTGAAGAAGCTTCAGCCTGAACCAAGCTAATCACAGAAGTTGATTTTAGAAATCAATACTGCAAAACACAAATCCAATACTTTGAAACAAAAAGTTAACATAAAGAAACTCAAAATTAATACATTAGGAACACAGATGGCCAAAAAATATATGCTTATAGGAAATACATGACACTGCAACAGACAGATGCTTTGTTTGACTTTGGACAGGTCATTTTAAAACTCTGCCTCAGTTATCAATCTGTATAATGGGGAGAACGTTTTCCCAGCTCGCAGGGGCTTTATAAACACAGGAATAATTGAGCTGCTTGGATATTGTGATAAGTTGAGAGGTATTTAGGAAGAAATGTGGGACGAGGGTCAGAAACCTCAGGCCCTGGAGCCAAATGCGGCCTATGGCTAGTTATGTGGCCACTTCCCATTTCCTGGATGTGGTCCATCAATCCATCTCCTGCCTCCAAGCACACTGGAAAACTGAAATCGGGATAAGAGAGTCGAAGATGAGGGCATGCACACAAGGAGAGGGGACAGATCCATGATGTGGACTCTCCTTCTCTCGAGTGCACCCCCAACTTCTACACAGCCCTCAAGAGTTTGTGGGAACAGTGAATTCTACCAGTCTTGCCCCGCAAGGGGTGAAAATCCAGTTTAGTCCTTGACCTCTTGCCTGCGAATGCTGTTGAGTGTGGTAATCCTATGAAATATGCTGGTTAAAATCCATGCCTAGAACGGCATTAATGCTAACAGCAGATGCAGGCTAGCACTAGCCCTTGTTACTGCTGACAATCTATCAATAGCCTCCGTCTCCACTTCCATCAACTCTCCTAATTTATTCACTGGTTTAAAACAGAAAGATGATATGGAGGCGATTCCTGGGTATCTCTCCCTTCACCAGGCAGTGGACAACCTGACTTTAAAGTGGACTCCGAATCAGCTCATGAATGGAACGCTGGGCGAGTCAGAGCTCGAGAAAAGGTAACCCCTTGCTGCCCTGGAAATGCGGGGTGCTCCTGCCACAATACTTGTGTCTCTAGCCATTTCAGAGCACAGCTCAATGAAGGGAAAGTAGTGGGCTGCTAACCTAGCAAGAGGTGTGGGTTCTAGTCCCAGATAGGCTGGGGTAACCTTGGCTGAGTCTCTCCATTTCTCTTTCTGTGGTCTCTCTTATCTTTAGACCATACGTTCTTTGCGGGGAGGGACTGTCAATATATCTGTTGCTCCGGTATTGGCACTCTGTGATACAATGATTACACTTGCATATTAAGGATCAATAAATCTTAAAGAATGTTCATGGAAGAAATAATTGAAGTCCTTCAACAGAAGATACTAAAAGGTCACAAAGCATTGCACTGATAAAACACGTGCCCTAACGGACTGTAATAGATTAACCATTTGTTTAAAATGCCTGTTGGACCATGTATGGGAATAGCTAAGTGATAATACATACATGATACAACATAGTGATAATACAGTGATCATGGGGCTTAGCACCCCAAAACCTAGCTGGAGCATATGGCTCCATGTACTTGCAGTGGTAAAAGCGGGGGGTTCCCATAACACTAACCCAGCTCAGAATGTAGGAATAACAATACAAAGAGGCATGGAGACTTTCCCAACGAATGACTACAAACCAATTATTTTGGACGCTGAAGGGAAAACAAGGAATGCTTTCTGGGTGGCTCCTGAAATATTTAAAATTATTTAAATTATTAAAATATTAAAATTATTTAAATATTTAAAATTGTGTTCAATGCAATGACCTTATTAGAGCAGAGAGTGAGTTGCAGCAAAACATCAAATACAGTGTAATCCAGGATCTCTGTCTAGAACCCATTTGAAATTGTTGGGCAGTAAGTACTGAAGCCCCAAAGGTCTACCTCCCAATACCAAATGGATCCCTCCCAAGTCACTGTCTCCTTATATATCCCTGCCCTGCGTTTGCTTAGTCTGTAGTTTGGACTTGTTCCATGCCTGACAAGCTTGCATACTCTCAACAACACCAAAACTAGTTTAGTCCAAAATGTAAGAGATGAAGACGACAAGGTAACCACCCTCTACTAGGTACTCCTCACCAAACGTTCCACAATCATTAGTGTCCAGAACACCAGTGTGGTTACTACCCCTGCTCTGCAGATTAGAACTAAAACAAACAGTGGATTTGAGATTTGTGAAGACTATTTGCACTTTCCAAGTATCTGAACAAATATTCATGACCAAAAATGAATAACCGCATGACCGCTTGTCTGGGTATTCCCTTTCATTGACTTCATTTATTCTAGTGGTTCAGGTCAGTCGCTTGTTACTTTGGGCTTTGTTCCACATGTGCAGTAGCCACAATGAAGTAACTGAAATAGCAAAATGACCAAAATAATTGAGCTGGAAGAACCAAAATAGAGGACCAATGATGTGGAAACAAACAGCGGTTTGTATCCTCTTCATTGGACCCACATCAAAGGGGGTAAATTTGTCAGATGTATTTAATTTGCTGCAACTATTCATTACGGTTCATCTGCAGATGATGAAGCGTAGGGATTACCCTATTGGACTAGGGTCCAGTACCATATCTCTATGTACCAGGATGGCAGAAGGCTAGAAAGTATTCTCCTAACAGTGTGTCAGCCACGGACTCCCATAAGCTTGTGCTGTAATCCGTTGTTTTTGGTGGAGAGGACTCCTGCAGGACAGGGAGTGAATAGAAAAATGTTGATTCTGAGTGACGCACTAATTGGAATTTCTTTGGGAATTTGAGGCTCCAGAATATTAACTCAACTTTTTATATGTGGGTATTGACCTAGTCTTCGGCCTCCCCTGCTCCTACTGCAGGGACAGGACAAGGGAAGCCAGAAATTAGTTATTTGGAAGGTTCTGTAATGGTTACTGGTTCTCTGACTCACTTCCCCATAAGCTTCACTTAACTGACCAAGCAGTTCTAAAGCTTAGTGTACTGCGTCTCCTTTTATTGGTCAGCCTGGACCCTTAATCAGACTAACGCCATCCTCTCTGCCTTTCTCTTCTTACAGTGTGTACTGGGACTACGCCTTAATTGTGCCCTTTAGTCAGATTGTCTGCATTCACTGCCATCAGCAACGTAAGCATAACGCCTTTTTTAATTGCCCATTGCCCTGCAAATGTCGGTCTCGTTTCTATGTGTAGAACTGTAACGTCTCTAACATTTTTGTATTGCTACCTGATGAGCATTTCTCCCTGCTCCCAGGGAATAGCTTTTCCTCTCACGCTGTCTCTAAAATGGCTAATGAGACTCTCTCTGCCTAAAGCCTTTCCAAGTGTCTCGTTCACACTGTTGGGTATCATGCAACGATGAATACAATTGTGAGCCAGAACTGTCCACAACAGGGAACAATTGGACCCAGGGCCAATTTTATCCCTTTCCAGTTCTTAACCCCAAGCGCTGAAAAGACAGCCCAGGGTAAGGGAACAGAGATGAGGGCATGCACACAAGGATATGGGACAGATCCATGATCTGAATCCTCCTCTTCATGAGTTGCACCCCTTAAACCTCCCTGCCCCCAACTTCTATGCAGCCCTCTGAGTGTGTACTGGTTTCCAAAGTGGCCCCTGGGAGGGAAAAGGTTCCCTACTGCAGGCCTACACAGAGAGTTGTTCTGGATTAAGAACCTTATTCAGACACCCTCCATTTGAAGTTATTCCAGGTTAACTTAATTCTGTTCCTAGTAGAGCTAGAACAGACTGGGGTAAGCATGTGTCCGCACAGGATGTTAAATCCAGCTTGAGGTCAGACTTTCAGTTAATTCAGATTAACCTTCTGAATCGGACCGTACCCAAGCACTGAGCGCCCAAACGTCAGCAGAAACTGTGGACAGTTCAGTACCTCTAAAAGTCAAGGTTTTTTTATATGTAATGCTGTAGATCATATGGCCATGCCTATCTAACTAAAGAGGGGACTGACCAGAACTCCAAAAGCCAACACTCCTAGGCTTTTTGGCTGGCTCTCTTCTTCTACCAATACTCTGCATCAGGTAAAACCAACAGGGTTAGGGTTCAGATAGGACCAAGCTCCCTAGCTGCAATGTTTGGTAGAGGATCTAAAAATTAAATTTCACCAAGCTGTCCCGGTCTCTCTCTTCTGCGTCTTGTTCGAAGGGGGAGCGAGGGAAGAACACGCATTTCAATCCCTTTCATGGATTATTTCTCTTTGTTTGCGTGTCATTGCCTCCCTTTTTAACTCATTAGATCTGCCATCCCCTCGGGTTGATACGGATAATAAGTATTCAAGGCCATCGGCCTGGCCACGATTAGGGACTGAAAATTCCAATGCCGGTGTATGGCTTTGCTTGTCTCATACATCTAAACTTCCCCAGAGCTCCCTCTGCCTCTCCATCCGACAAAAGCCAATGCAGCCTCCTTTAGGAATAAAAAGCAACAACAACTGAGGATAGCAAGGAAAAGGGTGGCCTGAAAGGGTCCAACCTTCCAATTCCCCCACCAGTGCCAGATGACTTTCTGCTCACCGTGGCAGGTGGAGTCTCCTAGTTCCATCAAGTACCTGCTCCTGGGGCGAAGGAGCCCTCTTTAAACAGACTGCACCATCATTAAAGGCCACATTCACCCGTACAAAAGTAAACCTATTTATCAAAGCTGAAACAATCGTTCCGATTTTAGTAACTCGCGTTCACACGACACTCGATTTAGTACTGATGCCATCTGCCCCCAGTGCCCAAGTAATGAAAGTGCACAGGATGACGCCTATCCCTTCATGCCTTACATGCAAAGCATTCTGGGATGAATTCCCTTGTTCACAAAACAGGTTCACATTACAAAGTTCCTCAGTTTAAAAAATGAAAGGGAGTATCTGCTCCTGATTTTTCCAGAGCACATACCTCAACTCCTACTCCTGAATACGGTCAGTTGGCGGGCGAATGATACCGTGGTTCAAGCGAGTAGAGAACTTCTTTCACCGATTTAACTGTACAGTGAATGTCTGTAACTCAGGCCACACGCTTTCTTTGCTTTGGGACCTTTGATTGCCAAGACCAGAATCCACATTCAAAGTTGTAAGTTCCTCAGGCAGGGATCTGCCTCTAATCATGACTTTTCAGTGCCAGGCGCGTTGCCTGCGCTATATAAATAATCATAAGCGAGGGAAGCAAATGAAATTCTGGCATTTTTAGAAGAGCTAAGAGTGTGAACTCGTCCCCGTTTCTCTTTTGCAGCAGAAAAAGGGGGGACGCTCGTGCTCGTGAGTCAAGATGGGATTCAGAGACCTCCTCTCCATTTTCCGCAGGGGGGCCACCTCCTTGCCTTCCTCTCTTGCCTTGAAAATGGCCTCCTGCCCCGAGGACAGCTGGAGCCACCACTTTGGTCCCAACAAGGGAAGGTACCAGAAGCCTCACAGCTAACCACTTTGGGTTCATTCACAGCAGACTCCTTTAGAGTGGGAGGTGGCAACACAACCCCACGTTGCGGGTGATCCCAAGCCCTGCAGACCGACTGGCGCAAGCAGCACACCACGCGCACCCCCGGCACGAGGCCCACAAACCGCACGATAGTGCATAGCTGCGCGTTGGGGGACATGGGATCAACCCCACTGAGTTTCATGTGAAATTCTTACCCTTGCCTACACTCTGTCATAATCTATGTTCTCTGCCCCACGGAGCAAAAGGTTTGCTAGCAAAGCATCTGACTCCGCCAAGTGGCAATGCTGCTCTCCGAGTTTGTATTAATTTTCGAACTACCCCTGCCCTAACAGTTGGGCCACCTTCTCTCTCAATCTAATTAAGCATTTTGATCAGATGAAATGACAGAAACCTCTTATCGTCATCCCCCCGCCCCCCAATACCTTGTTTGATTGTTTAACTGTACCCGTATTACACACGTGCCTGGGCTTCCACCCTTGTATCTTGAATCGGGCTGGGCTGGGCTGCTGCAGTGCAGAATTCTCTACGGTCTCAGACCAGCTCTTTGGAGCCTGTATTTTAACACTGTGCTGTTTTGCACAGATCTTACTCATGGCAAGTGAACCGATTAGATCATTTTTGCTGCAGGGTAAAGTATTTCCGCGGCTCCGGAAACGAAACAGTAGTAACAAGTCAGTGGATCTGGAGGAAATGCCAAGTGAGGAGACTGCTACAGACTATGTCTTCAGAATTATCTATCCCGGACACAGACATGATAACAGTAAGTACTTCTATTGTTCTTTCGTTGGGGAAAGATAGGGTAGCATTCTAGGGCAGGCTATTCTGTGGTGTTGGGATATCTTTAGGTGGCTGGGATAAGTGGCACACATGCATGTGGGGTTTTCTTTAAGCTACATAAAGCCTCTAAAACCTGGGGAAAGGGGACTTTTGATGCTTGGAATCTACCCTGCATTCTGCAATGAAAACCCATTATCATTAGTGGGACTTTCATGCTGAAATCAACTGCAAAAAAAAGCTTTAGTGCTAATCCAAGACTTGGAGGTTCTCGATACACTTGCAGGTCCAGAGTATCCACAAAGCCTAAAATTATGAAAAGTGAAAAAGCATGTTGGCATTGTATGTTGGTGTTGGCAAAAAAAAAGTATCACCACAATTAAATAAATATGGCGGGAGGAAGCACTCCAAAACTTCTCTGGCATAATCACAAATTCATGTATTATTATTATTATAAACATTTATATAGCGCCAGACGTGTGACCTGGTGCTGCACAAAACATAGAAATAGACGCGGTCCCTGCCTGTGGCTTACAATCTAAAAGACAAGGAGGGGGAGAGGGGACAGTGGGAGAGACAGGGGCGAAGACTAACAAACATTCAAGCGGATGCGAAGTCTCTGGTGCGTGTGCTTAGTTTGGTTACAATCCAGTTGGTTGCAGCAGTCTGCAGAGGAGGGCAGACAGTAGGTATATGGGAAACGACTAGCAGGCGTTGGGAAAGGCGGCGAGGAAAAAGTGGGTCTTGAGGAGGGATTTGAAGGAGTGGAGGGAGGGGGCAAGGCGGATGTCGGCAGGGAGGGAGTTCCAGGCATGGGGGGCGGCAAGGGAGAAGGGTCAAAGGCGGTTAGGCGAGCAGGAGAAACGAGGGAGAGTGAGGGAGGGGACAGAGGAAGAGCGGAGAGCGCGTGCAGGAGTGCGTAGGGAGATTAGGTCCGAGAGGTAAGGGGGAGCTTGGTTGTGGAGTGTTTTGAACGTGAATACCAGGAGTTTAAACAGGATACGTTCAGGAAGGGGGAGCCAGGGAAGAGAGAAGAGGAGAGGCTGCACATGGTCGAAGCGACGGGCAGAGTGAATGACCTTGGCAGCGGAGTTTTGGATTGCGATACGGGGGACCAGGTGAGAGCAAGGGAGTCCAGCAAGAAGGAGGTTGCAGTAATCGAGGCGAGAGATAACCAAGGCATGAACAAGGGTTTTGGCCGAGGAGGTAGAGAGAAAGGGGCGGATCCGAGCAATGTTATGGAGGGCGAATCGGCAGGATTTGGCGAATCGGCAGGATTTGGCAACAGAGTCAATGTAAGGTTTAAAAGAGAGGTGCGTGTCGAAGGTGAAGCCCAAACTACAGGCTTGGACAGCAGGATGGATGGTGACTCCATCGATGGAGATGGGCAGGTTAGAGGAAGAGGAGGGAGGAAAAATGAGGAGTTCAGTCTTGGACATGCTGAGCTTGAGTTGACATCGGGACGTCCAGGCGGAGATATCAGAGTGGCAGTTGACGAGGCGTGAGTGGACAGAGGAGGAGAGAGAGGGCGTAGAAAGATAGTATTGGAATCCGTGGGAAGCAATAATTTTGCCAAGGGACAGGGTGTAAATAGAGAAGAGGAGAGGGCCAAGGACAGAGGCTTGGGGGACCCCAACCGAAAGGGGGAGATCCTGCGCTGTGGTGGTTTGCTAGAATTTGTGGCTGCTGACAGAGACTCTGCAGAACAGCAATGTCCTCAGGAGCTGGGATCAGGGCCTTAGCTTCCCTGGAGATTTGGATCGGCTGTGTAGACTCAGCTAGAAAGCAAACTCAACCAAACCTCCCCCGAAATAATACATCATAAAAAGCCAGGCTTATAGGCTCAAATTTTCATCCATTGCTTCCAAATTTGCATACTTTAATCTGAGTGTTTGGAAATGCACACACCTGGCTCATTTACACAGCAGCTGAATACATGGATGGGAAAGGGTGACATTTTAAAGCAGGTTAGTGGTTTAGACACATACTAGAGAGCCCCTGTGTAAAGTGAAGTGTTTTATTGTGACCCTGTGTTAAAACATTCAGTAGCCCATTTACAGTTTAGCATGTTAGCTAACAAAATGAGCACTGCATGTTTTGCCACCTGTTACCTTTTGTGTGGAAGACGTACGCTGTCCAGGGGGATCCGGTCAGGAGCAGGGAGTCGGGACAGGAACCAGGCAGTAAAGCGGGGCCTAACAGGCGTGAAGAGGAAAAGGTCAGAACAGCTGAAACACCCCCCCCCCCCAGGCTTCCTGGTGCTACCCGCAAGCCTTCTGGCAGCAAGCCAAGGCGGCGTGGCAAGGGCTCAGGCATAGCCACGCTGGGGCACCTACAGGGCAGCGTTCTCGGCTGAGCCAGAACCCTGGGGATGTGAGTTTGAGACCTGGGTGTACATATATACAGATGCGCGCACGCACAGAGAGTGTTGTGCTCACTGAATGGAGCACCAAACACTACCAGACCTACTCAGATACTCTAAATATTTCCTGAGGAATGAACGGTTTGGAAAATAGTTTCTAAGCAAAAAGTTCACAGCACCCCCTGGTGGGGAGAGGGTCCAACTTTGTTTTATGTTGAACTTGTCCATTGAGACTGTCCATAGACCCAATTCCTCTTTTCTTACGCTCCTTTCACTATTTTCTTTGAGCAGTAACTATTAACTACCACCACTTAGCTGCCAGCCGCTCCGCCTCCGTCGAGGATGACGAGGAGGAAGAGGATAAGCTGCACGCAATGCTATCCATGATCTGCTCTCGGAACCTCACAGCTCCTAATACGATGAAAGGTTTCTATCCTTTCCCAACCCCCTCACTTCCTGTAGTGACGGCGCACAGCAGTGACATGAATACAACAGTGTTGGCATTATTGCAAGATAAAGTGGTATCTACTCACTCTTGCTTTGAGGTCAGATGAATTGCACAGTCTCTCTCTTGCATGGTGGGGAAATTTTAAGTCAGATGGATCTGGGATGGCAGCACTTTTCTCCCATGCTTGTTCCTATCACAATCGGACACTGTCCCGTTAATCGGAGGTTGTTGTGACTTTACAGTCAAGCTCTAAAATGTGCAATGGATCATGCACAGACCAAGCGACCTTTCACCTCCAAGTGTCCCCTCTCTGTCCCTTATTTCCATACCCCAGGTGAACTGTACATGATCAGCCAACGTAGCCCATGCTGGATTGCTCCTTTCCAGATACTCAAGTCTTTTCCAAAACCCACTAATAATGATGCACTTTCTATTTTCACAACCCATTTTGCTGTAGTAGTTTCTTTACAGATTAAAATGTGGGCTTGTGTTAGAGACATGAAGCTGTTTTATGGTAACGGAGAGGTCTATTCAACACTGTATGCCTGAGACACACATCATAGCACTTAAGATGACAGCTGTCCGTTAGCCAACCCCTACTAGAGAAGTCAAAAGATACTTTTATTTAAACATCAGTGAATTGTTAACTCTGGCTGCAATCCTAAATGTACTTGGCCAAGCTGCAATGAAATCAATGGAGGCACCATCCGTTACAAGAGCTTTTAAGACTACAGCCCTAGCTACGATTATTTGCCTCCTAACGGGTTCTTGCGAGTGGGATAGTCCAACATTTGTGTCTCTCCATCAGTATTAACTTTACATAATGACAACACTGTTGTGTCCAGTTTGCTAGCCATTTGCTTTTGATTTTTTCAACATGCTTGACTTTTGCATGTGGCCAAATTTGCAGGTGTGAACCAACACCACCACAAAAAAAATAAAAAAATAAAAAATGAAGATGCTGTTCACTCTAATTCTTCACTAATTCAGGTACCTTTCATCTGAATCCTTAGGTTCTGTGGGGTTTGCCGTTTTTATAAAACAAAATCAAAACCTAATGTGTCTCTTGCCTTATGAAGGGGGGAGGGGGAAAAATAACCCCAATCCCAACCCTACAGATTTGTTTGCCCAATCATTTTTATTTGAACTCAGTGAGAAGTTGCCATTTAATACTGGGGTCATTCAGCTCCCTCCTGAAGAATTAAGGTGAAGAGCATTTTTTCATTACCTTTGTTTTGTGAAGTGAACTCTACGTGATTGCTATTAGCATGAGCCTGTGCTTTTTTTTTTTTTTTAATGCTAGCGAAATTTTATTTTTTCCACACAATACCTGCCATTAAAATGCTCTGATGCATTAATGGCTAAATCAGCTTTTAAAAATCATTTAAAAAAAATAAAACCGCTACCTACAATGGCAGATTGCATGAGCTGGTTTGGAACATTACTTCCTGCCAAAATTTAAAAGCACGGCCCAGAGAACGGCATTTTGTTTGCATGCGTTTAATACAACAGCATCCGATACAATGTCTTTTGCCTTAATTTCTCTCACGGGTGAGCTGAAAGGCCAGTAGTTTATGAAAAACATCAGCTGGGAAAGGTTAGGCATCTTGGTGAAAATTTTCAAAAGCAACCAACAGTTTTGGGTGCCTGGCTTGGCACATTTCATGAGTCCCTGTTTTGAGAAATATCGGATTATCTTTCTCTCAGAAGCAGGACTCTGTGGGGTTTTTTCAAAAAGGGTACTTATAAAAGTTTTGGTTTTGTTATCCTGTACCATGTTCCATAGTAGGTGGGAATCCACTAAGTAAGGCACAAGACTAAGGACTTAATTAGTAGATGGAGGGTAAAACTGTTAAAATTAATGGGAGTTTTGCCATTGACTTTGGTGAGTCTCAGGATTCCACCCCATGTATTTTGGGATGATCCAATGAAGCAATGCAGAAAAGGCAGGGATTTGCTGCTTATGAGATTTGTTTGCGGGACAGCACGCTACTATACACAGAATAATAAACACCTTTGCAATAGACACATTATAATTATCCTAGGGCGTTAACAAACGAGACGGTAGCCCACACGAGGTGGGTGTGTCCATCTGCCCATTTATTCGTTGTTTGCTCCCACCAGCCATGTGGCTGCCACCCACTGGACGTGCAGCCCCCACTCATGGTAGGTTCCCTGAGCCTGCGGAGCCTGCTATGCAGGCTAATGTGCACCCGCATGTCCGCGACTTGTCAATTAGGCTGCATGCGGTTTCTGTGGGTACAGGTCCGCCAGGACCAGAGAACTGCAGGGGAAAAGCCTAGAAAATTCTGAGGCGCGACCACTTCGGCCCCTCTCTCCACTCACTCGTATTGGTGTGCCTGTAAGCCCACCATGTCGCACGTTCTCCCAGCTCTTCCTGGTTAGCAGTGCATGCCTGACACTTGCTCTTTCCCAGCCACTGCATTCTCCAGAATGACTTGCAGAGGATTACCATCGCTGTGGCTCAAACCAACAGCCAGGCAATAACAAGCACCGCCATGCAATCGCAGTCACTCTGATTCCTGATCCACCCATCAATGCTGCATTCCCTGGACCAAGGAAGAGACCAAGGTCTTCATTGCTTGGGGGAGTCCAATATACCCTGGTCTAGTGCTACAGAAACGAGGTGGTGGTCCAAGAGATCTTTCCAAATTACATAGCAGGGCTACACCTAGGACATGAACCAGTACTGGCAGCAGGACAAGGACTTGAGGCACAGGTACAAGGAAATCCAGGACAACTTTGCCCCCAGCCACAGAAGACCAATATCACCCTATTATGAGCTCCTTGACCAGTCCCTCTGTGTGAATGGAGCCATCGTTGCATCCCACCTACATGGCTGTGGCTTTGCGAGGGACCAGAAGTGGATAGATATGGCTCCCACACTACCTGCTCCTGCTGCAACTGCTTCCACTACAAAAGCTGCAACTCCCAGCGGACATGCCTCCATGCCCATTCCTGCCTCGGAGCCAGCATGGGTCAACACAGACATGGACACACTGACTTTCACAGTGTAACCCCTCAAGCTCGAGAGCCAGGCCTTGTTCAACGAGCTACCCAAGGTTCCAGTCAAGGGCACAGAGGACCCAGATGCCACCTTTTGTAGAGGAGGCAGTGGAGTTGGAGAAGAACAGTAAGTTAATGTACCTGGGCAGGGGGTGTCTGCATTTACACAGCTGTGTGATAAGGGGCTACTTTTTACTGTTCTCTAATTATGTTTACTGTGTTGGCAGGTGGCCAGGAGAACACAGAGGAGCGGGAAAAAAGTCACTGGGAAACAGCTCTACAGGATGTGGGTGGGTGGGAAGGCACCATTGCGAGCCTGTGGGCTGTCGGGGGAGGAGCCAAAATGGCAGCTGTGGGAGAGATGGCATGAATGGCGATGTGCACCTGCATGTCCGCTATTGTTCTTCACTCCCCTATTATAAGCATTTATATAGTGCCAGCAATGTTCCTGGCGCTTTACAGAGAATAAGATAGACACAGTCCCTGCCCGAGAGCTTACAATCTAAAGACGGGGAGGAGAACTATGTGGCACTGGGATCCCACCGCAGCAATAGGCCAGGTATTCATTCCCGCTTTCCTTCAAGCAGGTGGAGAGCTGAAAATTGGGCAGGTGGGGGCTTGAAACACTGGGGTGGGAAGGCGGGTGGGGGAGTCTGAACGAACGGCTTTCCTTGCTACAGGCCTGCCAGCGCAACGAGCATGGACGGAAACCCTGGTACAAGCACCCAGGGGAACCACGACCTTTGGGGTCCACAACAGGCAGCACAGAGAGTATTTGGCAAGGGCCATGCGATGGAAGGACAAGATCTGCAATGCCATTATCGGCATGACCAGGGAGCATAGGCAGCTGGTGCGGCACAACACTACAGAATGCAAGGCCTTTGCTGCCGAGCCCTCCTTGACTGTCGGCAAGAAGACAGGCACTGGGCCCACTTTAGACAGCATGATCAAGGAGATGAGTGAGATTTGGGCACAGGTGCAAAGCAGCCTGCCCCAGTCCATTCAAAATGGCAGCTGTGGGCGAGATGCCATGAATGGCAATGGTTGACTTCTATATGTTCTTCACTCCCCTACAGTGACTGCTTGAGCTTGTTGCTGCCACAGCGGTGAGTTGCTTAGGGGCAGGTGCCATTTCCTAACCCCCATTGGTTCCCCCTGCACTCCACCCCCCAGGGAAAGCACCCGAGCCCTCCACATTGTGCTTACGCCAGGGAACACCGTTCCTGCACCAAGCACACTTCTTCCCCTCCTCCACCGACCAATCCTTTCCTGCACACCTCTTGTGAACACTCCTCCACAGCCAACTGGCGAAGGTTTCTCCAATATAGCCCCACTGGTCTCTCAGATGTTATGGAGACCGCTACAGGCAGTGGTAGTTAGAAGTGGAGCTGTCTCTAACTGGAGATCAGTACTGGCCGCAGTTGATCTCATGCGCTGCTTTAATAGCCCGAAAGCTCTCTCGACAACAGAGTGGGTGGTGCGGAGCTGCTGGTTAAAGTACCTTTGCTCCGGTTCATGTACTCATCCTTGCTATGGGGTGGGCAGATGATGGCAATATAGCTCCCATCACTTGCCCCTAGACAGTTCAAGAACCCCTCCCGCCGAAAGCTCTCCCTCCATTACCTCCGCGGGGTCAGCCAACTGCACCAACCGGTCCAGCAGCACTTCCACAATTGCTGTGCAAACTGCCAGTAGTATGGTGCTGCTGACCATGGAGGTTTCGCCACCAAATTGCTGGGCAACAGAACAGCAGGAGTCGAGTCGTGGCCTGAGGATTTCGGCTATCTGCAGGATAAGGCGACGGGCATCCTGAAGTTCACGACCCACTCAGCGTCTTCCCCACGAGAACAGCACGTTCTCCCACCGGTCTGTGGCTTTCTCCACCCAAACCAGCCTCTCAGCGGGTACGGCCCCGTGCATGGCATCCGTGATTTCAAGCCATGTCTCCCAATAGGTACCGCTCTGTGCACATTGGCTGCCCTTGCACAGCTTTGATTCTCCCCAGTATGGCCTGTTGTCACTGGAGGTAGGGAAATGCAGTGCTGAAGCAGGAGCCGCCTCCAGGGTGTGTTGCACCCCGCTATCCCAGCCAGAAAACAAGTGAGAGCCTTTCTGTACCTTAACATCACATGGTGCCAGTGACTGCAGTAGGCTTAGACCTCTTACTCGCAGGTTCCGCTCAGCAGCAGAAAGGAAGGCCTGGAGCATGATAACAAACACAAGAAGTTCTCGGCATGTGCGTGAGCTGCTGTTGGCCAGCTACTGATTGAAAACGTTCTTGCAAAGCTTATGCTGGGCATGCGTGTGTTGCTGCACCAGGCAGTTATTAAATGGCACAGACATTTCTGTCACAAGCCCGTCAGTGCACACGCCAACTCATCTATAAATGTTACCGATGTTAGCACCACAGAAGCATGCAATTTTTGAATTGGGACATGGGGGAACCACTAATGTTAAGGAATGGGCACATAAGGGGATCTGCAAGGCAGTGAGGCGTCCTAACACCATAGAAAGCTATTGCTGCAGGTTGTTTGTCAGGGGAAGCCAACTGGCTTTGGCTTTTGTCTCTGGGTGCTGTGGTCACCTGGGGTACAGGACCCAGAGAAGTTCGGGGCTGATGGGTACCCTGGCGTTTGCCAACGTTTGGGTGAGGCCTGATGTACAGAGACAACTGTCAGACCCATCCTCTGAGGCAGGCTACGTGCTCATAGTGTGACACATGCACACAATGGGGTTCTATTATTATTATTATTTATATAGCGCCAGCAGTGTACGATCAATCGTTATAGACGGGTCCCTACTCCCAGGGGGCTATGTATGCATGGTGGAGCGCAGACACCGCACAACCCTGCTGCAGTTCCAAGTTCAGCAGAATGGAAGAGTGGGAGCCCCAGATGAGCTGAGAGAGTGGGATGTGAACAAGATCATGCTTTTCTGGAGGGAAGATACCTGGGGGGGTGGGAACCACCGGTCGTGCCTTGATCAGATGCAGAGATGAATCTTTTAGGGGAAACAAGTGACTCGGGGCTATAAGGACTGTGAATCGACTGGAGAGCTTGTTGCCCTATACGAGGTTTGCACACTTGGAGAAGTGCAGAGCCCACTTGTGAGCAGGGATGTTTTCTGCCCCCACGGTAATGTAGAAGACAGAGAAGGGGTACAAAAGATGCATGTTTGACTGGGGGCTTTATGCGAACCAAGAGGAATTTCCAACACCACAGTGGGTGAGATACCTGCCGGTACATCGCTGCGAGCCGTGGATGCGAGAAACCGGGTGGTGACAACACGCAAAGACGGATTGCTTTCAATTTTCACTATAGGTGCTCAATAAAGTATGCGACTTGCTCAATAAACCTGGCATTCTGTGAACAGCAAAAGGTTATTTCCAGCCGCCACGTGCTCACAGGCGTAACCCAAGCATGAATCTCCATGGGTGGGCGGGGATAGCAGGTACTGGACCACCTCCCGGAGTCATAGCCCAGAAGAAACAAACAGCTGGTGCGGCTCCTTCCCATGGTTTGTCGTGGCTGAGTCTCTTCGCGTGGAGGTGGGCAGAGCACAGCGGGGAAGAATGCTTGCCTGCGTATTGGACTTGTCAAAACATCTGAGTGGGGTCTGCGTGGACCAAACCCAGACTCCAGGGGGATGTCGTCTAGTTTGTTAACACTCCTAGAATCCTAGTGCTGGAAGGAACCCCAAGGATTATCGAGTCCCCTTCCCTGCCATTAAAGCAGGAGCCACGGTACCTACACCCTCCCTGGGAGAGGGGTGTCTAATCCATGTTCATTGATGGGCGTGACAGTTTAGTCCACCGCCTGGCTACCCTAATGTCCAGCCTAAATATTTTCTACTTTAATTGAAGACCGTTCCCTCTAGTCCTGTCCTTTTTTCTCATTTAGATTATCTTGACTTAAGCTAGGATTTTGCTGCACTAAGTTAGAAAGTCAAGAAGAGGTTTTGGGGAGCAGAGATTGTTCCATGGTAACAGAATGATTCCATATGCAGTTTCTTGGAGATTTATTGCAGTCTAGTGTGGCAATAAATCTACACCTGGGAGTAACTTTTTGGCATTAAGACACAAGCGGGGAAGAAAATTTCAGTCACCTGATTTTAAAAAGCCTATTTCTTTCTGGAATTTGATCTTCAGTGTTTGGTTTACAATTGCCTCCTGAGCTTGCAAAGCAAAACTGCAGCCTTTTAAAAAAAAAAACCGTTTTATTTTATACTTGATTTGTATTTTTATGTTGTGAAGCGCTCTGAGCACCATTTGGCGGTAGAGTGTTATAAAAATAAAATGTATTCTTATTGTTTGAAACCCGCGATGCACTGTGGCAGAATAAAGCAACCAGGCGGAAGAACGCGGGGTCAGTTTGGAAGGCTAGAGCAGAAGAATCGTGTTAGAATCATTAGCACCTAGGTTTTTTCCCTACTCTTGGCATGAAGATCGGAGTCTGTTGCACAATGAAACGCAAAGAAATCCCAGCCTGGCGGGGATAAAGTTTTATGCATCAGTTTTTCCCCACCCCCCTCTTTCCCCAGATGCCAACGACATGATCGAGATGCAGGGATTCGGCGCAAGCTTGTCATGGCAGCTGGAACACTGCAGCCAGGGCTCTTCATGTCTGTCTTGTTCCACGGGCAGCTCTCCCTATGACCTCGCCAGCTGCTGCAGCTGCATCCATGACAGGTAAACGGGACTGCGGATCTATCGAGAGTAGACCAGCGGCCACCTTGAAAAATCAGTACAAGCTCCGAGAGCTGCATCGAAGTTGGGAGTGGGGGTGCTTAAGGGGTGTGTTCAGGAAGAGGAGGGTCCAAACATGGATCTGTCCCCATGCCATGTGTGCGTGTCCTCTCTCCTCCATTCCCCTAAGCTTAAGCTTTTAGGGTTTAGAAATAGGAACTGGAAAGGGGACAAATAGAGCAGCGGGTGAGTCCTTGGTGGAGATATTTGGTATTGTCTGCCTGCAGCGTGCTTTGCATAGATCGGCCACCACACATGGTTATCATACTAAGCTGGACGTGTTGATTGCAAGGCCCGAGATGAAAATGAATGGTTTTAGACATCATGCTTTTATGGTTTCAAAAGCCATGGGAAGCTCTCTTGGGAGGGGAAGGGATTATGCCTGGAAGCCTGCACCACATGAGAACTCCAGGACAATCCAATGAAAATTCCTCTGGATTTTTCCCTTTGGAAAATTGTCCCCCAAACTTTTCAGATTACTATGAGGTACTAAATTCCAGACATCACAACCCTGCAAAATCATGACCTCTGACCAGAAGACTGAGTAAAGGGTGCTTTCAGAGGTCATAATGTGATGTCTGGAATTTTGCCTTTGGATGTGTAATCACCTAAGTAATAACAGCTACAACAGCCCCTGGCTCCATCCTATAACGTTGTGTCTTGCATAAAAACCCTTCCTCCCAACAGCAGCAGAGAGAGATTTCAGAGGTCTTGGGCTGCACTGGCATGAAACATTCTGACTCTACCACGAGGAAGTCTTGGGGGGGCACCTAAAGCATCAAGAAGAACAAATGAGACTGTCCTTTGTCAGTGCAAGCCCAAGACAGAGGAGACGCCTCTGTTTTCAAACAGCCCAGCAAACACAGCAGGAATAGCTCAGGAAGAATGCTAGCTGAGCCTCCTGGTACTTGTGGTAACTGACATCCTTTCCCCTCTCGTTTAATGAAGCCGTCAAAGCCTCTGAGCACGTTTACTGCATTTGCTGGAGTTACTTTGTAAGATATCTGGGGCAAAAACCTTGCACCAGATTTGTGCCCTGTTCAACTGGTTTTGCACCAGTATAAGCAAGAGAGAGACTGCAATCCTAAGCACAACTGTGATGCTGGGTTAACCAAATGTCTTGCTTTGGGAAATGGGGCAAATCGAGGGGCTTTTCATGGTGCGCTTTGATTCCAAAGTGTTTAATATAACGTTGTTGAAATGTCTCTGTCCAGAACCCCGCTGAAGATGCTGTGCGAAAGCATGAAGAGGCAGATTGTTTCCAGAGCCTTTTATGGATGTAAGTGTTTTTTCCCCCACCCTGGGGGAGATTGGGAGTTTTCCCCCTTAAAGGATGTATGTTGGGTGAGAGTCTGTGGATGTGTCTCGTTCTGCTGCTCTAGCATGCTCCCAGTGACTGCAGTGAAATTTGGGCCGCACGACACTCTTCGCTAGAACCAATAAGCATGTTTTTGGGTGCACAGGCTGAACTGAACCACTTCTCTATAGAAGCATCTGAATCAAATAGTCTCAAGAAATTATTAAGGGACCATTCTAACCCATTTTGCATGCGATTGTGTATAGTAAGCTGTTGCCCAACCCACTGAAAATCCTGAGTCTCCAACAGAACAGTGTCCCCTCCAGGGAGGTTCCTCCGCACCAGCAGATATCCTCTCTCCTTTGTTTGGTAATCGGCTTCCTTACACCAGGGCTTTCCATCTTTCCTCCCAGGGCTCGCTTACTGCCGCCACCTGTCCACAGTCCGGACGCACCTGTCTGCCCTTGTGAACCACACAATTGTCCCGCCGGACAAACCTACCAGTGCAACGGGAGGCCTGACGAAAGAGGTCTGGAGTAAATACCAGAAGGACAAGAAGGTAAAAGGAAACCTTGTTGTGTGCGTGCTAAACTCGCTCCTCCTTCTCAAAGGGAAAAGGCCTCGCGCATCATTGTTCCTTTCTATTCGGCCGCAAGAACCTAGGTTCTCAACCGAGAGGGTGCTGAAGGTATTTTGAGGGAAGGGGGCCTGCGAAAGGACTCCAGCTGGCAAACATCTAGCTGTTCACACACCTGCTGAGCTAGGGGGAAACGCCAACATGATGGGGTGGGAAAGGGGAAGGGAGAGGGGAATCAATAGGAGGGTGGAAAGGGGGAGAGGAAGAGAGGGAGCAAGATGATGCACGTATGTGGTGGGGGGAGGGGCTTCACCTACCACAGAGAAGCAGAGAGCACCCCACCAGAGCACCACATCCAGCTCTGGAAACCTCCCCTCAAGACTGATGCTGACAAGCTGGAGAGAGTTCAGAAGAGAGCAAATCAAGATGATAACGGGGATGGAGGTAAAGGCCTATGCGGAGAGGTTGAAAGAACTGGGAAAGCTTAGCCTAGAAAACAATATTAAAGGGGAGGGGACATTATTACAGTTTTCAAATATGGAACAGGTTACAATGAGCGAAATGGGGCCCAGTTGTTCTCTCTGGTTGCTGAGGACAGGAATAGAGGGAATAGATCTAAATTAAAAGAGAAAAGATTTAGAGTAACCATTGGGAAGAATTTAACTACCAGGGCAGGAGGGTTGTGGAGGCCTTTAAAAACTGATTAGACAAACCTCAGGGAAGGGCATTGGAGTAGATAACATTTGAGGTCTCTTCCACCTCTTCAGTACTAGGATTCTATGCCATCTCTCGGGGATGGTGTAGGTACCTGTGGATTAGATAGAGCTGGAAGGAACCCCAAAGACTGTGATCACCAGTGAGAATGGGATTAGTTGATGCGCGGTCCCCCCCATTACTTAAATGAGGATGCTGGAAGCTTAGTGACGCTGGAAAGCATTTGCTTGTCAGGAAATTTGTGCGGATTGGAGGCTTCTCCTCTGTACGCCTCCTTGCCAGCTCTTTAACTAGGACAGTATTACAGCAGTGGTGCTCAATCTCCTTCCACGAGAGCCTAGATATTGTTCCGTGATGGACACCCATGGGTCGCAAATGCCACCTGCGCTTCCAACCCTAAAATTCTATGCAATTAATTCTCTCCCTCTTTTTTTCTTGACTGCCTTAGAACTACAGAGAATTGGAGTTACTAAGACGAGTTTACTACGGCGGGGTCCAGCATGAAATCCGGAAGGAAGTGTGGCCGTTCTTACTAGGTCACTACAAATTCGGTATGACCAAGAAGGAGATGGATCGGGTAAGTCCCTAACTTTGGAGGGGACTCGAAGGGATTTGCAAGGAGGGGTTCTTCTGTTAAAAAAAATATTGGCACTCAATATCCAAGGATTAAGTAGGCATGATGGCATATTTCAAATGCTGCTACTAGTATATCATTTATATTGGGGAACCTTTTCCCTCCCTGGGGGCACTTTGAAAATTAATACAGGGCCACATAGATGTGTTTGGGGGGGAAGAAAGGGTGCTTAAGGGGTGCACAGGGGAAGAGGGAGGCCTAGCTCATGGATCTGTCCCCTATTCCTTTGTGCATGCCCTCATCTCTGTTCTCTTACCCTCATCTAAGTCTTTCGGTGCTTGGGGGTAAGAACTGGATGTAAAGGGAATAAATAAAAACTAGCTGTGGGCCACATTTGGCCCCTGGGCCTGAGGCTCCCTACCCTTTATTTATTTATTTATTATTATTTATTAAAATTTATATGCCACCCCCTCCTGCTACAAGCATCTCGGGGTGGCTAACAACATTTTAAAATGCATAACAGCTAAAATAAATTAAAACAACCTACAATCCCCAGATTAAAATAACCCATACCCTAACTCAACCCGATCCCCCCCACCCACTACCCATCCCTACCCACTCCCTTCCCCGAAGGCCTGGACGAACCGCCAGGTCTTGCAGGCCCGACAGAAGGCCAGCAGACTCCGGGTCAGCCGAGTATCTTTAAAGCCATGTACTTGGATTTCTCAATGATGGTGTGTTGTGTTGTGGTTCTGGGAGACAGCACTCCTGAGTTCTGTTACTAGCCCATGCCGTCACACTGCTCTCATGCTTTGGGGCAAGTCACTTGGTCATTTCCAAGCATTTTACCTGAAGTCTTATTTGGGCATTTCAGCCAACAGAATCCAGATGCCAAAGTCACTTCTGAAAATGAAAACTCATTATTACCCCCTAGTTTCAGAAGTACCTAAATATTTTAGAAGCCTTAGTTTCTCAGACCAAGAAATAGGAATAGTACATGGCCCTACAGGGATATTTGAGATTTTATACCTATTTGTTAAACGCTCTGTTATGTTGGAAGGAAAATCCCCAATGAAATACAGTGTGTAGTTCAGTTGCAATAAGATACTTGGCAGGCTGTCTGTCTGTCTCTCTCTCTCTCTGTCTGTCTTGGAGGCTAAACAGTGTTGCATGCCCGAAATGCATATTAGCATTCTTGCCTGGGCTAGTAGGCTTTAGAAAAGTGTAGTTATCCCTATGTGGACCCTTCTTAGGTTTGTTTCTCTGACACTGGGCAACTGTCATTTTACACCAGTCCAGACTTAACATGATTTTATTTTTAGTAAAGTTTCCCATCCAGCTGCCATTTCTTGTGTTTTAAATATTGTGGATAACATTCTCAAGCCACGTAAGAAATCCCTCTTTCAAAGTTATTTAGCTGCTCATGAAATCATTATGGTGAGGGTCTGTTCATAAAAAACTGTGATCCTTAGAACAAGATTAGCCACCAGAGTGTCAGGGTCAAACTGCATGAGATGGCAACAGTACCTGGAAGTAACCACCCCAGAGCAAGGGTCTTTAATCCAGGATGTTCAAATGAGGCCCTGGCACTTTTTTGGGTCGGAATTCCACAAGATGCATCTTACTCTGAAGTAAGGTGTCTCCTGCATTGTTGTAGGGGTAAAACTACCCCCGAGCCAGCCTTGGGCACTTTCAGAGGTATCGTGCCTCTTGGTGGTGAGGTCTCAGGGCACCACCACTGCCTCAGTTCCTGAAGGACACCAGAAGCCCCACCACTGCTGCTGCCCCTGAAGTTCACGGTGACGGCACTCTCCTGGCTCTGCCACTGCTCCCAAGGCAGGAACTTTCTGTGGGGTCCATTGCTTGCCCTCCACCTCAATGACCCCATCTCCCATCCATGCTGAGGCTGGCCCTGGCTACCGTGGAAGGAAACTGTGATCATTGAGAGACTACTGAGGTACTTTACCCTGTGGGAGTCAGACATGCTGCACCGCAGATTTCCTTCACAGATCCAGAAGAGCTCCCTTCTGGCTGCCTCTCTTTGTATTCCAGAATCTTGCCAGCTTTCGTACGTGAATCCTTACAGGCTGGCCTGTATTACCCCTATTTTATAAAATGGGGGAAAGCTGGGCACAAATTATCCCATGTAAGTCAACGTTTCAGCTTCAGCAGCTCACAGGTGAGGGGGGGGGTCTTTCCTCATTCATTCCAAACTGCACTACTTTTCACTTCAGCTGCTAAAAGGCACTGCTAAAGCACTCTACAGGTAATAATTAAGCCTTACCACATATATACCTATTGAGAGAGGTACGTTCTACTATTAATCTTTTTTCTTCTGCCCATTTCTCTAAAAACATTGAGGGCTCTAAAATGAACCAATGAGGAGTGGCAATTAGGATTGGTCTAATTGGCACACACAGCCTGCCATTACAACCGCTAGACGCTGTGTCTCCCCCAGCTTTTCCAACGAATGTGCTTTCTTGAAGATCACACCACCAATCCCAGAATGCTCATTCTGGAAACAGATTAGCGATGACAGCTGCTACTGCAATGGTTTTACATCCAGATCATGTTTGCTGCATGCTCCAGATTGGTCTGTTCTGGAACACAGATCACGTTAATTAACTGATCTAATCACCCCATGCATTCTTACAGGGAGAGAATATCGATTTTAATTCTAAACTAAGTTTATAACCCCTTTGTGGGGGAAGATGTTTGGTATTCTTACATGGTCTGACTGTTGATTATTTAAGTTTTAGCACTGCTGATGACAAAGTTCAATAACAAAATATTGTTGGTTTTGATTTTATATTTTTAATCTTATTTGTATGGCTGGTCTGTCCCTCTGTGTATTCTGCACGAAAGCTGAAGGCTACTTTGACAAGTGCTGGAAAGTACCTGCAGGGGTCATTTAGTCCCCCCTTAATTGCACCTATACCAAATCCTGTCTCAAGATATTTAAGTATCTTAGCTTTTACATCTGCAGAGCCATTAAGCAACAGATTAGTGATGAGGAAGTTTCTTACAAAGTAATCCATGGATGTTCAGCGCCTGCGTAATTCTCTCTCACAAGATTTTTGTATCCCAAGGGGACTGAGTGCAGCTGCAGATCACAAGGTCAACTTGACTTCCAGCTTTACAGTCAGAAGGGGGAAGGCTTGGCTCAACTGTTTTGTAAGCAGCATTCTTGTTGCTGAAGACTACATGACTGGCATTTTCAAGACACTAATCCACACGCCACTTTTGAGGCGAGATAAAGTCAGCTGTAAAGAGGAATAATGGTAGCATCACAGGGGCATTGCAAGGCATAATGTTTAAATGCTAAACCTTAATGGCAATAATAATGATAAGCCAGAGCTGGGCAAAGTTCCCAAACCTGACCACATACCAAAGCCTTCAGATGGCTGAGCGCCACAAGAAACATGCACACATGCAGATGTGCATAAACAAGCCTTTGTTGCTTTGCGACTGGCTGGGGGAGACATTGCTCTGTGCTCCTGGCTGTTAAGATTCTGAAAAGCAGCTGTAATTCAGGTGCTGAGACTCAAGTGCAATGATAGAGAGACCCAGGAGTATTAAGGCAACACAAGGCCTGGGAGCAGTCCTGGCTGAGAGCCATGCTTGAACTGCCCAAGAGCTGCGTGCAGCTCCCACATCAGTTGGCCTACTCCTGGCATTGACCGCTGCAGGGAGAGAATCTCTTCTAGCTCATCTCCATCACTGGCACGGTTGGTAGGGGGAATCGCCTGTTGGCAAACAGCCCACAGGCTGGTGCTGGAGACCAGGGCACAGACCCTTGAGGCTGGAAGGAACACACGTACGAACGCAACAGGAGTCTTCCGCAGAAGAACTAGGAAGGCATATTTGAACAGACTGCCGGCAAAGCACTTAATCTGATCAGGGGAGTAGGTAACAATACAAGGGGAGTGCAAAGTTCCAGCTCTGCTTGGTGCTGGCTCAACCAGGATTTAAATACCGCCCCAAGATATCGCTGGAAACAGAAGGTTCAGCCTTCAGGACCTAGTTACTGATATCATGACAAAGCTGGTTTTTCACTGTCTTAGGACAGTTACAAACAGAATGGAAAAGGAGATATTATCTTTCCATTTAACAAACCTCTAGTCTAGTTTACATATTGCTCTAAACATATTGCCCACAACTAGCGCCATGTTAACATGTTTCCAAGGGCTATTTGGAGCCAGAGAGTCCAGGAGGTCTTATCAGCTGCTGAGTCCTTGACTGCCTAGGAGGAGCGAGTCAATCCCCCCCTGGTCAGTAGCTATCTCTATCTTTCCTGCTCTCCTCCCTCCAACGGGGCCCTGTCTGTTGGAACTTATTTGTGCTCTGGCAAAACAACACCATGCCAACAGCACCCCAACTTAGAGGGGGACCTTTAGCATTTGGGATTCTTTACACACTGTAGTTGTACCCTCACACCCTTGTGAAGGATGACATTACTCCTGTTTTACAGATGGAGAGATGACACTAAGAGGTAAGCAACTTGCCCAAGGCCACCATCTAGAGGGGGATGAACCGTGAAATCCTAGGCCTTAACATGTGAGGCTCTGCCTCAAAGACCGCCTCTAGGAAGCTCCAGCAGCAGGGCAAAAACAGCAGCTCTGCTTTTCTTTTTCCTGAGGAATCCATGGCAACATGCCCCTAAGCAGCCACTTCTCAGGGAGTTGTTAGTAAGGGCACAAGAGCCACACATGGCTTGTGAGCCTCCATTTGTCTACCTCTGTAACAGACTGTATTTAATGCGCCTGTCCGCTGCATTTGGTGGAGAACTTTGTTCAGATGCCTCGACTGCTTCACAGATGCTGAACAGCCATAAATAGCTTTAGCGTGGACACTAAGCTCTCCATATTCTGGACATGAATGATTTATTGCCTCTACGTTCTAGTAATATCTTGTAGTCATCCATCACTGTCATAGATCCAGGCCTGGGCTCGTCAGAAACATGCATTTCCTCTCCAGCTTCCCGCCAAAAGCTTGGGCTTTGTGATTTATGACTCAACACCTACTGCGAGTGAGACAGATCAAGGAGCTCCAAGCCAGAGGACTCTACAATAGCAGTTCCAACTGACACAGCCTGAAGTGCTCTCACGCTGGTGGTCTACAGCACTTGGCAAGCAAAAGACCAGCAAATTATTCTGCGACCCGTAAAAAAGTGCAGGGGTTTTCTTCATCTTGCTTCCTTTTCTTTCTGCTGTGATAAGTTCGATACATTATTATTTTCCTTTTGCCCTTGTGCGGACATTGACTTAGTCTTACTATCACTATGGCCCATTGTTTTCTATGAAATGGAGGGGGGGTGGGGAGTCTGGCTCCATATTCTGGCTCTAGGGTGACTTTCAAGCAATGAAAGAATTGGTCCTCAGCTTCATAAACACCGTTTCCCCATCTCACACATCTGAGGTAGAGACTGAATGAGCTAGAGCTGAAACGAATAGCAGATTTTTTTCCATCTTCCAACAGAAATTGTTCACATTGCAAACAGTTCTCTGAATATCAGCAGCCAAAACAGGTTTTTGTATATCCATTTCGGTGGGTATTCCATTTCAGTTACTTTGTTTTGGCTGTTGCACACATGCAACAGCATCAACATGAAACACCAAAAAGGGATATCAGACGAAACGCGCACACATAACTGTTGTTATCCACTTTGTCAGTTTTGGTTTAGAGAGCCCAAATCTGATGGGTCTGTTTTCATGAATATTCGTTTCAGGTCTAGAACATCTGACTTGCCCAAGATCACATAGGAAACACATGACAGAGGCAAGAATTGAACCCAGATCTCACAGTCCAGTGCCTTAACCATAAAACTGTACTTAACAATAATTGTTTGGCCTGGGTAGCTCTTGGTCATGGACTTTCAACTCCTAGGCTTGAGTTTGGATCCTGAGCTGAGTTTTTTCCTTGTTGGAGATGGCATTCCATGTAAGCTCTGTGTTGGATTGCTCTTGAGTTTCCGATCCTACACTGTAGTTTGAGTGCCTCACTAGCTTTTCCAGTTTCTCCCAGGCTATGTTAACCTCTCCTTGGAGAGGAAGGCAGTGTCTTAGCTGTTAAGTCTCCTTTCTTTTAAGGTGGATGAAGATATCGCTCTCAGGTACCAGAAGGTGATGGCTGAGTGGAAAGCTTGTGAGGTGATTGTGAAGCAGCGGGAGAAAGAGTCCCAATCTGCTGGCTACGTTAAGTTCTCCTCGGGCAGCAGCATCGATAGCCATGTTCAGCGACTGATCCACAGAGACTCCACCATCAGCAATGATGTAAGAGGATTCTGCTTGCACTGGAGGTTGAGGGGAGGGGGAGGCGGCTGTGTCACCCTTTCTCACAGATGAGGAGTGTTCCAATGCAGTGGGCGAGATCACATGTGTAGCACGCAGGGTTAGGAGACTAAAGACATTTATGGCACCTTCACAGGTTACAGGGCTCATTCAGAGCTGGAGCAGGCTAAACCTGGGAAGCTCAGGGAGCCCGGCAGCTTCGTGACACGCAATGGCTGCGTCACTGAAGGCTGTGGGTTCAAGTCCTGTTTGATCTTTCAGTGTCCACCAAGCTCTGAATGAGTAGCTGAGCCATTGGGTTGGGGAAGTTTGGTTGGACATGGTGCTGGCCGTACTACCCCGTTGTACGCGCTAGGCCACAGAAACTGGTGGGCCTTAGCTACACCATCCTGATGGGCCACATGGCTGGAAGCAGACATCAACTTGATTTTTGAACTCCATGATCAAGAGCTACCCAGAATGCTTTGATAGTCCTACCCTTGGTACACCCTGGAGTTACTCCTAATATGTCCCTATGCCAGGGATTACAACAAGGCTTGTAGAAAGCCAGCCCGTGACTAGTCCTGAACAGCCCCAGCACAGAGGGAATTCTCTTAGTTGGCCAAGGGATTTCAGTGATGTTGCTAAAGCACCCTGGAGGCCAACAAGGGAGAAGTCCCTTTAATTTTTAAGAGCATCTTTCTGGTTTGGAACACTGTAGAATTTTTCAATCTTTAATTTCCAGGTCTGCAGTTCAAATCCTGACAAGAATAATAGCAAATGGCAGTTACTAGCTACCCCACTGGGTCCTAGCCTAGTTCCTAGCAGAGAAGTGTTCACATCATGAAGGTCACCCAAGCGTTGGTTGTAGTCATTCCCTTGTACAGCTTGCACTCCCATGCTGTATCTGACACCTTTCAAAAGTCCTTAAATTCATACACAAAGATACAACCCTAATGACTGAAACTGTTGAAAGGACGAAACTCAGACAATGCTGTGTTGTGAGGAACGATCCCATATTTCTGGAGGATACAGAGATGGAACAGACCTTTCTGATCATTATACTAAACATCTGTTGCTATAAAAGCCAAGAGGAGTACTTCTCTCACATACAGAGCAAGGTTACTCTAAGCTATATTGTACCCTCCATGCAATATTCCGATTCTTTGGGGTAACTTGGAACAGAAGGAGCAAGAGTTAGAGACTCAAAGGTATTGATTAGTAGTCAACTTGAAAGACCTTAAAAGGGCTTTTTTAATTTTAATTTGTTTATAAAGGTGGGGCGTGGGGGGGTGTTTAAGATGGGAGCAAACTCCCAAAGATCTTTTGTGTAGAAAAAGTAAGGTTGCCTTGTTGGTCCCAAACACAGGTCAGAGAGACAAAGTAGTACAGAGATATCTTTTATTGCATCAACTACAGTTGGTGAAGGTATACAGGCTCTCTTACTTCATGGTCCTTCATCAGTCAGCAATGACTGTAGTTGGTGCAATAAAAGATATCATTGTACTACTTTGTCAAAAATCTTTTGTCAGCGTTGAACAGGGCTGTAAAAACTCACTAACCTGAGGCGAGTAAACTTTTGGGGAATGGATGAATGGGATTGTCTAATGTCACCTGCAGTTCTGGGGTCAGTGAACATCTGGTGCGGGGAAGGAGGCACAGGAGAATCTGTCTGCAGCCCCAGAGCTGGGACTGAATGCTGCAGGTCAGAGGGGCTCTCCTATTTCTGACCTATTCCTCCCCATCAGATGGTTAGCAGGAAGTAGGGGAACCCTGAATGTAGTCTCAGCCTGGACCTTAGTAGTGGACTCAGGGCTGCTGACAGGGACTCCACACGACTCCCCTGATCAGATGGTCAGCAGGGTGTAAGGAGAATTGCTGGCAAGTAGGCGATTATGCCTGGCCAGCGGAGCATATATTTGTTTTCGATGTGAAGTAGTAAGTTTCCAAGTAGGTATCATTTTCCCATTCCTCTTCTGAGCTTAACAACCCTCTAATTACATTGCAAAGGTTAAGCAGATTCTCACTATTCAAATGTGCTATAGGTACATACATCATAGGATATTGTACAGATGATCCAATACCCAGTGACCAGACTGCTTGCATGCAATTAACTGCCATTCATAGCGAGAGCACCATTTTCTAAATGGATACCTTTCTTTTTTTCTCCCTGCAATCTCCTCCCAATCAAATCATCATCAGGTCTTTATATCTGTAGATGACATGGACTCCACAGAGCGAGACCTAAAACGTCAGGATGACCCATCTTTGACTGTGGTGAATGTTGATGCACCGACATCCGTTGCCGTGGTAGAACAGCAGTCGGTAGAATTTGATTCTCCAGACTCTGGGCTGCCTTCTTCGCGGAATTACTCCGTCGCTTCAGGCATTCTCTCCAGCATCGACGATGGGCAGAGCATTTGCTTTGAAGATGGGGCAGAGGAAGAAGCTAGCACAGACTTGGAGAGACCAGATATGGATCACACACGATTGAAAGCCAAGGCAATTGCCCTGGAACCTCAAGATTCTTTATTGGAAGAACAGACATGTCCCCAGTTGGATTATCATGTGCCAGTTGAGGATATAATTTCTGTTTGTGCTGCATCTTATACAGTAGGTTACTGGTTATTGGGTTTTCAGTCCTGTAAGCCACATAAAGGGTGTGTATTTTGTCCCATCTGGTGCCTGATTTAGAGAGTCTTATCAGAGTTGGAAATGACCTTAAGGATCATCTAGTCCAACGTCCTGCTTGGAGGCAGGATGACTACAGCTATCAGTCCGTTACAGCCTAGTTAGACAACCTGGCTTTTTAAGCTCAAGCTGTAGAGACTGAAGGCTAGCTCTGGAAATTGTTGGTTTGGTCCTTGGTGTCCCAGTCAAAATGGCAGCCATCACACGCTAGCATTTGGCTACAGAACAGTAACCCCTGCTTTGCCAGCATGACCCCATTCTGAGACTTCAATATGATCCTGTGACCCTAGACCACAACACCAATATGTAAAGTCTATCACTATCACATGGAATCATGATTTCTATCAGCAGATAATCTATTCCCATTCATGTCTCAAACAATACTTAGAGCATCCTGGCTGTAGGAGGTTCTTGCTTTCCTTTCAATAGGCCTTCTATCTTAGCTTTTCTTTCCAACAGCATTTAACCAAAGACGGGCCAAAACCAAACATGCCAGAAGGGTAAATCTGAATCCAAACCCACTTCACTATTTTGCTTTTAAAACTGGATCCAACCCAGAAAGAGCCTTTATCCTAGCTTTGGTTCAGATACAGCTGAAATAAAGGGGAAATGTCTTGAAATTCCTACTTTATAGAATCATAATCTTTATTCTGCCCTACAACTGGAACCTTTTAGCAATAGGAACTTGTATTCACTGCATTATACCCATTGCCAGCAATGGGGTGGGGGAAAGCAGTGAACATGGGTCCCTGATTTTAGTCCTAATCCTAGCTGGTATCTGAATGCCACCTTCTCAGATTTTCAAATGGTGACAGGTTGATGAAATTGTCTTGCTTGCAGACTTGCACTGCACACGCTGAGTTCTCGCTTACTAATAATCTACTACAAAGCTGGGATATGCTGGTGTATCAAGCCGTGAGAGTCTGGAACTCTGAATAGCAATGCCTTTAATGTATTTGACAAATGCACTGCTGTTTATAGAGGCTTTCCAGAGGCAATGTATGGTCAAGAAAAGGAAAGCATGGTAAGATGCACTCTTAACAACTATCGTTTTAAAATTAAGCTGTGGGCCATATATTTTTTTATTGCACCCAAGTGCATTCAGTACAGGAGTAAGGAAGCTCAGGCACAGAGGCCAAATGCATGCTGTCGCTAGTTGTTTTGTTTCTCACCCCCCTTTCCAGTTCTTGGTTTTGGCCCCTGGATGCAGTTCCTACCCCTGAACACTGAGCTCAGGGCAAGGGAGCAGAGATTAGGGCATGCACACAAGGACAGATACAAGGTCTGGATCCTCCTCCTCCTTCCCCCATCATCTATATAGCCCTCGAGAGGGAAAAGATTCCTTGGGTGGAATAAGCCTGTGATGATGTGCTGGTCATTCAATCTTCTGGGTTTACAAGTCCACAAGTAAGTTCCGGATGCATTCTTCCCACACGCTGCCCTGAGGCAGCCTAAAGTAGCCACAGCTGTAGACGTGAGGGGCTGCCATGGAAACCAAGTGACCACAGCTGCCTGGAGCAAAGCAGTTTACCAGAAGAATGTTTTACACACACACATTCTGGGAAAAGTTCTACACAGAAGTTCAAAGAACCAGATGTTTAAGATCTGGGTGAGTGATTTAGACACACAGAAAGTTCAGGATGTAACAGCAAACATGCAAGAGAAATGTGTGTGTAAAAACACCCACTGGTTGCACCTGTTTAAGGAAACCCCCATTCAGGAGCCAGGCAGGCCAACCCTAGCCTCCCTCACAGCATGGAAACTGCTGGCTAGATTCAGCTGTCTTGCAGCCCCTGTTCAAAACTAGTCTTTAAGCAAGCATCTTCTACTTAACAGCACCCATTTGACACACATTTTTATCTTCTAGATAGAATTATTGGACACTGTTGCCTTAAATCTGCATAGAATTGATAAGGATGTACAAAGATGTGATCGGAATTACTGGTACTTCACTGACGATAACCTGGAGAAACTCAGAAACATCATGTGCAGGTAACCCCACAAGCTTGAAAAGCAAACTCTTCTTTGAGTTTCATTGATTTCATCCCTAGAAAATCCAATGTACCTTTTCCACAGATTTTATGGACAGTGAAGCCCCGCTCAAGTTGAATTCAGTGGAACATTTAAAACACACTTATCAGAACTGCAGCTTAAACAGGCCTTAAAGAAACAGTCCAACAGAAATTAATGCGGCGATTTTCATTCTTAGCATTTATTTACAAGAGAGTAAGCTGAACAAAGAGAAGTACCTACTTGCAGAGAGGAGGGAGGGGCTCCCTGCTAATCAGCTGAAAAGCAGAATTTTCCCTCCCTCCCCTGCAAGATCAATTAACAGTCTTTTAAATGGCAGTTAGCACATTTGATTTTCAACTTATGTACCGCAGCTTTAATGTGTTAATTTAAGTGAGTCCATTATAAACAGGGGACTGTTGAAGCCCCAATATTGAGGAAACTGCTTGAGCTACAGTTCTGAAAATGTATCCATGGCTTATATTTGTAGGGGACTGTCATACATGCAAAATTTGAAGAAGATACAACCAGAAAATCAAAAGTTATAACTCTTTAAAAGTTAGTTGCTAGTGGTAAAAATGCACTGAGTCCCGACAATTTTGAACCATCGATATCACCACCCTCCCACCCCAGCCCCAACGAGTTGAGCTCCGGGCCTTCACAGTCTTGAAGCCTGAGATGGCCACCAAGTGCTACTGTAGTACGATATGCTTGGTGCAGCCAAAACAGAGTTATTAAACATTTAAAGAATCAATTCTGCTGGCTCACGCATGTGCAGTAATGCCCGTGCTTCTAGGAGCCGGGGGAGCTTGAGCAGCAGCAAGGTGAGAAGGGAGGAAGGGGAGGGACTAGCCACCACCTCCCTCCCACTCGCTCTGCTGCTACTCAAGCTTTGCGCCCATGGTCCTTTCCCCCATCTCCCAGTCCCATTTCCCTTACTCGGGTCAAGGATGGCTGCTTCCTCTGCCTCTCTGCTCAGAACCGCTGCTGCTCCCCCAGCTACCAGCAGCCTCCCCAGGGGCACCAGGGGCCTGAGAAGAGTGGGCAGGAGCAGCCCCCGGACATGGCTTGGACCCGGTACTCATGGGGCAAAATGTGCAGCATTTGGCTCTGGGAAAAACTCTGGGAGGTAAAATCCTCCGCAGCTTTTGGCTCGTGAGAAAACGAAATTGTGCAGCTTTGCTTCCCATCATGTGTAAGCTACAGCGATCTTTTTCCAGCTCTGTATCCTCTGCATGATGGGAGGCAAAGCCACGTGGTTTTGTTTTCTCATGAGACAAACTGCGGGCTGGAAGTGGCGATTCTGCCTGCTTCTCAGCACTGCCTGACCCGGGAGCGAGCTGGAGGTGTCCTGGAGGACGGTTTGCTTCTTTTTGAAGTGTCGGGCTGCTCGTGCTGGTGAGTGGGTGAGCCATGAGTGGTTGATTTCTTTAGAGGCAGGGATTGCCACCTGTGTCAGTTTCAAAGTGTGCTCTGATTTTCCCCCCTCATCCTGATTTCCCACTTCATCCTTCCTCTCCTTCCTCACTGTCAATAACTATTGATGGAGTCACTATCCTGCCTGTCCCCCAAGCCCGTAGCCTAGGCTTCATCTTTGACTCAGCCCTTTCTTTTAAACCCTACATTGACTCTGTTGGAATCCTGTCGTTTCTCCCTCCATAACATTGCTAAGATTCGCCCTTTTCTCTCTGCCTCGTCTGCCAAAACTCTTGTTCATGCTCTGGTCATCTCTCGCCTCGATTACTGTAACCTCCTTCTCACTGGCCTTCCCCGGTCTCACCTTTCTCCCCTCATCTCTGTCCAAAACTCTGCTGCCAGGGTCATCTACCTCGCCAGTCGCTTCGACCATGTGCAGCCCCTCCTCTCTTCGCTTCACTGGCTTCCCCTTCCTGAACGAATCCTGCACAAGCTCCTAGTCTTCACCTATAAAGCTCTTCACAACCTTGCTCCCCCCTACCTCTCTGCACTTATCGCCCTCCATACTCCAGCCCGTGCACTTCGCTCCTCCTCTGTCCCCTCTCTCACCCTTCCATGCCTTCCCTGCTCCCCTAAGCGCCTTCGTCCCTTCTCACTTGCTGCCCCCCATGCCTGGAACTCCCTCCCTGTCCACATCTGCCTTGCCCCCTCCCTTCATACCTTCAAAGCTCTCCTTAAAACTCACCTCTTTCGCTCTGCTCTGTCTGACTCTTTATCCTGCTGAGCCACTATTCCTATACCTACGATCTGTTTACCCTTATCCTTGCAACATGGACCTGCCTGCTGTCATTCTTATCGTAACCAAGCCAAGTACGTGCACTTGAGACCTCGCATCTTCATGAATGTTAGACCCCTTGTCTCTCCCTCTGTTCCCCTTCCTAAGTCTCTTCCCCCAGCTCCTCTCTCTCAGATTGTAAGCCCTAGGGGCAGGGACCATGTCTATTTTATTACTTTGTAAAGTGCCAGGTACACTGCTGGCGCTATATAAATGTTTGTTAATAATAATAATAATAATAATAATTTCAGAATTAGCTGTAAAAATGTAGCTTTCAATTTTTCCCTGGGAGTGTGAAGAGGAAAATCTACACCAAGACTGAATTACCTACCCTCGGGCATCTGCAGGAAACTATTACTCCTGTCCCTTAACTCCTAAGATGCTGTTTCCCTCCTTAGTGTAGAAAGCATCTTTCCATAATCTTGTCATGACAGAGTAAAGCTCTTCTAAATAGTATAGTGAATATCATCTCAATATAGGGATCTCATCGGTAGGAGTGGGAATCATGAAATAAAACCCTACGCTACTTCAACTATTCAAAAGCGGTTTGTTTTGTTTTCTTGAACAAAGCCAATGAGGCGAACAAAGCCATATTGGAAAACAAACATTCCATGCACTTGTAACAGTTCTATGACAGCCAGAGTATGTCAGGTGCTTCAAAACACAAATATCCAGATATAATCCTTGCATCAAAGAGATTAATCTTGTACTGCCTTTGATACAGTGTGCGTGAGTTACTGATATCAGGGGCAGCTGAGGTGATGAAATCAGGGGTTACAGCAATAAACTATTCTTGTAAGGCGTGGGTAACGCACAACAATTCTGTTAACATGGATGACTTAATAGTAAAATGGGGTTCTCAGCATCACAAAGTTTAAAGGGGGTCTCAGAGTGGAACGCCTTCCCCTAAGCGAAGGGAGCCTGGCTGTTGGGGGACAAAGAAGGACCCTCCTTTTCCAGATTACACTATTTTATTTACGTCCAATTTATATGACCATCCTTTAAGCACCCACACCCCAATTTGTGCCAGCTTCAGAAAGCTGTAGCTTTACATTTTTCCCTGAGAATGTGGGGAGGAAAATCTACACCAAGACTGAATTACCCTCGGGCATCTGCATGAGACTAATACTCATTATATACAAACAAAGGAGGGAGACTGCAGATGAAAGCAGAGTAGGACAAAAATATTCTAACGCCGGTATAGGATACGTGAGGTCCTATATTGACACAATGTATCAATGATACATTTCCTCAGGTGATACAATGTGGCATGGAGCTGCAGCAGAATATGATTTTCATCTGTGCAAAGGTACTTCCAGAGAAGTCCAAATTTTAAGCTGTGCAACTAGCAGCTCCGTTCCCCTATCTATGAAGGCTAAGCCTGTCCAGGCTGCTGCACCGGTGATAGCACCACTGCGCAAAGGACCTTCCCCAGCGCATCGCTAGCCTAGAGGTTCCCTGCCGGGGGAAGTGGGGTAGAGGTTCCCAACCCTCCCCCTCCCCCAGGGAACCCTCCAAAAAGCTATGAAATTATCTCAAACAAAACACTTTACAGTTTACAAAACCATTAAAGGCAGAAATGTTTCCAAGACAAACAAAAAACTTTCCTCCTCCAAAAACGTTTCACAAAATAGATTTTACCCTAACTTAAACTCCCCCAAAATGTTTAACAATATAAACACCAAAAATGGAAATGTACACGTTCTGATCTATATTGCATAATGCACCATCGACATTAACAGAACATAAGTACTTAATTTATTATCATACATGCTTACTCTTATTACTATTTACCACTAACTAAACTATGACATTATTTCTTTACAGGTCATTTATATCATAAGTTGCTTACGAAAAAAAATTCAAACTCCTTAACTCGGTCCTTTTGCGCCGAATTGCATTGCATACAACTGAATGTATAAAATTGTCTGCATTGACACCGGGGCCAATCCCATGTCTTGCGTGCGCTGCGCGTGGCACAACTTATATACACACAAATGCACATAAAGTGCACACACGTCTATTGAAGGCACAGTGTGTCATGAGGATTCTGGCTTGGGATTGAGCCACTGTCAACATTTCATTGCATAAAGTGTATACCGTATGAATCATGCATTGGCCACCAGCCTAATCTCCTCAAGAGTAAGCCACCTAAGTGAGGTGTTTGATTAAATATTAATGCCTCTTCCATTTCTTTCCACTTTGCAGTTATGTGTGGGAGCATCTGGAAGTTGGATACGTCCAAGGGATGTGTGATCTGTTGGCCCCGCTCCTGGTTGTACTTGACAATGGTAGGATGCCCACATTTTCCTTTTGTGATTCTTTGCCAGCCTTAGCAATAAAGGTGATGGTCCCTTACAGCTGAGCCTAGAGATGCTGTTTGTGCATGGAAGGCGGTATCAAACTCCCACTGAAAGCTGTAGGAGTTCAGAGTTTGTGCCATTTGGGCACTTTGAAAATTTACCCCCGTTGGGAACAAGTTGTATACTTTGTGCAAACAGCTTCCCGGAAAGCAGCCTGCAGGATTCTAGTTATCTATCCCTGCTGTGCATTCTAATTATTGCTAAATGACAAGTGGCATCTTGACTTGCAGGGGAGATAATGTCCTTCGCTTTGTGGTGTTTAGACCAGACTAAAATTGGCTCAGGTTACAAGTTAGTCAGCAATATTTTTACAGGTGCTGACAGTGAGGTGGCCACTCTTTCTACCTCCTCAGTCAGAGAGGGGCTGTAGTCCGAATTAGGTTGAGATTACCGTACCATGCTCCACTTGTTAGCCAGAATCACTACTGGTCCTGCCAAATGGGATAAAGCTGCTCTCTTCTCAGTCTGTTTCCCTGCAGCTTATTGTCTAATTCAGCTCAAGCATGAGGTCCTAGTCGCTGCAATTCTCCTACCACTTTGACCTGGTAGTTAGGGCACTGAACCGAGGATATAGGTCAGGGCTGGGGAACCACAGGCCTGGGGTCAAATGCAGACTGCCTTTCTGTGGCCCCTTTCTAGTTCCTCAATCTGTCCCCTGGATCCAATTCCTGCCCCAAAGAGTTAAAAAACTACACTCAAGATAAGAATACAGGGGTGCACAGCACACAAGGATAGGGTACAGATTCATGGCATAGATCCATGAGCTAGATTCTAGGCCCTCCCTTTCCTTTTTCCACCCTAACTTCTTTCAAGCCCTTTTTACCTTCAACTTCAACTTCTTTGCAGCCCTCGAAGCTTGTACTAATTTTCAAAGTGGCCCCTGGGAGGGAAAAAGGTTCCCCACCCCTGTTGTAGGTCCTACTTGTCAGTCACCTGATACACAACCTTAGCCAAAACGTTTTAACCTCTTTGCTCCTCCATCGCCCTCCCATCCTCTTTCTGAGATGTCCTTTAGAGCAGGGATGAGGAACCTCAGACCTAGGGGCCAAATACAGTTCATGGCTAGTTTTTATTTGGCCCCTTTCCTGTTCCTACCCCCCAAGCACTGAAAGGCTGAGCTCAGAGTAAGGGAGCAGAGATGAGGGCATGACCATAGGAATAGGGGGCAGATCTATGGCACAGATCCATGAAATGGACCATCCTCTTCCAGAGCACATTCCTTGATCACCCCTACCCCAACTTCTACGTAGCCTTGAGTTTGTACTAATATTCAAAGTGGGTCCCTGGGAGGGAAGAAGTTCCCCACCCCTGGTTTAGGCTGTGAAGTTTTATTGTAGGGACAGTGTCGTACTAGGACTGTACAGCACCAAGCGCAGTGGGGCTGTGATCTCTGAGGAAGCGTCCAGGTGCTATTGTGATAATTACTTGTGTTGTACTCGCAGATCAACTGGCATACAGCTGCTTCAGCCACCTAATGAAAAGAATGAGCCAGAACTTCCCCAATGGGGGGGCCATGGACACCCATTTTGCCAACATGCGATCCCTTATTCAGGTGAGTCCTCATATAAGGCCCTCATGGGAGGGGAGAGATGTTTAGAGCTATACGTCAGGGTTGGGTTTTTTACTTCCTTTCCCTTCGTGATCCTTGTCCCCTGCCCAAAGAACTGAGGAGGAGTGGGGCCAGGCAAGAGCTAGGGGGCAGGGCAGGGGGATTGTGCAAATGCATCTCCCTGCACCTTCCTCCCAGCACACATGGCTTCAGGGAAAGCACATCTAATTTGCTGCTCATCTAGCAGAATTATTGAGATGGTTGGTGATAAAGGCACAAAAAATAGTGTGTTGGGGGGCGCATCTCACTGGTCACCTCAGACACCACCCGTTACAAAAAATGTCACGTTCAGGGCATCAATGGGTATAAAGCAGAGGCAAAAGAGGGTTGCTATCGCTGGCATCTTTAGGTGGTAATTGTGATAAATGAAAGCATTCTGTGGCCAAGGGGAGTTAAGGCAGCTTCCCTCCCAGTACCAAATATAAGCAAGATGGGAAACAAAGCATTTCAAGGTAGAAGTCCTTGCCTGTCCCCACTTGGCTGTCCTACAGTCCCAACTCAAACGTCAGTCCTGTAACTTGGGTGACACGAGTCTTGCTTGATTGATCCAGGGAAAGGGGAAGAAAAGTATTGTACGGGCGAGCTTTCCTGTGGGGATCCTGCATGGTGCTCGCTACACAAGCACTGAGTGGTCCTAGTTATAAGTACTAGACATGAAATATTTGGAGATGGCTGGCTGTATACTAAGCCAGGGGTGGGGAACCTCAGGCCAGGAGCCAAATGCAGCCTCTGGCCAGTTTTTAGGTGGCTCCTTTCCAGGTCCTGTCCTTAAATTCATTTCCTACTCCTGAGCAATGAAAAATGGAGCTCAGACCCATCCACCCCTCACTAAAAAGCAAAACCCCTGTCACTTTAACTGCTGAACACGCTTCATGGCACCTCCTGTCCTCTGCAGTGGAGAATAGCTTTTGTTAAAGGGAAACCAGCATCTGAAATGAGGAGAGGCAAAGAGGTGGCCACCCCTTCTTTCAACAGGATGCTTAGGGAAGGGTGGTACAAATGGGGTTTGACACGACCACACCCTTTCCCTGGGCAGCATGACATCATGGTGTTTGGAAAGGAGCAGGGCACAGGAGTTCTCCCACTGCCTGCAGCCCAGGTGCCCCCAGACACTACTTTGCATAGATTGCATCCCTGTTATACTGCACAGTTACCACTAGAGGTCTCCACATCATTTCTCTTTGTGGGTGGCTGAACCCAAAGCTTGTACGGCTACCGGGTGAATAATTACATGAAGGGTGTAGGGGTATTTGTTATTTGATTTTCATGGTGGACTGTTAAAACATTACAGCAGATTTTAAAGTGTAATAAACAAAACAGAAATGGATTCAATAAAAGAGTGCCCCTGGGGTGATCGGATTTGATGTATGGCAATTCGGCTGCAATATCGTTGCCAAATGACAACTTGCTTAGGGAATCCAGGAGGATGCTGGGGCGCTTGCATGAGCTGCTTAGCCAATAGCCTATCAGGAGCCATCTGGGAGAAATCGCTGCTACTCTGATTCACTGACATGTTTCATTTTCCGAGTCGCTTGCCCAACATCTGGCAAGAAGCAATTCCCTTTTATGGATTTTACAATTCTACGATGTGGAAAGACTTCAAACTTTAAATACAGATTTCTCCATAGACATAAATGGGACCCATTACAATTTAGAGAAGCATCAAGTTCTCTTCACCTAACAAGATTGCATAGGATATTTAAAGGGAGAAATTATAGCTGTAGTTTGGGGGATGGGTGAAAAGATGGAACATAAAAGTTTCAAAAGTGGCTTATGTTTAATTCAGCAACTTTTACTCAGATACACACACACAACAGCTACTCCCCTATCTGTGTGTGTATAATAATTATATATATATATACGCACATAGATAGATAGATATAGCTACATAGATGTGTGTGCATATATATATATACACACATACATGCATACGTGTGTGTGTGTATATTATTATTATTAGCAAGCATTTATATAGCACCAGCAATCTACCTGACACTTTACAAAGTGATGGAATAGACACAGT
>QEPC01007512.1:8650980-8728207 GCA_003113815.1 Sphenodon punctatus
GGGGGGGGGGGGAAGAAGCTGGGAGAAGAAAAGTAGAGAGAGAAAAAGATGGACAGGAAGAGGAGAAGGGAAAGAAAAGGCAAGAAAAGAGGGCAGACATGTTAGCGAGTAAGATAGGAGGGGGAAATACAGTAGAAAAGAAATGGGAGAAAAGTAACCTCACCAGTTCTCGGCCCGCTGGTCGGTGGAGCTTGGGGTGGCAGGAAGGCCAAACCTCAGGAGAGTCGCGGTGTCCTCAAGCGATGACAGCCGAGGATGCTGGGAGAGTATGCAGACGAGCTGCAACCTCACCAGTTCTCGGCCTGCTGGTCGGTGGAGCTTGGGGTGGCAGGAAGGCCAAACCCCAGGAGAGTCAGTATATATTACAGGATACTACACAGGTCCAGGCTGTACTGCGAGATACTTTCCAACTTTTTAATCTAGCCGATCAGCTTACCTAAGGATACAAGGGAAATGGAAAAAGTCACTATGCTTGTATGAGAGGCTGATCTTCCTTTTGCTGAGTTACTCCTAATCAGGGCTGTAAAACTGTATAAAATAGTTCACAAACCTGGCATTTGCAGTGAGGACGGTGACTAGGGTGGTACAAATCCACACCCCAGCTCAAAAAATATATACGCAGGCAAGTGGATTTAAAAACAAACAAACAAACAAAACAACCCTGCTCCTAACTTTATGTCTGCATTGGTGACAGTCAGTAAGAGAAAGGCGATGCAGTGTTAAATCTGGGGCAAAGCCACAGCTCCAATACCCTCAGAGTTCAGAGCTGAACTTGGTTCTGAGTTTGTCAAATTTTTCATGGTAGGTCTTCAAAAGTTCTTGCTGGTCATTGAATCAATGGCTAAATTCACACTGGACTTCAATGGGAGGAGCACTATGCCAATTCAGACTATACTGGAAATCCTTTCTTCAATGTATCCTTTTCATTTAGACCAGAATAAAAGCAGTGTTCTAAGGGAACAAAAACAGTGTTCCTAGCTTGATAACCCACTACAGCAACCATTTTATAGATTTCCCAGACAGAAACATCAAGACAGTTATTAAAAAGACAGAGTGAAGGATATTTTATTGTTAATTATACAGGCACGGTAGTTATATAGTTAAGGCAAGTAGCACTCTCCATTATAAAATACAATCTATTCCTTATGAAATCAAGATAACTTATGCTATCATTATAAAATTAGTTATGGAGAATCACTTGGGTTAGAAGTAAACCAAAGGTTTTTTGATTGTGGAATTATTTCTACAGCATCAGCAACACGCCTGGCATCGTTAAAGATGGAGACAAAGTAGGCTGCATTCCCATCTGCAGCGGTGGAAGACACTGCAGGGGGGAGGAGCCGGATGACCGGAAAAGAGTCGATGCGAACAGGGATCTGCCGCGGCTTCTCGCGCGCATGTCAGGGGGCAAAATCCTGTCCTGACATGCACGAGAGAAGCCCCGGCAGATCCCTGTTTGCACCGGCTCCTCCCCACTGCCGCGTCTTCCCTCGCCGCTCTTTTTGCTGCCACCACCGCAGATGGGAACGCAGCCGTAGTTNTATTATTATTATCACGGAGTACCCAAATTAAAGACTTTTGTATCAATGGAGGGAAGCAACAGCTATCACAAAACAATGACTATTTCCAGTATTTTTGGAACACTCAAGATTCAGTTAAAAACAAAAATCCATATTGCTGGCATGCTGGCACCCTAACCCCATTGTTCTTAGTTTTGTGTCAAATGTACTATAGACAAATGCATGGTTGCTGGAGGTGTCATGGGAAAAATACTTTACAATTTCTGTATCTGTTCATATGAAAGATTTTTTTTAAAAACTCCAATGAGGAATTTATGTAAAAAACACAAAACTGCACTACTTTTGGGAATGTACTATACAACTTTATATGTGTAAAAAAAAAAAGCCAAACCTTCTCTGTGCAAACTTTGTTGTATATGTTATTCTAATGTTCAGCCTAATTGTATTTTATTAATATTGTGCATTGCCTTATTTATTTTTGTCAGGAGCAGAGTATTTTCTTTATGGTTCAAAAGTTTATTTATCTTTAAATGTAACATATGAATAAATACATATTGTTGAGGCCTTTTTGTGAACCTGACCAACTTCTGATTCCTGTTCATTTTGAAAGCCAAGCAGAAATAATTAACTTTATGCCAACATCCAAAGAGCGAGCAAATACGTTAAGTTTCTCTGCATAATTTATGCAGGCCATTGTGCTAAGCAACCTTTTGCAGAGTAAGTAGGTCATTACCAAATGTATTTTAAAGATTCTTTGCATAATTTAAAGTGTAATGATATACAGTATATACAAAAAGAGAAAGATCCTACTCTCAGTGAAATAAATGGGACCTTATCAGTGAAAGCAGAATCAGACACAGGGCAAAACCATTGGTTTCTGCTGAAGCCAATGGCAAAACTCCCATTAAAACTCAGTTGAACAGAAGTCTATGGGAGGCATTTTCAAACACTGTAGGCCCAATCCTCCATCCATTAAAATCAATGGCTCAGCTCCCCTTGATTTTAATGATGGTGGACTAAGCTCTCAGAGTGGTAAAACACCACCCAGAAAATTCACTACAATTTTGTGGTGCATGAACACTTCCCCCACATGGTCAGTCCATGGTGATCAAAGAGGTTCTCCAGAACAGGGCATGAAATTTCAAATTGAACTCCAGGACCCCAAAAAAAAATAATCCAGTTGCCAGACTTTATCCTGATATTAAACAGTTCCCCTACACCCCTGAACCAGTCTTCAGTCTCAGTTTTCTGGGTGCTAATGGCAAGTTTCGTGCCCTGCTCCAGAATATAACCAAGAAACTTCTTCCATGGATCGCTGCATGTTAGAAGAAAAGGGCAATTGGGATTCTTACCTGTGAATTGCCCTTCTTTGCCTTCAAGGGAGGTTATTTGGACCATGGGAGCGTTCTCCCCCATGTCCACTAGGAGGCAGCACCGACTTTCAACTGGGCATGCGTAGGGAGAGTGCATCCTCGCTTCCCCAGCTGTACCATAGCCAAAGGATCCGAGAAATTATGTAATGAAGAAAAAACACAACCTTCCCCAAACTCAAGGGGAAACATAAGTAGAAGACAGGAACCCCTAAGTGGTACAAACGATAGACCCACCCAAATTAACAGAGAAAGATCAAACACAAAAATTCCCCGGGTGGGCCGAATAACCTCCCTCGAATGCAATAGAAGGGCAATTCACAGGTAAGAATCCCAATTGCCCTTTCTACAGCCTTCTTGTCAGTTTATTTGGCTCTAGGGAGGTAACAGAGCAGTAAGGCTATTCGGCGGGGAGGGACAGATCTTTTAAGGTGAACACACAGTACTCCCTGTAAAATCCGTCGGCCAAAAGCGGACTCAAGAAGATCAATTTTATAGCGCGTGGTGAAGGTATGAAGGCTCTTTCAAGTGGCCGCCTTACAGATCTCGCCAAGAGGAGCCCTGGACCTAAATGCCCAATTTGTAGCAGCTCCAAGAGCGGAGTGGGCCAGAACTGGAGCGGGAGGCCCGCAGCCTTATATGCCTCGGTGATACAAGCCGAGATCCATCTGGAGATCACCACCTTGGAAGCCCTCTCGCCTTTGGAGTGAGGGTGATAACTTACCAAGAGGCAGGAGGAGCGTCGGAAGGGCGCAGAATGTTCCAGGAAGATTTTAAGAGCCCTGCGGACGTCAAGGGTACGCTACAATTTTTCTAAATGGTGGCGAGGGCAGAAGGAAGGGAGAACCACCTCCTGAGACAGGTGGAAGAGGGAGGACACCTTAGGCAAGAAGAAGGGTCAAGGCGTAAGATGATCGATCCCTTCTGGAAGGTGCACAGGGCAGGGTCGATAGAGGGGGCCCCGATCTCCGAGACCCATCCAGCTGAAGCGACGGCAATCAGAAAAGCCACCTTTAGGGCGAGGAAGTAGAGCGAGACCTCCCCGAGTGGTTCAAAGAGAGCAGTGGTAAAGGCTTTGAGCACCACATTGAGGTTCCAGGAGGGGAACCTGTGGACAACAGGTGGGGAAATGAGACAAGCGGCCCTCAAGAATTGGCGTAAGTGGGGATGGGAGGACAGGTGGGTGCTGTTAAGGCTCCCCAGGGTGCTGTCAAGCGCAGCTAACTGCCTGGAGAGGGTGTTAGGCCGGAGCCCCTTGTCTAATTCCTCTTGGAGAAACTGGAGGACATGTGCTATGGAAGGGGACTGTGGGGGCACTTGATTGGCGTGGCACCATTTGACGAATACCCCCCAGGTACACGGATAAATACACTGTGTGGACTTGCATTTGGATGCCAACAGCATGCGTACGACGGAGTCTGAGTAACCCAAACTCAGGAGGGCTAATGTCTCAATAGCCAAGCTGTCGGTCTCAGGAACCCTGGCTGCTTGTAGCGAAGGGGACCCTGGGACAGCAGGTCCGGGCGACGGGCAGTTCCAGGCGCTCCCCGGCGGACAGGGTGACCAGAACTGTGAACCATGGTCTTCGAGGCCAGAAGGGAGCCACAAAGAGGACGGTGGCTTGTTGTTGTTTGCACCTGTGGATTGCCCGGTTGAGGAGGGGAAACGGGGGGGAAGGCGTAAAAGAGGACTGGAGGCCATTGCTGGCTGAGCGCGTCGTGTGCTTTGGCTTTGGGGTGGACACCCCTGCTGCAGAATCGGGGCAACTTGGTGTTGGCAGGGGAGGCAAATAGGTCCAGGATCGGGGAGCCGAATCTGTGAACAATGAGCTGGAATGCTGAGGGACCATTCCCCTGGATCCACTGCTTGTCAGCTCAGCCAATCCGCCTCCACATTGTCAACTCCTCTTATGCGTAGGGCTGACAGAAAGAGGGGATGAATTTCCACCCAGCACAGGAGGCGAGAGACCTCTTTGTCAAGTGTTTGGGATCGTGAGCCCCCCTGGTTGTTGATTTAAGCCATGGCTGTCGTGTTGTCTGTGAAAACTAACACGTGGTGTCCTTCCACTTGATGGGTGAAGTGGTGTAGGGCCAATCGAATGGCTTTGAGCTCCAGCCTATTGATGCTGTGAAGGAAGTCTGGGGCGGTCCAGATGCCCTGTGTTATGCTGGAGTCTAGGTGAGCCCCCCAGCTGGAGAGACTGGCGTCTGTCGTGATTATGACCCTTGTCGGTTCCATTAGGGGGGATTTCCTTGTTCGAATCGGTGAGGGTCCTCCCACCAAATCAAAAGAGCGGAGGGTCTCCGGGTTGAGTGAGTGAAGCAGGAGAGTTGTTGATGATACCTGCCATGGGCAAAGTAACACCTGAAGTTTCCGAGAGTGGAATTGTGCCCATTGTAGATGGTGAATGCAGGATACCATGAGGCCTAGAAGAGATACCAGAGTTTTGGGGGGGGGGGGGGGGGGGGGGGGAAGAACAACTTCTGTTCTTCATCTGAACTACTCTGTCTCCAGTCTTCCATTTGGGACCAACACGACAACCATCCTCTCCCTCTCTCGATGGCACTGTTCATACAGCTTCCTCGTTGTCCATTTCCTTTGCATCTGTCAGGCAGTACAAGCTGCAATTCCAGAACCTTAAATTGGGTTACCTTCAATTCACCCCTGTACCAAGCTGCAGAGTGCATAATGCCAAAGATGTAGTCCAGCAGCAGCTGTCTGTGTATGTAAAGAGACATGACTGACCGGTTCTAGTTAGTCAAGGCCCTTACTCTCTGCCTTTAAATCAAACTGCTTTGCTACTCGAAGGATCACTTACAAAGGGCCGAGTGCTCTAGCAAAGCACTTATCTGCTTTTCTGGATTAAGCCCTAGCAAACCAGTTTTCTAACTTTTTCAGCCTGTGAACCCACTTGAGCGAGAGGGTGTTAACTAATTAGAAGTTGCCTGCTGCAGCCCACATTTTGCATGTCCAGTCTCACAAACTGGCAGTACCAGTGAGTGCGCGAGAGGGGCAGGAAGCGGTTGCTCCTCAAATACTTGAGGATTGCTGGCAGACTGGGATGCAGACACATGGGCGCGCAATAGCCCAAACTGTGAGCTCCACATTCTCCAAGACCACTCCATAAGTGGGGGCTGTGGCCAGTGAGGGTGAACACCTACTGGGCAAGTGGAGATCCACCTGGTCTGGGCTAACATCTCGTTTGTTAATACTCAGAGAGCTAGAGAAGAAATCCACGCTCCCCTCCCAACACTGAACATTTTCATTTTTAACTAGACCGATCCGGTCTCTTTGGTAGTGCATTTAGCAACAGGACAATGCCATTTGGGGTCATGGCCCTTGTTTGGGAACTTCTGCTCTAGGGCTTGGCTCCTTGCAAAAGTGGAATCCTATAACAGCAGAGAGTAGATGCCTGCAGGGGGCACCTCATAATATTGGGCAAGAGGAGTGGGGAAGGCAGCTTATAAACCGATGTGCTCAGTCTAAGAGCTAGGGCTGAAAGGAGAATGCCCAGCATTCTTGCAAGATTCTCACAACCCCCAGCGAGATTGCCCATGTTCTGGCCAAGGCTTGAGACTCTTGTGAGTGTCTCAAAAATTTCCCCAAAGACTCTGTGCATGTGAAAAAGGGCTGTGTGAATGTTCTGCACATGTGGGGCACGCCGTAGCCATTTTGCGCATGTGCAGAGTGGTTTTGAGGTTTTTTTAAGATCTCACAAGATTCCTGAAAACCCCAAACACTCTGCATGTGTGTAAAATGGCCACCGTGCCCATTCTCTGCATGTGCACCCCCTCCCTCCCCAACAGCCCTTTTGTGCATGCACAGAACGTTTTGGGGGCAGTTGAGAATCTCATGAGAAAGGTGGTGAGAACACCAATCCTCCCAAGGTTCTCAACCCGGAACATCTCATTGAGAGGCCCATTCTGAATGAGTTTTTTGACCGAGTCAGAAACTTGTTTCACCCCTACTAAAAGCACTCCTGTTTTTAGAAATGGGGATCTGCCAATCATGCCTTAATATTTTCCCACTTCAAAAGTTAGTATAAGCTCCAAGGACCACAAAGAAATTGAGGACAGGGGTGTGTTCAGGAAGAAGAGGGTTCTGATCATGGATCTGTCATCTGTTCTTGTGTACATGCCCTCAATCCTGTTTCCTTGCCCTAAGCTCAGTTTTTCAGAGATTGGGGGGTAGGAACTAGATCCAGGGGTCCAGATCCAAGCACTATACAACTGGAAAGGGGCAAAATATACAACTGGAAAGGCCCACTCCTGGCCCTGATGTTCCCCATCCTGCCTTACATAATCAACTTGCCATGAACCTGACTCCTTGTGTGTGTATGTGTCAAAAATTAGCACATTTTAAAGAAGTTGTACCAAAGTTCTGACTGTGCCCACCCGTTTGTCCCTCCTGCTGTGTGCCTGACATGCACTTTTAAAATGTGTTCTATGCCAGCTGTATAGTTTCTTGATCCCTTAAAATGCTTGCCTGGCACTTCCAACATGCCTGAATTCCCCATCATCAGTGAAAATAGTGTTGGTTCGTGTGTAACTTGAAGGAAATGAATTTTTCCCAACCTGTTAACTTATTTTGTGTTTATGGTGTATCAAAAAAAAAAAAAGAAATCTGTGCTTTAAAGCATCTCCCTGTCTCATCTCCTAGCATGATGGCCCTGTTCTCCCTCACCACTGCCCCAGATCCAACAGTTTCACTACAAGTACAGACCTCTTACAGCCTTGCTTTTTGCATGAGAAAAAGTCACTCTATTCAAGGTTGAGCAGCCTCACGTGAGCCACCCTCCTGCTTCTCCTCTTTCTCAAATCCTTATTCCCCCTACACGGGCATCATACTAGTAGATGGAAGTATTTAGAAGAGAATGCATTACAATTGCAACAAGCAGCATTTTAGCAAGCGGCAAACAGTGTTATGTCTGGCCTTTTACTTTTGGCAGTTAGACCCTCTTCGCCAAAGGCAGTGAGGGAAGATAAATACACACAGAAAACAGATGTGCTTTACAAAGGGTATGTACAAAGAGGCCTCTGCAAAGCACAAGCTTCGTGGACTGGATAGGTGTTGGAGGTTGGGGTGCATTCAGGAGAGAAAGAGGAGAGTCTGGATTATGGATCTATTCTGTGGATCCATTCCCTGTTTTTGAGAGAAGATCCTCATCTCCACTCCCTTCTTTCGAGCTCGCTCTTTCAGCGCTTGAGAGAAGAGACGTACTCCCAGGGCCAGATCCCAGCAGTTGGAGATAGGTCAGGCCAGAGCTCCCTTACCCCTGGATTAAAGCATCATGTTATCAGCACCTCTATGCCGTTTCATTCTCTGCTAGCCATGTTCATTTCTCTGGCTGGATTATTGCAGTGGGGGAGAATGCAACGAATAAGATTTGCTTGCATGCAAAAATATTGCCACCAGAGACAACTGCAGAGAAAAAAGGCAAGCCACATCCTCCTTACTCTGGTGAATAATCTCACTGATTTATATGAGATTCCTCGGGGAGGTAAAATTAACAGTATTCAACCATAAACAGGCAGAGGCGATGCAATATTTGTATCTGTGATTACTGTAGCAACAAATCTGAAAGACCAAAGTTTGTGTCTCATAATAGGGTGGACTGAAAGGTAAAGGTGGCTTATGTGAAAGGAAAATCTTGTGCAATCAGCAGTTGCCACTGAATTCCTGGGATGCTTGGCCTAGGGTTCCCCAGTCAGGAGCCAGCATCAATACCATCTGATTACAGCTAGCCAATACATTTGTTACACTGATAGCTTAATGCCTTAAAAGGTTGTTTTGCTGGCTAGTGAAATAATAAAATTCACCACACATTTGAGGGTGTAACTCACCAGTCAGCATGTGTTATACATTCCCCTCTGTACCCCATTTACAGAGAAGATCACATACTACAGCTGACTACACAGCCTAGCTCTACTTTGGGAAAAGAACCAGGGTCCTTCAAAACTGAAAACCCAATGTCAGCTGAAGAAGGACCAAACTCAGATTTTAGGAAAAGTGGGAGATATTTTTTTTAATAATTAATATTATTATTATCACGGAGTACCCAAATTAAAGACTTTTGTATCAATGGAGGGAAGCAACAGCTATCACAAAACAATGACTATTTCCAGTATTTTTGGAACACTCAAGATTCAGTTAAAAACAAAAATCCATATTGCTGGCATGCTGGCACCCTAACCCCATTGTTCTTAGTTTTGTGTCAAATGTACTATAGACAAATGCATGGTTGCTGGAGGTGTCATGGGAAAAATACTTTACAATTTCTGTATCTGTTCATATGAAAGATTTTTTTTAAAAACTCCAATGAGGAATTTATGTAAAAAACACAAAACTGCACTACTTTTGGGAATGTACTATACAACTTTATATGTGTAAAAAAAAAAAGCCAAACCTTCTCTGTGCAAACTTTGTTGTATATGTTATTCTAATGTTCAGCCTAATTGTATTTTATTAATATTGTGCATTGCCTTATTTATTTTTGTCAGGAGCAGAGTATTTTCTTTATGGTTCAAAAGTTTATTTATCTTTAAATGTAACATATGAATAAATACATATTGTTGAGGCCTTTTTGTGAACCTGACCAACTTCTGATTCCTGTTCATTTTGAAAGCCAAGCAGAAATAATTAACTTTATGCCAACATCCAAAGAGCGAGCAAATACGTTAAGTTTCTCTGCATAATTTATGCAGGCCATTGTGCTAAGCAACCTTTTGCAGAGTAAGTAGGTCATTACCAAATGTATTTTAAAGATTCTTTGCATAATTTAAAGTGTAATGATATACAGTATATACAAAAAGAGAAAGATCCTACTCTCAGTGAAATAAATGGGACCTTATCAGTGAAAGCAGAATCAGACACAGGGCAAAACCATTGGTTTCTGCTGAAGCCAATGGCAAAACTCCCATTAAAACTCAGTTGAACAGAAGTCTATGGGAGGCATTTTCAAACACTGTAGGCCCAATCCTCCATCCATTAAAATCAATGGCTCAGCTCCCCTTGATTTTAATGATGGTGGACTAAGCTCTCAGAGTGGTAAAACACCACCCAGAAAATTCACTACAATTTTGTGGTGCATGAACACTTCCCCCACATGGTCAGTCCATGGTGATCAAAGAGGTTCTCCAGAACAGGGCATGAAATTTCAAATTGAACTCCAGGACCCCAAAAAAAAATAATCCAGTTGCCAGACTTTATCCTGATATTAAACAGTTCCCCTACACCCCTGAACCAGTCTTCAGTCTCAGTTTTCTGGGTGCTAATGGCAAGTTTCGTGCCCTGCTCCAGAATATAACCAAGAAACTTCTTCCATGGATCGCTGCATGTTAGAAGAAAAGGGCAATTGGGATTCTTACCTGTGAATTGCCCTTCTTTGCCTTCAAGGGAGGTTATTTGGACCATGGGAGCGTTCTCCCCCATGTCCACTAGGAGGCAGCACCGACTTTCAACTGGGCATGCGTAGGGAGAGTGCATCCTCGCTTCCCCAGCTGTACCATAGCCAAAGGATCCGAGAAATTATGTAATGAAGAAAAAACACAACCTTCCCCAAACTCAAGGGGAAACATAAGTAGAAGACAGGAACCCCTAAGTGGTACAAACGATAGACCCACCCAAATTAACAGAGAAAGATCAAACACAAAAATTCCCCGGGTGGGCCGAATAACCTCCCTCGAATGCAATAGAAGGGCAATTCACAGGTAAGAATCCCAATTGCCCTTTCTACAGCCTTCTTGTCAGTTTATTTGGCTCTAGGGAGGTAACAGAGCAGTAAGGCTATTCGGCGGGGAGGGACAGATCTTTTAAGGTGAACACACAGTACTCCCTGTAAAATCCGTCGGCCAAAAGCGGACTCAAGAAGATCAATTTTATAGCGCGTGGTGAAGGTATGAAGGCTCTTTCAAGTGGCCGCCTTACAGATCTCGCCAAGAGGAGCCCTGGACCTAAATGCCCAATTTGTAGCAGCTCCAAGAGCGGAGTGGGCCAGAACTGGAGCGGGAGGCCCGCAGCCTTATATGCCTCGGTGATACAAGCCGAGATCCATCTGGAGATCACCACCTTGGAAGCCCTCTCGCCTTTGGAGTGAGGGTGATAACTTACCAAGAGGCAGGAGGAGCGTCGGAAGGGCGCAGAATGTTCCAGGAAGATTTTAAGAGCCCTGCGGACGTCAAGGGTACGCTACAATTTTTCTAAATGGTGGCGAGGGCAGAAGGAAGGGAGAACCACCTCCTGAGACAGGTGGAAGAGGGAGGACACCTTAGGCAAGAAGAAGGGTCAAGGCGTAAGATGATCGATCCCTTCTGGAAGGTGCACAGGGCAGGGTCGATAGAGGGGGCCCCGATCTCCGAGACCCATCCAGCTGAAGCGACGGCAATCAGAAAAGCCACCTTTAGGGCGAGGAAGTAGAGCGAGACCTCCCCGAGTGGTTCAAAGAGAGCAGTGGTAAAGGCTTTGAGCACCACATTGAGGTTCCAGGAGGGGAACCTGTGGACAACAGGTGGGGAAATGAGACAAGCGGCCCTCAAGAATTGGCGTAAGTGGGGATGGGAGGACAGGTGGGTGCTGTTAAGGCTCCCCAGGGTGCTGTCAAGCGCAGCTAACTGCCTGGAGAGGGTGTTAGGCCGGAGCCCCTTGTCTAATTCCTCTTGGAGAAACTGGAGGACATGTGCTATGGAAGGGGACTGTGGGGGCACTTGATTGGCGTGGCACCATTTGACGAATACCCCCCAGGTACACGGATAAATACACTGTGTGGACTTGCATTTGGATGCCAACAGCATGCGTACGACGGAGTCTGAGTAACCCAAACTCAGGAGGGCTAATGTCTCAATAGCCAAGCTGTCGGTCTCAGGAACCCTGGCTGCTTGTAGCGAAGGGGACCCTGGGACAGCAGGTCCGGGCGACGGGCAGTTCCAGGCGCTCCCCGGCGGACAGGGTGACCAGAACTGTGAACCATGGTCTTCGAGGCCAGAAGGGAGCCACAAAGAGGACGGTGGCTTGTTGTTGTTTGCACCTGTGGATTGCCCGGTTGAGGAGGGGAAACGGGGGGGAAGGCGTAAAAGAGGACTGGAGGCCATTGCTGGCTGAGCGCGTCGTGTGCTTTGGCTTTGGGGTGGACACCCCTGCTGCAGAATCGGGGCAACTTGGTGTTGGCAGGGGAGGCAAATAGGTCCAGGATCGGGGAGCCGAATCTGTGAACAATGAGCTGGAATGCTGAGGGACCATTCCCCTGGATCCACTGCTTGTCAGCTCAGCCAATCCGCCTCCACATTGTCAACTCCTCTTATGCGTAGGGCTGACAGAAAGAGGGGATGAATTTCCACCCAGCACAGGAGGCGAGAGACCTCTTTGTCAAGTGTTTGGGATCGTGAGCCCCCCTGGTTGTTGATTTAAGCCATGGCTGTCGTGTTGTCTGTGAAAACTAACACGTGGTGTCCTTCCACTTGATGGGTGAAGTGGTGTAGGGCCAATCGAATGGCTTTGAGCTCCAGCCTATTGATGCTGTGAAGGAAGTCTGGGGCGGTCCAGATGCCCTGTGTTATGCTGGAGTCTAGGTGAGCCCCCCAGCTGGAGAGACTGGCGTCTGTCGTGATTATGACCCTTGTCGGTTCCATTAGGGGGGATTTCCTTGTTCGAATCGGTGAGGGTCCTCCCACCAAATCAAAAGAGCGGAGGGTCTCCGGGTTGAGTGAGTGAAGCAGGAGAGTTGTTGATGATACCTGCCATGGGCAAAGTAACACCTGAAGTTTCCGAGAGTGGAATTGTGCCCATTGTAGATGGTGAATGCAGGATACCATGAGGCCTAGAAGAGATACCAGAGTTTGTAGGGGGGGGGGGGGAACGAGGCTGTGCCCATACTAACGTGGTGAGTTTGCAGATCTTGTATTGCCACTGAGGAGGGATGAATACCCTGTCCGGGGTGGTATCGATGATCACTCCCAGGTGCTCTAGTAGCTGAGTGGGAGTGAGAGTGAGATGGCTCTTGTCTCCATTGATCAGGAACCCGTTATACTCCAGGGAGGAGATGGAGCGCTGGAGGTGAAGCAGGGTGAGTTCCTGGGAGGGGGCCCGGATGAGTAGGTCGTCGAGGTAGCGAAAGATGGCTATTGCCCTCTAACCGCAGGTTTGCAATGAGTAGAACGAGAACCCAGGTAAACGTTAGAGGGGCTGTACATAGGCCGAAGGGGAGGGCTCGATATTGCCAGTGTTGGCTCTCGTAGGAAAAGCGAAGCCATCACCTGTGGGCTGAGAGCATGGGGATGTGAAGCTAGGCGTCCTTGAGGTTCAGCAAGGTGAGCCATTCGTCCTTCAAGAGGGAAAGGGAGATGGAGGCCAGGTTTCCATCCTGAATCGCTGCGCCGCGAGTGCTTTGTTGAGGCGCTTTAAGTCCAGGACACCTCTCTGCTCTCCGTTCTTTTTCTGCATGAGGAACAGGATGGAGTAGAGACCCCTTCCTTTTTCGTGCCACGGCACCCTTTCTATGGCTCCCATCCATGAAGATTGGGACGAGAACCTGTTGGGTTTCGCCCCGCGTCCCCAATGCCCCCTGCCACGTGACTGGAGGTTCCAGGAATCGCTGGTAGAGAAGCCACGTCTGGGTCCCTGTGAGAAACGTTGGAAGGAGCGAAAGAAATTTTTAAATGACTGCACCTGGTTGAGGGAGTGCTTCCTTTCCTTGTTTGAAGCCTCGGTCAAAACCTTGTCCAAGGCGGAGCCGAAAAGCTTGCCCCCTCTGACCCTGCTGTTAACAAAGAGGTTCTTTGCGTGAGGGTCTGCACGCCAAGAGCGGAGCCACAGGCGGCGTCTGGCAGATACATTGGTGGCCATGCCCTTGGCAGCCCAGGTGACTAGGTCCATGGATGCATCGATTGAAAAAGCGTGGGCAAGGGTAACGTTAGTGGCCAGCTTGTGGGATAGGGGGATCGATATATCTGGGTCCTTGCCCAGCTTGAACCACTTCATGATGGCTCTGGATACACAGGAAGCCGTGGTGGACATTTGTTAGGGTAGCATAACTCTTCCTGAGCCCAATTTCCACTCCCTTGTCAGTGCAGTCCTTGTGTAGTAGGTCTCCCTCGGCGGGGAATATGGACTGTCGAGCTAGGGAGGCAGCAGCCGCATCGACCAGAGGGGGCTTAAAGATGGGGTCACTGTGCTTGGAGAAAGTGTAAAGGCACTGATGAACCCTGGACAGTTTCAAAGACTTGGTAGGTTGCTTCCATTGAGCCTTCATCATCTTTTCGAACGCCATGTCAAGGGTGACTCCCCTTGATCTGCTGGGGATATAGTCCCTATCGGAGTCCACCTCATCAGAGGAAGAGTTCGAGTCCCTCTTCTTTGGGGTACTGGGAGTAATCCTTAGGACCCTTTCTGCTCGTCTTAGAATTTGAAGGCCCTGGTCGGATGGTAGCTCTCTGCCCAGGTCCTTTGGTCCCCTGGACAGGATCTCTTCCCATTCGGGTGGGTCCCTGTCTGGGGGGGGAGGAACGGCTACAAGAGGCTTGCTCAAAATCCTCTTCAGAAGTAAAGTCAATAGCCAGTGGGGTTCTGGCATGGCTAGTTCCTCTCCTACGCTTGGTGGGGTGGTGGTGGGGAGATTCGGGGTCTGAATCCACCTCCAGGAGCTCACCCACCTCCATGGGTGATCCCCTCTGGTCTTCCTCTGAGGAGGAGCCAATCAGATCCTTAAGGGATCACTTTCGGGGGTGCTTGCGCGAGCTTTTGTGCTTGCTCTTCCCGGATGCCTTTGAAGTCCCCTTAAAGGAGGGGTTTTGGGGGGGGGCTCGCTTGCGGGGTCGCCATCCCCGTTTCTGGTTACCCTCTATGCAGGCCAGAACCCCCATCATGGATTTTAACGCATCCAGCTGAAGTTGCTGGATTGGGTCTATGGAGGGGGGCCCCCCTTACTTGCTGAGAGGCAGAAGAGGCTGCCTCCTCCTCCTCTGCCTCAGATAAACTGCGTGGCTCCTCTTGGTCCTGGATGCAGGCCGCGGCCAGAGCTTGGGCAGGAAGAGCCAGAGCGGTTTCACTTTCAGGTGGCCGAATTGCTGGGCCCTCTTGCCACGCCACTGCTCGGAGGGCAGCCGCCCTGCGGGTTTTGGCAGTCTCCGCCATAAAGCAGGTACCCTGAAGCTGGGGGGCGTACCTCGTGGGTCGAGACCCCTGCACCTGCTCAGCCCTGGACCATACCCTGGGGCCAGTACCAGGGGGAAGAAGTTGGAGCGGACGAAGCCGCTCGAGTGGATGGCACCTTGCCGGGCGCTGTAGAAGACAGAAGGGATAGCCTTTTAACCTAAACTAATTTGGAGGAGCCCCCCCCCATAGGGAGAGAAGGGACTCAAAGTCCTGCCGGGGTGCTGCAACTCCTAATGGATCAGAGGCACACTTTCAACCTGGGAAGCGAGGGCGCGCTCTCCCTATGCATGACCAGTTGAAAGTCAGTGCTGCCTCCTAGTGGACATGGGGGAGAACGCTCCCTAGGTCCGAATAAATGGATGAGAAGGCTGTAGAGAGAGACGTTTACGCGTCACAAATAAGAACTAGGAGATTCACCGCTAATTTACAACAGCTTTTTGGCACTTGAAATTATGACTTCCGACTTCACTGCACCCACTAGAATCTGTGGGAGTTTACCTAAATCAAGACCAAGGCCAAGATAGAATATTTCCCAAGCCTCACCCTGACCCTACAACATCAAATAGGGCACTATACTACAAAGTTACTGAGCTCCCATATGTCCTTGTCATTCTCAATTCTATTCCATTAGTCCAGCAGATCTACCAAATCTATTCTAAGCTTGCTGCTTGAAGTTGCGGTCATACCATTTTGCTCTTATGGACTATTTCTTCCTCCATCTTTCAATTTCATGCTTTACCTGCAATCATTTATGGTTTTTGCTACTGGCAGGAACATAACTTCTCTGATTCCAATTTTGCCTTAGCACCAGAATGGCTGTAAATTTTGCCCTGTTCTTTACTACAGTTAGTTTTATATTAGCTACATCCCTAACAGGCCTAACTCGCATGTTCTGTAACCTGTTGCACTGTCCTCCCTCCCCTTCCTTGTTAGGGGACATCATCCTTTCCCAAAACCTTCTCCATTTTCAGTCTGGTTCTGATCAAGTACATGGATCTCATCCACACCCCAGCCCTTAGAGCAGAGATTCCCAAATGGTGGGTCATGCACCAGGAACAGCAGCTTTGTGCCCACCCAGCCCCACTAACAGCACAGGAAATTTTCCCTGATCCTACCTCTGGGCATCACTTTAAATGCATGAAATGTAGACACAGAATTTAGGCTATTTTAAAAATTTTACCCTGCATCCCTATTTAAACACTTTATTTATTTATATCAATATTTTTATACCACCACCACCCCTGCCCAGTGGCAGCTCAGGGTGGTGAACAACATTATAAAAATATAACATGTAAAACAATATAAAATCTAAGTAAAATCACAATAGCAATGGCCCAGGAAAAAAGAAATAACCCCAATACCCCCCCAAAGAAAAGAAAAGCCCTCACCCACTACCCACCCCCCTCATCAAATGCCTGATGAAACAGCCAGGTAGTCTTCGGAAGGAGGGAAGATCTGGGGAGAGGTGAATTTCCACCAGGAGGGGCGCGGCCACCAAGAACGCCATCTTGAATTTCGCACCCCGGGTTTCCCGTGTGACCTCCAAGCAGGCGTCCCCGGCCGATCACAGGGGCCAATCTAGGGCACGGGGGATGAGGCGGGCCCACAGGTAAGTGGGGCCCAAGCTGTATAGGGCTTTAAAGGTAATGACCAACACCTTGAATCAGGTCCAGAAGACTATAGACATCCAGTGCAGAGAATGGAGCACCGGTATTACGTGCTCCCAGCAACAACCCCCCCCCCCCCCAAAGGAAACGAGCTGCCACATTCTCCACCAGCTGCAGCCTCTGAGTCGTCACCAAGGGTAGCCCCACAGAGTGCACTGCAATAGTCTAATCTCAACTGAATGCATGGAGGACAGCGATGTATGGCCCCATCTGTGTCTGCTGAAGCAGGAGGGGAGATGGTTAGGGTGCCAGACTCGTACTGAAGCCAACCGATTGTGGCATAAAGCTGCATTAAAAGCTTCTGCCATGGCTATGTGAGCAGCAAAAGCAAAGCTTCTTTACTACCATCGTATCAACCACAAAGTCGCGTCCAGCTGAGCTTTTCTGGGTGGTGAAGGGGCTGGTCATGAAGAGGTTATGAATGGCGTTTGGTCTGATTTTATGGGATCGGTTTCAGCAGGTATTGTCCACCAATGCGGTGGAGATCCTGAGGGCCACAACTTGTGAACTCGATCCTTGCCCATCCTGGCTGGTGAAAGCCAGCCAGAAGACATTGGGACTGCTGCTAGCAGGAGTTGTCAGCGCCTCCTTTAGGGAGGACAGGGTCCCAGGGTGCCTGAAGGAGGCTGTGGCATGGCCCCTGTTCAGGAAGCCATCCCTTGACATGGACGCCCTTGCCAGTTATCGGCCAGTCTCTAACCTTCCCTTTTTAGGGAAGGTTACTGAACAGGCAGTGGCCCAATGGCTCCAGGGGCATTTGGACCGCATTGGCTTCCTTGATCCCTTGCAGTTCGGCTTCTGGCCAGGCTATGGCACCGAGACTGTGCTTGTGGCCTTGATCGATCTGTGCCGGAGTTCAACCGAGGTCGGTCCACCCTTCTGATTTTGTTAGATCCGACAGATTTGTCAGATCAGACGGGGCATTCATAACCTCAGGTACAACCATTGCCTTAAATGCGGTGTCGAAATCATGGTGTCTACGAGCTATTTTATCTGCAAAATAGTTGATAAACATGTCACAGCAAGCACTGGAAGATTCCAGTTCCAGGTGGAGAGAAGCTGGACTGACCAACCCCTTCCCCACCCAGAAAAGCTCAGCTGGAGGCAACTTTGCGGATGATAGGATGGTAGCAAAGCAGCTTCACTTTGCTGCCCGCGTAGTCACAGCAGAAGCTTTTAACGCAGCTTTATGCCACAATCGGTTGGCTTCACTACGAGCCCAGCACCACCATCGCTCCAACAGTCTCCCCTCCTGCTTCAGCCGACATGGGTCCCCTGTGAACCACGGGGCCCTGTGTTGCTTATGCTCGGGGAGCGGATGCTTGGGAGCCATCTGGTCAATGGCCTCAGCCAACAAGGTGTTCCAGAAGGCAGCGAGGTCACTGAGCGATGGCCCGTCAAGGTTGGAAGGTATCTCCCCAGAGCATTCCAGAACCGGTCTGGTTCCATAAGTCTCCAGGGGCGAACCATCTTATCATCCGGTTTCATAAATGGCAGGTTCTCCAAATTAGGGGTGTGCAAGTCCTATCATTTCAATTAATTACAAAAACGAACCGAGTGCCATTCATCTTTGTAACGAAGGTAACGAAAAAACAAAGAAATAAGCAAATTGCACTGTTTGATTTATTCATTTGTTTTTTCATTTTATTTTATTAAAAATTATATTTTTTTAAAAAAATCACTGCACATGCACAAAATGGGTGCCAGGGCCATTCTGTGCATGTGCAGTGATTTATTAAAATTATTTTTAACAAAATACAATGAAAAGGTAAACAAAAGTGGTAGAGCCCTTTATGACCCCCCTCCCCCCCCAAAAAAAAAGAAAAGGGCTTTTGGAAGCAAAACCAAAACCCATGTGCCTGCAGCACAGCACACCCCTAGACTCCAAACAGCCTCTGCTGCCCAATGCAGCTGTTTCCCTAATATCGTCCACTAGGGGGCATCTCGGCTCCATCACGCCGCACACATAGACCAGAGGAGCCATCTCTTTGCCGTCACGAAGTAGATTGCCTTTAAGGAAAGGATATCAAGGCAATACCGCTAGGGTGCTGTTACAATTTTAAAAACCACTATCTACCAACTGAGCTCAGGAAACAGCCGAGATAGAGTTCTTAGACACTCTAAGTCACACTTAACAGCTTTATTTTCATGTCTTCTTAAAATGGGCTAAAAATCCTCAGAGGCTATAATAAAAGATGTGATACATACTAACAAAACATGCCTGCAACTTTGTGTCCAACACAAGCCCCCCCCCCCCCCTTACACTCCAAAAACCTCACCGAAATAAGTTATAGCCTAATGAATAAATTAATGGAGGTTGTGGTTTATTTACCCAAACTGTTCCTCGAGCATTCACGCCTCAGCAATCCTGTTTTCACCACACAAAAATCTGCTTTTCTATGCATGCTTAAACATAAGGCTCCCCACAGCACTTACAGGCTTTTAGCAAAGCCACTAGCACTTGAGGTATGCAGCAAACCAGGATTTGCTCTTACTTTCTAATACAAGAAATCCAGAGGGTTTTTTTAAAAAAGTATAAGTTTACATACTTTCTACACACTGGACAATGAAGACTAGTACAAATAAATATTATTCCCAACCTAGAGAGAGATCTTTCATCCTTTTGTGTTCTACGAAGATGTCTGTTACTGAGGTTTGCCTTGATCAGGGGGTGGTCAAAATGCCCAGCCCCAAGAGCCATGTCACAAAATCTTCATATAGCCAAGACCCATGAGAGAGACACGCACACTCTTCCAACAGTCCCTACTTCGGAACGACTGTCCCTCTTTGGGTGCTGAATCTCATTGTCCCTCTGAGGGGAGAGAGGCGAGGATTCAAACCTCCGGAACCTTTCCCCTAGTTGCTTCCCAAGAAAAGCACTTGAGGGGACAATGGGGAAGATGGTGGAATGGTGAGAAACCAAGTGGAACGTGAAGCAGGAGAACTTCTGTCCCTCTGTGCGGTTGGAATGTTGGGAGGGGTGTCACTGTGTGGGTGTGTATACGTGTGTAAGGGGCAGAGTTTACTGGCCAAGGGTGCAGGGCTTGTCCCTCTTTGCTTGAAACATTAGATGGCGTGCCCATGCGCGCGCGCGCACACACACACACACACACACACAAACCTCTCCTGTGCTGCGACTGGCTGGCAGAGCCAGTAATCTGCAATTCTGGCTGCTGAGGTTCAGTTGCCAAAACTCAGGTGCAACGATATCAATACTGCCACTCTCATTAAATACCAACACTTGGCTTCCTATAGAATGGCCAAGGAGCGACAGCAGCTCTTGCTGTTCTAGTGTACAGTATAGGTTCTCTAACTATTTAGATTTATTGTCCCACCCAATCCCAAGGGCTCAGGCTGAATTAGAGCACATAAAATCATATGCTACAGTAAATAACTATGAATAAAACCAGTTGGAGGACTTTATCCCAAAACATTCCCAAGCTCTATCCACACCTGCCCCCCAAAAAGCCTACACGGTCTCTGGAAGATGAGCAGGCTCATGCTTGGGCAAACCTCTAGTGGGAGGGAGAGCCATAATTATTGGGCAGCCACTAAAAACACCGCTCTGTGCAGACGTGGGGGACAGACAGTGCATGCAAGAGGGTGCTCCTGGCTGACCTCAGAGACCATGAGATGACATTGATTGATTTAAAAGATTTGTTAACCCGCCCCTCCTGCCACAGGTAGCTTGGGGCGGCTTACAGTGAGGGAGAAAGAAGTCTTTCAGATATGGGGTTGGGACTACCCATGGTGTCATCATCCTGTTTGTATTGGATATACTTGGCATGTCTACGTTACCATCTGGGATCACAGAATTATAGTTAAATGCCAAAATAGGGTCACGTACAAAAATTTGGGGAACCAGTGGTGTGCAGGAATAGAGTGGTTCCCAAGTCTTTGGTCTTCAAAACTCTGTTGAGATATAGGGTGCAGCCACACTAGACAGGCTGGGGAGGCTACAATGCTTTAAGTAGCCTTACCCCTCCCTGGGCAAACGAGCCATGCAATGCAGTGGCTCATGTGCCCAAGGTCCACCAGATGTTCCCACCGGCCTGGGGCAGGGCCGACTAGATGTTCCCCGCCCCCTTCTGCCCCCCGGGGTGGGCAAGCAGCTGGCTACTCTGCAACATGTCCTCAGAAAAATTCTGAGGACATGTCCTGGATCAGTCTTACCCCAAATAGGGCACCCTACCTGTTTCCCTCACCAAATGCCTGGCGGAACAGCCAGGTCTTACATTGTCTCTGGAAAGAGGGGAGGTCCGGAGCTAGGCGGGCCTCCGTTGGGAGGAAATTCCACAGCCTACGAACGGCCACCGAGAACGCCCTCCCCATCATTGCCTCCCGGGAAACCAGGGGACTTCGAGTCGGGCGTCTCCGGCTAACTGTAGGGGCCACACCACGGCCCACGGCATGAGGCAGTCCTGCAGGTAAGTGGGACCCAGGCCGTTAGGGCTTTATAGGTCAACACCAATACCTTGAATCAGACCCGGAAGAAAATAGACAGCCAGTGCAGAGAACGGAGCACTAGTGTAATGTGCTTGCAACGACCCATCCCCATGAGGAGATGGTCACCGCATTCTGCACCAACTGCAGTCTCTGGACCATCACCAACGATAGTCTCACATACAGTGCGTTGAAATAGTCTAGTCCAGAAACATGCTCCTTTCCCAAGCTCCCCTCCCCCAATCCACCTGACAAGCAGCTGACCGGGGGGGCACAGCCCCCCCCTCATTTGCTTGCCAGGGTGGGGAGAGGGGTGCCCCCCCTCGGGGTGCCCCTCCCATTATCAGTTGTTAGGAGGGGGGAGGAATGTGCATGCTGCTCAGTCCCCCCCATCCAAAAGCTGCCTAGCTGTGGCGGGTGCAAACCTGCACCATGGCAGGAACCGGTGCCGCCAGCCCTGTGTGAGCAGCTCCTTGGCCTGCCTGGGGTGTAATAGCTGCTGATCATGCAGCCAGCTCTCCCCACAGGCCCGAAGTGTGGCAGCAGCAATTGCCTAACATAGGGCCACAAGGGAATCGGGTCCCTGCAGCTCATGTGGCTGCACCCATACAATTTCATGACACCCAGACAGCAAGAAAGACATGCAAGGTATATCAAATATCAATTGAGATCATGACCCTCCCCCCATCCACAGATGGCATGACCCTACTTGAGGTTATGATCTCTGGGAATCTCACAACGCCCTAACTGTGTTTTTGTACGCAGAATTTCATTTTCTAAGGGATTTCACTGTATACAGTTTATACCCTTCCATTGTACAAATAGCATTCTATAAACTATGCAGTGTCTACACATGCAAAGGACAGAGCTGGGGCATGAAAAATTGTTGTAGGCGAGTGTCAATGTTTATGATGTGTAGATAATATAAGAACTTGTGAAGTGAAAGGTAGTTAAGTTTGAAGTTAATGAACAACGTAAGTACTTTTAAAGAATGCAATTACATATAAATTGAAGTACATGTAAAATAAGAATGTCCTAGTTCAGTTACTGGTAGACAGTAAAAAAAGAGTAATTAGTTATAGTAATAAAGAAGGTAGATATGTTGTGTTAACAATGATGTCATATTATACAATATAGATAAGCGAGTAAATAATTTCCATGCTTTTTGGCATATAGGTTTTGTTGTAATGTAGATTAACTGTTTTTTGAACTGTATATGAAAATTTGCATGGTTTTTGGAGTGTAAATTAGGGGGGAAACGTATTCTGCGGAATGCTGTTTAAGAGGGAAGTTTTTTTGTTTTGGAAACGGTCCTACCTTTAACGTTTTTGGAAACCATAGGTTTTTTGCTTGGAAACTTGCAAAGTTTTTTTGTAATGTGATTAATATACATAAAAGTTAGACTATAGCTAGGATGAAGAGGGTCAGATTGGCCTGAATGTAGCTAGGATGAGGACGAACAGCACACTGCACGAGGAGCTAAGTGCCCTGCACTGGGATCTCTGTGTATTGCCCCATGGCTGGTGCCTTCCAGCCCCTTTAATCTTCATGGGGTTAAACGAGGTCCCACACCAGCGGCTATGCCACTACTCACAGTTCTGTCGAGTCTGGAGATGAGAGGTAGGGGTCAGATGGAGGAGAGAGGGAACAGCCATGGGGGGGGCACTACACAACTCTCTTGTTTATTCTCTCTCACACCACACCTCTCTCACACACATACACACTTCTCTCATTCTCGCGCACACATACGACCACTTGTCATTCTTTCAGGTATGCATGGCACACACACCACTCTCTCTTACACATACAAATGCACACTCACTCCTTTCCCCCTACCTCCCTCATTCACACAAACCAGTCTCATTCTTTCACAGACATGCATGGCACACACACGCCACACTTTCATTCTCTCTCTCATACAAATGCACTCACTCCTTTTCCCCTCCCTCCCCCACTCAACTCTCTCACACACAAACCAGTCTCATTCTTTTTCACAGACATGCATGGCACATACACACAACTCTCTCTCACACACACACACACACACACACACACACACACACACACAGTCACTTCCTTCCCCCTCCCCCTCACTCACTCACTTATTCATTCCACACATGCACACTCTTCTCCCCTACACTCAGTCTGACACACACAATACCTTCCCCTTGCCCCCACACTCCCTCTCACACACTCAGTTTCTCTGACCCACAACCACACGCCATACAAACACCACAGTACCTCCCCCCAAAGCCCTCCAACTCACTCTTACTCATAATCTCTTTCTCCCCACACACTCAAATCCAAATTGCAGAGGCAATCACTGCAAGAAGGAAAATCTAGTAGTCCACAGTAAGTCAAGATTCATTTCAGAATTCCCCAACTAAGCTGTTGTGAACACACTATTGCATTAATAAATTTGGGGGGGGGGGGAGAGATAAAAGTAATTTTAAAAATTCACTTAAAACATTTTAATAGGACATTTTATCATTCATGAATGGTGCCAGATTGAGCACAGTGTAAACTGAACTACTTACTCTGCCCATCGAACTAGTACACTTCAGGCAATGCAAGTTCCCTCTTGATGGTCTGCCAGAATATACACCTTTTCTGAATGGGTCACCTTCAAGGGTAAGAAAATACATCAGTTTCTGTGCTGATTCAATACTTAGCCTATCTGCTGCTGTAGTGATGCCAATTAGTGCAATTTATTACTGTGATTGAGGGGGATGTGGACAATTCTTCAAGAGAAACTGAGTGGAGGCCACCAAACTTTCAGAGGATATTCAATGCCAAGGTGATTGAAACTTCAACTAGTGACCTCAAAATGAAAGGTTCTGTCATTCCTGAGCCATCCAGTCCCCTCAAATAGTAGGACTTTAATCAGTCTTCATATTGGGTTTATTCAAGTCTCCAACACTGAAGTTAAATTCCTTGAAGGCTTGTACAAGAACAATTCCAACAGATACAGTAGCGAAACCACAAGCTTTCCCTAAAAGAAATCAACCATCCCTATGTTACTCCATGATTTGAAAAGGATGGGTGAAGCCAGGAGGACTAAAGTGGTGAACGCTACATAGTAGATGGCACCAAACACTGAGAAGTCAAAACATTGCAGTGCCTTATTGATGTACCTAAACTGAATGATGATGCTACATCCTAATACTGCCGGCAACACCAAACAGAGATGCAGAGCTCTTTAATTTGATGGATTATTGGGATAGATATCTTGAGCAGCCGGCCCAATGCCTTTTGTGCTTGGACCGGTGACGCTGCCTAACAGTGACCAAATACGGATGTAAACCATAATATTAGTGGGTCCATGAACTGGTGCTATTCAGAAGTAGAAGCAGCATGAATATTACTAGGCAGAGGTAGTCCACAAATACTGGATTTGTCAGCTTCTCTTCAAGTTCGGCCTGCGTGGTTACATTTTCAGACTTTGGCAAATGGATTATACGTACAACAGACCCTGCACAGCTCAGCAGACATCCCAGCTTGCCAAGAACGTTGGTTTTTATTTTCAGTAGAGACGAAGCTAAAATGAATCCAAATGGAACACCAAGAGCTTCTAGGGGAGTCACTAAATAGTAGGTACTGCAGTATAGGCTAGAAAATTTCCAATCTGACCAAGGGCCATTGCAATAGCGCCACACCACCAAACTATGTCGATTAAACATAAAGTACCTCATCCTCTGGCCCACGTGATCCCTTTCTTCTGCAGCGCGAACATTAATCCATTCACCAGGCTGGAAACCACGCCCACATCCAGGGAGACAGCAGTGAGGATGGGGTTCTGGATGCCCCCAGTCTCAGCTGCTGCTGCACCAGCCGTCATCCTCATGCCTGGGCGGCACCCAAAGCTCCCAGCACTGTGGCTTTCGTTCCTCTTCTTCCCCCCCCGGGGCAGGGCAAAAGCCGCAAGCCCGGAATCAGCAGGGACTGATGTGCAGGATTCACTTCCCCCACACTCAGTCTCTCTGAGATTCATACACACACACACACCATACAATCACACACACACACTACCTTCCCTCCTGCCCCCGCACGCAGTCAATCTGAGATTCATACACACACACTCCCCATACAATCACACACTACCTTCCCTCCTGCCCCCGCACTCAGTCACTCTCAGTCACTCATACACACTTGGTGTATGTGCTTGGCTGAGGAGCCAATGGGGCGAAGCTACCATCTGTGGGATTATGACTGAATGCCTCTAAGTCAGAATCCCCCCGAAACGTAACGATACCGCAGCGCCGTGGAGCCTCGGTTGGTCTCGGATAGCCGGGCCTGCCCTCCCGCCCGGGGGGCGGCCCTGACACACACCATACAATGACACACTACCTTCCCCCCTGCCCCCACACTCAGTCAGTCACTCTCTCTCTGTCACTCTCTCACACACACACACACACACACACACACACACACACCCCTTTCCCCAGGGTAAATTACTGTCACCGCTTCCTCCTGCACCACCAACACTGCCACCTCTTGCAGCCTCAGAGGGGAGGCTGTAGTCTTTTTAAACAGGCCCTGCACCACTGTGTGAGCCCATGTGGGGGCTGCCGCCATCTTCCCATCACTTTGTGGGCATGCTGGGAAATGTAGTCCCAGCATGCCCAGACAGGAAGCATGGCAGTGGTCTCAGTGTTATTAGCAGCGGCAGCAGCAGAGCTCTGTGCAGCATTGGGCCGGGGGGAGGGCGGGGAGCGGAATAGTTCCTCTCCCCCATCCCCACCCTCTCCAGATGCTCCCAAGGGTTCGGGAAAAGGGGAGCCCCGGTGGCCAGCCACTGTCTAAATCCCTCCTTGCCCCAAGCAACAGGGAATCGGGATCAATGCCGCAGGGTCCTGACGCAACACCCCTGTTCCCCCATGCTCGCTAGCTGTCCAACTCCACTGCCGGGAAGGGGAGCCCCCCAAAAGGTTAGTCCTGTCCCCGGACAGCTCCCCAGTCCATTGCAAGAAGTGTCTCACTATCAGCAGGAGCAGACTCGCCAAGTCGCGAGACACTTCTTGTGAGGAGCTGGCCGGGGACAGGACTATCCTTTTGGGGGGGGGGGGCTACCCTTCCTGGCAGCAGGGTTGGGCCCCTAGTGGGCACGGGTGAACAGGGGTGGCTTCCATCAGAGGAGCGTACAACTCCCTGCAAGCCAGGATCACTGCAGCGCGTGTAACTGACCGCAGTGAGGAGTCTCGTAACTTGGTTCCCAGAGCAAATCATGTGACTATTCACGCTGCTCTCTGCCAAAGCGGCAGCTTCTCCACGCACACGAGCTAGCAAGGCACAACTAAAATTCTCATCTTTGACAGTTCTTTATTGGCTGCCCCAATCATCATCAGACTTCAACAGCACTTACTCGACATCTTACACTACAAAGCTGTGAAGTCTTGGGGCTCAACTCCAACGGGGGAGGGAGTCGGAACAAATCTTCGGAAGATGATGCATTTTGACCACCAGCAATTAATGTATACATTGTTATAACTTTGGATTTCCTGACTCGGTTTATAGCATACTGGCAAATTTCCGGAACTGCAGCTCTAGCAGTTTCTGAAATAAAAGAGCTTTACTTTCTATCTTTTATAATGGAGCGCGGGTCCTACCTTTACCTTTTTGGCTGCAATACCGGTGCTGTACAAGAAAGGGACAGGAGAATAACTTATGTTTTGCACACAGAATGGAATAGGCCATGAATAATTGGATGAGCAATACCACATATTTTAAGAGCGTTAGGAAAAATAGAATATTCCATTTTTCCTAACAGCAGGGATGTATTTTGGGCTACCCTACCTAATAGGGAGCCTCTGACTAAATCTACTTCAAACAACACTACAAGCAAACAAGGCACACGGAAAAGAGAGTAACAACGGTTTAGCAGAAAGGCCGTTTAGGAATCAAATGGGGCACAAGTAACAGCAACTCGAAAGTGCAAGTGTTGGGCTCACAGAAAAGAAGGTACACTGGGGTCTCTCCCTTGGAACGGCTGGTAATTTGCCACCATGTGAAAACTGAAGGTAAACTTGAAACTGTGTTTAATAGAACAATCATTTAAGAAATAGACTGCTCAGTGCTACATAAATTAGTCTTTGTGATTTTTTAGTTAGAAAGGGTCCTGAAGCGATCTGAAATGAGTACCCTCGAAACGGGTATACCCGTCAAATATCCGGTACCTGGACTGAACCAAATATTTTGGGTACTTTTCAGTACCTGAACAAGTTTTTGATTGGGTATCTGAAATACGGACAAACGGTATACCAAAATACCGATTTTTGTCCTGGATTCCATCCTGGATTTTTCAGGATTTCGGTACAGCAGTTGTCAGTGTTTTGGTACACCTGGTACTAGATCAGTATTCAGGTATCAATTCAGGTACCCAAATCAGCCATACATGTTTCAGCTCTAGTCCTGAACCAAAATTTATTCAAATAGCCACAATCTTTCCCCAAACCTGAAAGCAGTATCTGTCCCTCCTTGCTGCTATTACGACTACTTACTAGGGCTGCAACCTTTAATTGATCCGATTAATAGGCCAGCACTTGATTAAAATCCCCCCCCACAATTAATTCTGGACACCTTTTTTCCCCGCCATTAAGCTGCCCGTCTCAGTCTGCGAGCTCCCTTTGCCAGCCGTGGCTGTCACTCAAAAGCTCAGGCACAGTTGCGCCTGCGTGTTCACCCTGCCCCAGCAGCACCACCTGGGAAGGAACCAGAGGTGGCGCGTGCAGGCTGAGGGCGAGCTCACCAAAGCAGCAGCAGGCACAGCGGGAGGAGAGCAAGGGATGTGGAATGGCAGGGCCTGGAGCAGCCACGGCAGAGCCTGGAGACTTGGAGCCAACACAAACACACAGAAATGACGAGGCAGGCAAGCTGGCCACTGTCAAGGGGGAGTTTCCCATGTCAGCATTGGCTCCTGGGCTTTCCTGCTTTGCTGCAGGCAATCACCCGAGATAAACTGCTGGGAGTTCCTCCCCTGGGGCAATAGGGCTCTGCAGGTAATCCTGGACTTCCCCAAATTGTCTCTTCCCCAGCGACAGCTCTGCCACACTCATGTGAGCTACCCCATTGCTGAGAGGGCACAGGGAGAACCACAGGAAGTGTGCCCAAAGGTTAGAAGAGAGACCTGAAAGTGAAACCAACAGGCCAGTGGAGTGGTCAGCGCGGACTGTAGCTGTGGTGCTAGCTAGCCCCTGCCCCCCTCTGCTCCAACCCCCGGCAGCAGCGCAAGGGTCTGGGGGGTGGGGGTGGGAGGGGTGCCTGCATGCAGCAAAACAAGCAGCAGTAGCCAGAGCCAGCAGCTCAACTGGAGCAGTACAGCTGTATCCCTGTCCTACTCTTCTCTTGTAAGGTCGCTAACTCGTGGGGGGGAACCTACTTGTCCAGGGAGAAGCTGAGGGAGTGGCATTAAGTTGCTGCATATACAGGCCCTCCCCAAGACTGTATACGAGGCACTGCATTTTCTTCCTGAGACATACATACACGCACACACACAGCAAAACCCCTCCCTTCAGTGTGTGTGTGTGTGTGTCTAACGTAACACACACCCCTGGATTCTTCCCCATCTTTGCTCCATTTAACTCCTACCTTCTCAATCCTGCCTCCACCAGTCTTCTCCCCCTTCACTCAGCCTCTTTCCCTGCCCCTTCATGCCCTGTTCTGCTCTCAGCAGCTCCTTACCCAATAGATGTCCCCGCCTTCCACTATGTACCTGCCTAAAGGTTAAGGAACGGAGAGCCACTAGTAGTGCCTCTTTCATCACCTGTTCTCATGAAGGGAAGGAGGAAGATGCCATGGGGAGGATCTAGGGAATGCCAACAACCGCCACATAATGTATGTAAATTATGTAAGTCATATTCAAATTCTAATCAATCAATCGACTAAAATCCTACAGATTAATCAACGAAGAATTCTTTAACCGAGGTGCAGCCCTACTGCTCATCATTTCTATAGCACTTCTAGTCGTATGCAGCGCTCCTGCAAGTCACATTACTTCCTAGATGCAGATCTAAGCAGGCATAGTGGCTCACACCAGAGAGAGAGAGAGTCTGGGTAACTGCATGATTTGCAAAGTACATCTTGTAGGGCACCCCCGTTCACTGCGTTTTCCCCACTGCTGTCAATGGGGAAACATAGTAACAGGTCCCACAGGGTATTCCATTGTATTAGCTTTGGGCTATAAAGGCCAGTACCTAGACAAGGGTTGCGAGAGAGAAAAATTAATGCAAACACCTTGTCTCTCTCTCATTATTTTTGCTTGTAATCAACTAAGTGTCGCATCAGTCTTGGCAACAGCTGCGTTAAAAGGGACTCATTCTTTGCCTGTAGTCACGATGCCAGAGTCCGCCTTTCATAGTAAGAACAAAAGTGATGAACGGGCAGGCTGCCAGCACCCTCCTCCAAACAAACTGCACAGCTTTTTGTAGGAAACACTCCTCAATATCAATCACAAGATTGCTTCTGTATAGCCATGGGGCTGCTGCCTCCTGTTGGCCGGGCCTGCTCACATGATCCCAGTTCTCAGCAACCCATCGTGAATGGTGCCAGAGAGCGAGAGAGCTGGGAATCGGTTCAGGAAGACCTAAGTCTGCTCTCACGCTGGGATGAAATAAGTTCCTTCTTCCAAAGTCTACACAGTTACCGCAAGGTAAGAAGGAGCACAATCAGAGCCTCTCCTTTAAGTGAACAACTAAGGCAAAGAATCCTAACGTGGATGCAGATGCAAAAGATACTGGAACGGTACTTTAAACCCACCTTGGATTAAGACAAACTAAGGAGAAGTCTTGTTTTACAAAAATTAGGTAAAGAAGAACTTTCCTTTTATAAACACTGCTATACAATCTAGCTATACGCATCATCCAAGTCATGTACACCCTGAACAAATTATCTCCATATTAAAACAGGGCACAACTCTTGGAAGATTGCATGTGAGCAACACCATGTATCCAAGTGTGTATAAGTAAGTGCTGGGCTAGCTTCCCTAGCTCACTTCCTAGCCTGCTCATGGATTCCTCTCCTTATTCTTCATCTTATCCTTCAGGATCCCCCCCTCTCCTTGTAACTAAACTGAGCACCTGCACCTGCAACTTCTTTAATGCATCCCCGGTCTCTCTCTAATTTCCCATCTCTTAACTCACCCACCCCTTTCCTTAAGTATCCTAGATTGTAAGCCCCTCAGGGCAGGGACCTATTTCTAATCACAACTATTCAGCACCAGGTACATTGTTACAAGCAAACAAAAATAAAGAATCTCTAAAGCCAATTCAAATCACTCTGTATTTAATTAAATAACAAATGAACACATACAAATCAGTTGCCTGGGGAAAAGCACCATGTCCCTTTTGTAATCCTCAATTTTATAAAATGTTGGGTTTATTAATGTTCCCACTTCCAGCTACTTTCTAAAAATTGTGATGCTGCGATAATTGATTATCTGCTGACTTACATTGCATTGCTGAGTTATTTCTATGGAAGCTTTTATGGAGTAACGGCTGGTTTTAGATCTGCTGTCAGAGCGTTGGAATAGCAACTCGGAGTACTTTCTCCCACTCAGACTGAAAAACATTATCTAAAAGTAATGCACGTTCTTCAAGTGTTTTTGTTCACATGGAGTCAGGACAGCTGTAGTGATCACCCAGGGTAGAAAAGTCCATGCGGCTAATTACCTCTGGCAAGTATATTTTTGAGCTGGCAAATGGATAATATATCCCTCTCTCCCCCTGTCCACCTTCAAGTGTAAGCCCGCTGGGAGATGAATCTCTCTCTAATCAAGACTGTGCAGTGTAAAGCACACTGCTGGCACTATATCAATAATAATACTTAGCACCCATGCCTGCATAGTGCATGCCCTTGTGCCATCAGCAGAGGGTCTAAAAGAAGACAGCCTTCAGTTTAAAACCCTTTTACTTCTCACTCTGGCTTTCTTCATATAATATGTAAGTAATAAGAGGTGGTAAGGCTGAACACTTACTCCTATATATGTTCAGACAAGCACTGCTGAACGTTAACTGGCCGCCCCATCTGCAGAATAACCACCCAAAAGGAATAACCTCTCCTTTTGCCTCACTCCAACCCCTTTCCTCCAATGAAATAAAAACAAAGGTGGGCAGAGTTAATGGGCTTATTGCCTCACATCACCTTCCACATGCCTGCCTGATCCTACCCTCCAACCTCCCACCTCTGCTCCTCTCAGCAACACAGTGAATCCCAGCCAGTTGGGATGCTAGATGTTCCTACCTCTTCTGCCTCTCAGCTAATTGTGACCAAGGAGGGCTAGGCACAGGTAGGGGGTCTAATTCATACCTACACACCAATCAGCATGGGGAGGAGCAATATGAAATCTGACTACTCAGGAGGACACCCTAAAATCCATCCATTTCCCTCCCAAGGACCACTCTGAAAAGGAGTACAAGCCCTGAAGAGCCACACGGAAGTTGGAGGCAGGTATGCCTAAGTAGTGCACTCAAGAAGAGGAGGAGCCAGACCATGGATCCATCCCATAGATCCAGGGCACAAAGTTTGCAGGCACCTGGGAGCCATTGGCAACCAGAAAACTGAGGCTGGTGTAGTGGGGCAAGAACGGTTTAATATCAGGATAGTCTGGCGACTAAATTATTATTATTATTTTTATCTCAGAGCTCGATCTGAAATTTCATGCCCTGCATGGATCTGTCCCCTATCCTTGTGAGCATACCCTCATCTCTGCTCCTTTACCCTGAGATTAATCTTTCAGTGCTCGGGGATAGGAACTGGATTCGGGGACCAGATCTGGGGAATGGAAAAGAACCAATAAAAACTACCCAGCAGCCATATTAAGCCCCCAAGCCTGAGGTTCCTAATACCTGGCCTGATCTGCACCATCCGTGAGAGATGTCTGCAGTTAGTGTGCTGCCTCTCACAGGGCAGAGCCCGGGCTCTTAAAAAGGCTTTGCCTCAGTCACTGCTTTCAGGCAGGAAGCAACAGGCAGAAGAAGAGCAATCAGCCTGCATGGGAGCTACTGGTAATGGCCAGCATGCACTTACGAACCACCCCACTGAGAGCAGAGGCCTAGATGGAGGGCCCCAGAAGCAGCCTCCGCTAGGTAGCTTTCTGCTGGAACAGATAGAAAAATAAAGCTACAGGCAACCGGCAGATAGGGAAGGGTTGGTGCAAGAGGAGGAAGAGGCAGGAGGGTGTAGACCAAGCTGGAAAAGCTGGGTACACTGTGTATACAATTCACATTGTCTTGTCTAGGACTCAAAGGCAGCGGTGGCTTTACCATTAAAAGTTTTGCGCGATGCGGGGGGGGGGGGGGGGGGAGTCAGAAAGGAAGAACACCCAGTATTGCAGCAGACCCACTTTCTGCACCAGGGCACGTAGGCAACGCCACCCCTAGTCTGCTTCCCTGCTCCCCCTACATCCCCTCTTACATTATGTAGGCACATGCAATGATTGCATCAAATAATCAATGTCTATGCATAGAAACACTAACTGGCAACATAATTCCCCCTCTTTTCCTAAATCACATGCCATCAAATGCCCAAGTTCAAATGCTGCTAAAAGTCCGAGTCAAGTCAAATAGCATTAAACGCCACCCACACACCATGACATGACATGGCCAAACAAAATAATACAGATCAAGTCCCAACAGTGCCTATGCAGACAGGGAAGCCACAGATTCATATTCTAGGGCACTTATGAATAATACAGGTTGCAGGGCTGCATTGGTTCTACTGCAGCCCTGCATTTCTCATAAGCGCCCTCTAAAATTTGTATATCTGGCCACCCTATGTGCAAATCATGAAATGCCAAGTTTGCACATACACCCCTTAGAGTGCCTGCCCCCTCCACCCTAAAACAGATGCAGAAAAGGGGGGGGGGGGAGAGAGAGAGACAGAATTTCACTGGAGGCCTATTTCTCAGATGCCAGGTCCGGGCCTCTGGGCTGTTTTCACCCAATTTGAGCTCTCCATTAAATGAGCCAGAGCTTTCCCTCACAACAGTTCAACCAGCCACAAGCTTGTCTCTACTCACCCCAGCATCACCTGAAGGGGCAGCTCCACTGACAGTTGGGCTCCCTGGGCCTGAATCCCAGACACGCCAGCTCTCCCTACAGCCGCCCTAGTTTTGCCTCATAACCTGAGCCTCGCAAAATGGCTGCCCCGTAGCTTCTCCTTCTCCAACCTGGGAAGGTGAGAGGGTGGAGTGGGTCAGGTCACATGCTCTCTTTTCCCGCTGTTGATTGGCTAGCAGCAAACATTACAATGCCTGCTGGGAAATGTAGTTTCCCCCCCCAGCTCTGAGAGGCTAGTCCTCTCATGTCCCCAGTGGGCAGGTCTAGCAGGCTGCTAAGGCGGACTCTCCCCCCCCCCCCCCTCTAGCCACACAATCCTGTGCCTTTCTGCCTTCCCCACCCAAATCTTTTGTGATTCCTGACAAGAGCCACGTGCTACAGAAACCCGGGAGAGAGTGGCCGCGCTGCACAGAAGAGACTGAGCTGCAGGGGCTACCTCGCCTAGCTAATAACTGGAGACCCCCACCCATTGCAGGGGCAGCTAACATGTCGTCTTGTTCCTTTAGGGGTTTCTCTTGTCTCAACCCCCGGGGGGGGGTGAGCTGAGGCCTGTGGTACTAGAGCTGAGTTGCCAGATCCAAATTTCCAGACTAGGGGATGGTACCGACTGAACTAAAGACTGTCCATTATGCCCCATTCAGAGTAAGCCTACCTCCCAGCAACTTGAGTGGCCAGAGAGAGACAAGCCTGGCCCACAAGCCCAGCCTCATTAAATAAGCCACACACGTGGCACCTTCTCACATGCAAACACCTGGCTGAGGAATGGTTCCAGTGGTAGCGGGGAGTGTCACTCCTGCAGCTTGGGCCCCTTGGCACAACAGGAGGGAATCCATTGCTCCAGCAGGATGAGAGCTGGGGAGGCCCCCCCTGCCTGGCCATCTGCAAGGAAACTTCTGACCATACCGAAAAGGGCTCAGCTACAGCAGTGGCAACAGTCTGGGCATGCCCACGAACCTTGGCCTTGCACTGAGGAGGCTTCTGTGGGCAACCCAGGTTGTAGCCACAACGTGTCGTTGCTCTGCCTTTGGGAGGCAGCAGCTGCCATCTCCAAATACGAGACAGCCCACCTTTCATGGGACTTGCCCCCAAAGTCAGAGCAGTCCTGCCAAATGCAAGAATGATGGAAGGTCTGGAATAGTAAGGGATGGTCATTATGCAAATAAGGGATGCCCATTCTATTCTATGGAACTGGGGGCCCCTGAAATAAGACGGATCTGAGCATCTGGCAACCCTATACAACAGGGCAAAGTGCTGGGGTGTACAAAGTGGAGAGATGGGGGGTGCTGGGTATTGAGAGTAAACGGGGGCAAAGGCAGGTGTTTATGGGGAGCAGCAGAGGGAGCTGTGGAGGTGGGGAGCAAGCAAGAGCCCGCTCCCCACACCATCCTTGACCAGATAATTGCATTGTGGTGCTGTATAAAAAAAACCTGAAATAGCACATGAAATGGCTGAAATCAACAGACTGGCCTGCCAAATTATATACTATATAAAAAAAAATCTGGCTCACCTGAAAAGGCAATTGAACAACACTGCTTTAAACTGTGTAAGGAGAAAACCCACAAAGCAGGGGGAAGGGATACGTGTTCTGAGAAGCAGTCTAGGATTTAAAAATTGAGGGAGGGGAAAAACATTCATGGCAACTGCGCAAGGCAGTTTTTAAAAATATCTATTCCATTAACCAAGCTTTCATGCCCCAAAGTAAACAAGTCTTTGACTCCAGTCCCTTCTCCATAATTCTACCTTCACGTCCCTCATGCGCTCGAGACTAACATTTGTCAGTATAAAGAAGTATTTAAGTATTTCAGTAACCTGAATACTCTTTTCTTTCTTTGCCTTACTTTCCTCTTATGTTTTTTTTCCTTTCCTGTCTACACATTTTTGTTATAAAAAATTCTACAGACTTACTCCGTTTGTGCAATTCTGCATTTTTTCTCTTCACCTATTGTAGATTATCTTTCCCTTCTTATTCCTCTACATAGTATCCCTCTTCCTAACAGGAAAACTGAATTAGGAACTATAATACACAGGGTTTTTTTTCCCATCAGAGATAGGTGTTCTTCTAAAAAAAAAAACACAACAAAACACCCAACCTGCCCTGGAAGCACCTAAATAATATTTCAGTCCCGGAAAGTCACTAACCTTATCAATCAGTTTGACATAGCGTTACTAGATTTCATTTCTGTCAATAGAGTGAAAGTACTGTTAGGTTTCAACCCTATGCATTCTTCTAAAGACACTTTTAAAAGTATCCAGCCATTTAAAATGTTTCTTGAAACCTTAACTCGATCATGTTTATTACTAAACTAGATTAGCTATAGACATCTTTCAACTGGCAAAGGTTCCATGGAAGTAGTTCAGGTTTGAACAGTTATGTAATGGTTAAGTGATATGGTATAGCAGTGATTTTCAGGGATGGGGAATCTTTTCCCTCCCACAGACCCTCTCTAAAGATTAGTAGGAGCTCTGTGGGCTGGATAAAAGTTGTTATTATTATTATTATTAGCAAGCATTTATATAGCACCAGCAATGTACCTGGCACTTTACAAAGTAATGAAATAGACACGGTCCCTGCCCTAGGGCTTAATAATATTTTTTTTATAGTTTATTCATATTGCATGGCGAACTGGCCATTGCAAAGTTACGCCATCCATAAGACTTATAAAATACAATCAATGTAAACTTATAAAACATAATTAATATAAAATTAATCCCATATACAGACAAAACAGGATACTATATTAGCAAAGATAATGACCCTCACAGTTAACACTGCAACAGCCTTGATAAATTAGGCCAAATTTATTCATCTTCCTTGCCTGAAGGATTACATTTCTGCTTTATAACATATACGCTCCAGAGGAATTCCAACACCCTAGGGCTTACAATCTGAGAGACAGAGGTGGGAGGGGGAGAGGCGAAGGAAGGGGAACAGAGGGAGAGATAAGGAATATAATATTCATGAAGATGTGAGGTCCCAGGTGCACGCGCTTGGCTTGGTTACATCGAGAATGATGGCTGGCTGGTCCGTGTGGTGAGGATATAAGTACACAGACCTCAGGTAACAGATTGTACTGGATGGTAGGTATCAGCAGGAGTTAGGTGAGGGGAGCGAAGTCGGGGAGGGCAGAGCTGAAGAGGTGGGATTTGAAGGTACAAAGGGAGGGGGCGAGGCAGATGTGGGCAGGGAGGGAGTTCCAGGCGTGGGGGACAGCTAGGGAGAAGGGACGAAGGCGGTTGGGGGACGGGGGAGGGCGAGAGAGGGGACCGAGGAGGAGCGGGGTTCACAGACTGGCGTACGGAGGGAAATTAGCAGAGAGAGGTAGGGGGGAGCAAGGTTGTGAAGAGCTGCAGGACAGGAGTGCGTAAGGGCTGTGCTCAGGATGGGGAAAGTCTAGATCATGGCTCTTTGTCATGGATCCATCCCTTATCTTTGAGAATATATACTCATCTGATGCCTTCCCTCTCAGCACTGGCGCAGAGGGGATGAATCCATCCATGATACAGGAACGGGAAAGGAGCCAAATAAAAGCCAGTTGTGGGCTGCATTTGACCTATGGGCATAGCCCTAATATGAACAGGTGGAGCAGCTGCACTGGTCCCAGGCCCAAAGGCCTGGGGGCTCATGCTGCCTGGTGCAGCTGTATCCCCCGATGCTTGGTATGGGGAGCTCCCATTCCATCTTCAGTGGAATGAGCCTGCTCCAGCCTAGCTACGTCCCTGCATGAAGCGAAACCTCCCCACTCTGTCGGGGGGGTAGCAATAAGGGAGAGAAATCATTGGCTAGGTTACTTACCATGCCACTGTATTTCCATCTTGTTGGGGATGGATTGAGGGGTTGTGTAGAGACCTTGTGTTCTGCAGTATTCTTGTGACTTAATTGTATACACGCGCACGTAAGTGTCTTGTGCACAGTGCAAATGCCTGGATATAGGGCAGGCAGTTGACCAAACTGAGCACATCTTGGTTATGTGGCAAATAACCGTTCTTTCCTATCTACGCTACGTAGAAAGTGCTTCAGATGATGGGGGCAAATATCGCTATGGTGAGAGGAGGTTCCCCACGACCCATCATCTCCTCTAAGGATCAACAACACTTAAGCAGAACTAGATAACCTATAGAACTAAGCAAAGAATGTGCTATAGGACCAAATTCATCTTGCCTTGATTCCTTTGCTCCAGGAGACTCTTCTTTTTTTATAAAGTAAAGCTAAGCTTTTAGAAAGCTTCATACGAGGGCTTGAGGCTTCAGCAGCGAAGATTCTGTCTAGACATAAGCAGCCTGTGCCTTGCACCACTGCTTTGAATCTGTGCATTAGTTTCCTTCACAGTGAGGCACCTCCCTTGCAATTCTCCTCAGTAACCATGACTTCAGTGAGTACTCCGTCTTAACACTTTCCTGTTCATTACAGGGTGACTACCAGCCTGATGATACAATCAACTTCAGAAATTCTCGACATCAGTTTACAACAAACTTCAGTTCAGAATTAGGAGTCCCCGGCTTCGTCCTGACCTTCAGGCAGCTCCTTTATCTATCTATGTCTGGCGATCTCTCTCTTCCAGCTAGGGTCAGCCGATTCCCTTTACCCCACCTGTCCACGATCCGCTTCCCCTGGCCAGGACAGAATTCTCTTCAGCTGGGAGTAAGTTGACCAGGAGCAGGGGAATGGAAAATATTAACTTTTCCAGGAACAGATGATCCAGCTACAGTAGAATGTATAATCTCATGACCATTTCTGTAAAACAAGGGTGGGGGAACATTTCCCTCCCAGGGCCACTTTGAAAATTAGTGCGAGCTCTTATGGCCACATAGGGTGAAACCAGACACAACACGGGCCCGGTATGGCACATCTAGGCTGGAGACTCACTGTCATGTGAGTTTCTGGGCTGCCGGACATGGGCCCGCTGCTGCCCCGGCAGGTGGCTGGCCTAGATGTAGTCCCCCTGAAGATCCCAGGCCCACAGTCCACTGTCCGAGCCAAGGACCGCCCAAGCGGGCCAACGCAGTCCCATGTGTCCATGCCTTCCACCATCATCTGCCGGGGATCAGGGGCTGCCATGGCCGGTAGCAGTGGTGACCTGTGATTGGCTGCCTTGGCTACCCATCATGGCAGGGAGCGGGGCCGGCTGCCTGCATGTTTGTTCTCTTTCCTGGCTGAGGGTGGGGCAGAGGAGGGCTCGCCAGTCAGCACATTTGTTTGGTACCCCAACCTGACTCGGCCCCTCCTCCCTGGGCTGTGTAGCCAGCGTGCCAGCTGTGCATCTGTTTTCTCCCATAGCGGGGGGCAGGAGGTGCTTAAGGGATAAAGTGGCCATACCGCCCCTTTAAAAGAGAACACTTATGAAAAATGCATGGTGCAGGGCTGCAATGGAATCAATGCAGCCCTGCAACATGTATTTTTCATAAGCGTCCTCTTTTAAAGGGGAGGTGTGGCCACCCTATTAAGGGGTGCAATCAGGAAAAAAAACAATCCAGATCATAGATCAGTGCCATGGATCTGTCCCTATCCTTGTGCGGACCCTCCTCTTTGCTCCTTTAGCCTGAGCTGAGTCTTTCAGCGCTTGAGCATAACAACAACTGGCTCTAGCAACTGGAAAGGGGCCAAATAAGAACTAGCCACGAGCTGCATTTGGCCTCAAGTCTGAGGTTCCCCCAACCAAGATGTAAAAGATACACCACATAAGGCAGTTAAGCTATGGAGCCCATACTGTAAATTATTATTATTATTATATTATCTAGCCGCTCATCCAGTATAAACACCGAACACAAAAGCCCTTTTTTTGGTAAATGGATTGAGCCTTCTTTTTGAAAATTTAATTTGTGATGTATTTGGTGGGAGGGTCATATGCAAAATTTTAAGATCCATTAAGGCGACCAAAAGTTATAACAATTTAGAAGTTAATTGGCAGTTGTTCATTTCCAATCTCCCAACATTTTTGAGGTTGATATCATCCTCGCCTTGGTGAGTTGAGCCCCAACACTTTGCTGGTGTGTAGCCTGAGATGAGGACAAAGTGCTATTGTGGACGGCTGGTGTTTAGTGAAGCCAATAAAGATTAAAAGCATTAATAATTGAGTTCTGGCACATGCGTGGTTTAGTGGACACAGACTGTGGCTTGGGTAAAAAGCAGTGTGACTAAAGTTACATGACCCTGCAATTCAGTCGCCCCTGATATCTTCCTGGCTTTGGTGAGCTGAGCCCCAACGCTTCACAGGCATGATGTTGATGAAGTGCTGTTGTTGGCGGGTGGTATTTAGTGAAGCCAATAAAGAGTTAAGTATCTCTCGAGTCCCCACGAAACAGAAGGAAGACTGGTGAGGTGCTGCACAGGGGAAAGCAGCCTGAATTCCAATGCCAATCAAAATTTCCATGGGGAAATTCATTCTTCCGAATGCATCGTCAAGGCGAATTGAAATGTATGTTGACAAATCTGGGACCACCAACATGGTTTTAACTTTTAAGTTCTGCAGAATACTCTTGGAATGAATGAATTGAACTATTACGGCATCTAAATCAAAATATTGCGGATATAGACAAGCTCTCACCAGGAGAATTGTGCGCATTGTAGCTTGTAAGTGTTTTCAGACACTTTCATCATAGATTTCAAAGTATTTTAAAATTATTCTTAATAAGAAAAATGCTCAAATTGGCAAAGTAATAGATTATTTCTGCAGAGTGGAATGTCAAAGTTGAGGAGCTCCATATAGTCACATGCTTTTGTGGGTAGATCTCCTACATTTGGTAAAAATACAAATGGAGAAATTGCTGAATTCATACAAACATACATTACTTGTTCTCTTCCTAACAGACAGTCGTCTCCAGTTTTGCATGACTTGGTTCAATCCTTTCAACGCCATAAATGTAATAAATACTGCAGAAGAAAAGTGAAACACAATGGACAATTTTATGTTCATTGCCGCCGAGTAGATGACAACAGCCCTGCCTCCGGCCGATGCCCCAGAATTGGGCTGCCCGCTCTGCTGGCGGTGCTCCCGGATATTCCAAAGCACCGCCATGGGGCTGCCCCGGAGCAGGGACAGCCTGACCCATCTCTGCCGTGCCTGTACATCAGGCGGGCTGCCTTTAAATGCACAGCCCGCCCGGGGTGAAGCAGAGCAGAGGTATGGGTGTTGTCCATGTGAAAACACCCACTGTGATGTCACGGCACTCCACAAGGGTTAGGCCTCCTGCCCAAGCCCAAAGGGACCAGTTAGGTCTGCAGGGTTCTACTATTAAACACTTTAAATTTCACCTCATGGTGAAGAACTTGTTTTAACTGAAGTTTATCCAAACTTCTGTGTTTACATTACACAGAAGATACAATTAAAACATTTGAAGCTACAGTGCAAGAAATGCTTTCCAAAGGCTGTTCCCAGTGCAAGATTAGTGTCGTCTTTCTTATTTCTTTCCAATTAGTACTTGCGCTCAATCTGTCGGCTAGGTCTCTTGCTTTCTTCAGGATTTCCTGGGCATTGGGAAGCGTGGCGATTTCTACAAGAAAGTTGGACAAATGTTTCTAATTTCTAGCTCTGGGAAATTCAAGACTCGTGAAAGCCCACAAGAGCCTTGCAGTCAGCAGCAAGAAATATATGGGTGCTAACTTTCAGAATTAATTGTGTAATAAAAGCTCCTTTATGAATCCCTCCCTGCTAGCAGTCCACAGCGCCTAACCCCAAGTGATAATCCATTTTGGTTTCAGTTTTTATTACTGGGGAAATTCCAGATCCTGGCTGCCAAGAAGAGGTTAGTTTTATGCACCACATCATGAATGGGAAACCTTTTCCAGGGGCCATGTTCAAAATGAATACAAGCTCTGAGCATCGCTCAGAAGTTGGAGCCAGGTGTGCTTAGTGGTGCACTCAGGAAGGGGGGTCGGAGGGCCCAGATCATGGATCTGCCTTCTGTCCTTGTGTGCATGCCTTCATCTTGTCTCCCTTACCCTGAGCTCACTCTTTAAGTGCTTGGGGATAGGAAATAGACCCAGCAGCTGCTGCATTCCACAGTCCGCCTGCACGGTGCCCCCTCTCTCACACCCCAGAGTTGTGGGCGGATCACCTGATGCTCTGGGCTGCTGCCTACAGCTCCATGGTGGTGTTCATCACTCTGCATTAGTTATTTGGTTAACGTTTATTTATACAAAGCTTATTACAAATTTAAAAAAAAAAATCCCTGAAAAATGGATAGAGGAACTCTCTCTAGTAAGGAATTTCTTAAACATTCCTTTGTAAGCTTCAAGCAAAAGGTGGGGAACTGTAGACCCCACTGGCCAAATGCGGCCTATAGCCTGTTGTTATTTGGTCCCTTTCCAGTTCCTATCCCCAAGCACTGAAAGACTGAGTACAGGGTAAGGGAGCAGAGATGGGGACATGCATACCAGGATAGGGGAGAGATCCATGATCTCTTCCAGAACCACCTCTTCCTGAATATGCCCCTTCAGCACTCCTACCCCCAACTACTATGCAGCCCTCAGAACTTGTACGAAGTTTCAAAGTGAGCCTTGGGAGGGAAAAGGTTCCCCAAACATGGCTTAAACAGTAGAATCATGAAAACCCAAACTGACTAGAAAGTCTGTGAAAAATATCAGACCTGTTTCATTCTACATCCTGCATGAAAGGCAAAAACATGATCATCTTATGGGGAGAGAGGGCAGGTGCCAAGGGTAAGAAGTCTTTAGTTTGGTAGTTCACAATATTCCATCAGTTAACACACGCCGTCAGCGGAACCAGTATTTCCTGCTGGCAATTTAGCTGTTATATTGGCTTATCATCACTCTGCATTTGAGAATTCATCAGAAAACCTAGGACCAAAACAGTGTTATTTATAACTTTTATTTATACAAAGCTTATTACAAATTAAAAATAAATCCCTTAAAAATGGAGAGAAACTCTCCCTAGTAAGTAATTTCTAAAACTTTCTATTGCAATGTTTGTAAGCTTCAAGCAAAAGGTGGGGAACTGGGTTGTTACTAAGAGAAGTTAAAATCAGTTAATACAACTAAGCTGCTGGTATCCTTTTTTTAAAAACTGCAGCCAATAGAAAAAGAGGGTCTTCTTCCATTTTGTGTAACTCGCTTAGTTTAACAAACTTAAACTACATTTGATTAGTTTGATTTGGAAGGAAATTGGAATCAAACTGAGTAACAATTTTGACTTTCTAAAGTCAAACTTAGTGGAAACCCTTGCAACCATGTAAATTTTGAATATCCGTTAAAGGAAGTGGGTGATTTCAGAAGTGACGTGAATGTCCAGAACAGTCAACCTCAGTCAAACCAGGGGAGGGGTGGGGGTGAAAGCGCCGTGCATGTCTGTTTGCTCGCATCCAGATGTTCACCAGTCAAACGCGGCCCGGGGTGAAGCTAACCACGCTTCATGAGGTCAGGGCGGGAGGAGGTTCAGAAGTGTGGTGAATGGTCACCACGGCAGGGGTGAATGAAAAGTAACTTCTGAACAGAAACCCGCAGCCGCGGTGGAAGGAATTGACCCCAGCCACGGTGCAATCAGGGGCTAAAACCGCGGTCCACATCTCCACTGCATGTCTGTTGTGTTCCCCCGGCCCATGTTCTCTCTGATTGCCCCCGGGCGGTGGTCATGATCCTGTCACTTCTGTTGGGACCGCACGTGTCACCACAGTCCGCGGTGAATCCATTCACACCGGGGTGGGATTCACTGTGGTGAACTGGAATGCGTCACTTCTGAAATTACCCAGTGAATACTCAAATTTGTATCAGGAATTAAAGATGACCCAGCTCTTTTTATCCTACCCTGAAGTCTTCGGCAAACTACTGTGGTCTTCAATTGGTTTTTGTCTTGAGGGAAATCAAAATCTGTCTGTTGTATCTGTCTGTTTATCTATGGTAAATCCTATAAGGGCATAGGTTCTTGTTCCTAAGCTTTGCTTTATTTATTTATTTATTTATTTATTTATAATAAAATGTATATGCCGCCCCCTCCTGCCTCAGGCATCTCGGGGTGGCTCACAACATTTTAAAAAACATTTTAAACATTAAAAACAAACAACAACAATTACAGTTAAAAACAATATAAAACCCCATCCCCCCCTACCCTACCCTACCCCAGCCAGCCAGCCCACCCCATCTCCCTCGGGAAAGGCCTGGCGGAACAGCCAGGTCTTACATTGTCTGCAAAAAGAGGGGAGATTGGCAGCCAAGCGGATCTCCGATGGGAGGGAGTTCCACAGTTGCTGATGGTGATAACCCTGAGCAGAGACATTTCAGTTATTAAGTCACAATTTTGTACCTGAATAAAGATGGAACTATTTTAAAACAAGGGCCCTAGTGAAATGTCAGCTGAGAATGGTTTACTTCTTTTTCACCCAACCTCCAACTGGTGAAAGATTAAATGAACCAAAGCCATTAAATCTTTCCATAAGAAATAGTGTGGGACATCAACACAGATTTACATTTAAGATATATACATAGCATACATAAAATTTAGCCTTCTCTGAACCTTGATGAGCAAATACTTCTTTCGTGAAGCCTTGCCCCACACATATAGGAATATTGCAATTTATTTCAAACCAATCAATTTTTAAGTCAAAGTTCATTTCCTCCCTTTTGATGCAAACACTGAATTTTGGAAACTGCCGACAAAGGCATTCCCTCTTTTCTAATAACATTTAAAGGCCTGATTTTGCAAACAAGCATTGCACTTACCAGTTTTAATGGTCCACACGCCATGCCCAATATTTAAAAAATTGGGATCTAATTTTGATTTAAGGGTTAGAAAGTTATAAAATGAAATTGTGAAATATGTCAATGAAGGAAGAGCATGAAGATGCAAAATTCCAGGTTTCAGTGCATGTTTTATTTCAGTTTTATATTTTATTTCAGGCAAGTGCTTATTACATGGATATTATTCATGTTTTGATACCTAAATTCTGGAGCATGAAGAGCCAATATAATACAGCTGAATAGTAAAAATACAATATGTACAAAATTAGTTTTTTCCCCCCCCACATAGCAGATGTATCCAAACACATAAAAATTCTTTACAGTCTAGGTTTTTCAATATTTAATACTTCAGTAAATTGATGACACAGTGACAAGTCTGCACTGTAAACAAAGACGCTATTTGCCCAGTGTGATGGGTTTCATTTCTTGGGCTTTCATGTGATGCTCACTAGAAGGCAAATTGGGGATGCTTGCCATTGAATATATGGCCAGCATTGGAAATAATCTGCATTTATAACCAATGCCTTTTAGGCATGAAAAGATCTCAGAGCTGATAAAGGTAAACACATTTAGCCACAAAGGGGTTTTCATAAACAAAAACATTTAACCAAGATTTCTTGTCAAGACAAAAAAATGGAGAAAAGACAGATTGGTTTCCCATTCCTTCCGTAATCCCTGATCCTGCAATGAGGCAACCAACACAGACAGAGCAATGCCTGCACGTCAGTGCTGTTAGTTTGGGGCATTCATTACAATGGGTGAAATCTTGGCTCTGTTGAGGCCAATGGCAAAACTCACATGGGTCAGGATTTTACTCATCTCCTGAGCCCTTAAACTTGGATCAGTTGTTCCGCTCAGCACCACGCAGCTTCAGGCCAATGAGGACATAATGGATTATTGGGGAGGGGGGCTGAAATGTCTCATGTGTTACATGACTTTGCAGAGAGAACTGATGATTTTACAGCCTTTTGGAACAGCAACCAACACACAAACACATGACACACAGTGTCAAAAGAAGAACGGTAGCACAACATGGGGAGGAAGCACACACAGAAGCAACAATAATTAAATGGCCAGGCTCCTCAGCAGAGGCACCCTTTTGTTTTAGGAGCCCAAGTGCCACATAGAAACATTCTAGACGGTGCCAAAAACTCTTTCAACTTCTTAGTACCTTCCAAAGGGCCAAATTGAGAAGCCTTATTCTTGTTTATACTAAGGCTCCTTTACGCCACTCTGGTATGGTAAAAGAGCCTTAAAACTGAGGCGAATATAATTGACATCCACACCTTAGAGCAACGTGGAAAAGCCTCAAGTAAATTAGACTCAAGCTATCTCTGACGAACGGTTTCTCCTCATGTAGCAATCCTAAATTAGGCTCAAACTCGGCAAATATTTATGCAATTTCCTTATCCTTCCTACTGTAAGTAGTGTTACTCAGAGTAGAATTAAGCACACACTTAAATGCTTGTAGTATTAGGGCGATACCATTAAGCGGGTACTTTTTACTACGGTCCTTCAAGAGGCAAACCGATACATAAAGGCGGTACTGTCAGTTATAAAACTTCTCTGTATCAAATCCTGGTTTCTTGTTCACAATTCTGATTTTTTTATTATTTTATTTTTTTACTACTGACAAAGAGATGAGTCCGAATGATGATAAAAATAATGCATTTATAAAAAGAAGTCTGTTTCTTTGTCTCTGAATGATTATTCTCACCAGATGCTATTTTTGCTAAGAAAAAAAAAGAAAAATCTAAAAATAAACAGCGTTAGAACAAATATTAAACTGTATAAAAGATAGAGGGGACAGAAAGCAGGTCAGGATACTGGCTTTTTGTTATTCAAGTATTTTTATTTATTTTTTAAAGGGAAAAAGAAAAAGACAAATGGGAAATTGATTGCTCAAACAAGTTGTTTTAAAGGCAAAATCCTGACACACACCCCTCCCGAAACGTTCATTATCAGTGTGCAATTGGTCATTGATATCAAGAGAACTAAAGCGTCAAGGGGAAAATTTCTGAAAGCTATTAAGAGGTTCTGTAGTTTTTAAGAAACATCAGCTTTTCTCTGAGTCAGGGACAGAGATCCACACCCCAGGTCAGCAATGTCTCTAAGCCTGTTCCCATTCCACAAAGCAACAAATCAATGGCAATTAAGCGTTTTGGCGTGCTTTATGGAACAGATGCCGGCCGTGGTCAAGGCCGCTGAAGTTATTGGAAAAAGAGACTCTCATTGGTTTCCACGGGCTTCAGATCAGCCCATGTCGCAAGACTCATGATAAAATTGTGAGAATTTTAGCTTTTGCTTTAAATACAAGTTTCTAGCCCTCATGGTTGTTGAGAAAAGCTTTAAAAACACAACTGCCGGGTGTGCCCTATAAGCACAATTTAAAAAAAACCACCTCAGTTTTTTTCCCTCTGGGAATCAATTCATGATTTTTCCAACATTCAGGATTGACAGCTTGGCTTTTAACACCATGAAGGATCCAAGAGCCTTTAGAACTCAGCTAAGAAATGTTTACCTCTATTCAACACTCATTTGTTTGAACCATCACAGAAAGTAAGGAGAGAAATAAAATCAAACATGTCTTCACACCAGGCAAATCAGTCTCCTCCCCAGCCCCCCTCCCCTTCCCCCACTAAAACTCCCAAACATACAAGGGAATGTTCTTCTCATCCCCATTTCCCCACATTTCCCACACATTTTCTTTCCCTCCCCAATTCTTGTTTTAAATGCAAAAATTCACTCAGGATGCAAACCAGTCCAAAAGAGACACAGGCTACATACAAAAATTGGAGACACGATAAAATCTTTTGCTTGAACTTCTATACGTTTATAAACAGGCGTGCATACGGACAATCACACCAATATTGACAAAAGCAGCAGTATAGTCTCACCTCCATCTACCCCATCAAAGGCATTGTTATTTTTATTTTTTTGTGTTTATTTCTATATATTTTTTTTACGGAAAGGCCACTTTTAATTTAAAAAAAAAAAAAAAAGAGACAAGTAGTCCAACGCTAGAATCCAACAGCCCATCTAATCTTTGGACCTACTATTTTTCTGGCACAATAAATTATTCCATTAGGACTGGTGGTTGTTACAAGTTTCCTACTGTGTGCCTACCTGGGTCAATCTGACGTATGTAAAAGGAAATAGCAGAAGCAGCTGTTGGTGGGGACAACATGTCTGTAGAGATACATTAACTCCATAGAGTTCTTGGTCCTCCAATTACAAGAGAGATCAAGGATGTGTAACAAGAAGTTTAAAAAAATAAATAAAAAATTCTATCAGTTTCTAGGGGAGGAAGTTTAAAAAGAAAAAGTTAGATTCACTTGTTGCCTGCACGGTGGTGACTAAGTAAAATAATTTGCTACTGGCTTTTCCTCTTCCCGCCCCACACGATGCTTGTAAAACAAACAACTCTGTCCCCAAAGAAATCTGTTTTGTATCATACGCTTCCCCTTCAAGAAAGATACAAGGCTCTTGGTAATGACTGGATTTCAGTGATGGACTAAACAACATGCAGGGTTCCAGCTGTTAACAGCTGTACATGACTTAGCTTAGTATCTCCATTACTACGACTGTCTTGTCACCACAGCAGATTTAGTACCTGAACTGTACTTTCATTGGACATTTTAACTAGAACATAGCAACACACACAAACAAACATACAAGGCGAAGTCTACCAACACAATATTGAGGCTTAATCTCAATGTCCCAGATCTTGGGGGCTGGTTTTGATCTCCACATTTCATGTTCTATACATATACACCCACAGATTTATGTGCATACATACATGCAAACCTCTTTATATTTGCGTAGGTACGCAGCACACACAAACACACACTGACAGCACGTAGCTAGATGCCTAGTCTTTCTTGCTTCTTCGTTATCATCTGGAGTCAATTAGAAAAAAAAAAGAGTTTACCAACCAATAATTATAGCTTTTTAGAGGTATCTAGTGCTGCTGTTAAAGGCGCCAATCCTGCTTCGTTGGGGTAGCTAAAGTTCCTGTTGTCAACAGCGGGAGTTTTGGATACGCAGAGATGCAGTACTGGGTCCTACAACGAACAATCTCAAATACTCTATCCACTTGGGCCAGGCACGGCAATGGGGATTTAAGAGAACTGTACACTGGCATAACTCCTAACGTTTCTAGCAGTCAAGGGGTGACAAGTCCCACCCCATCAGCCAATAAGCTCCGCCACACACACACAACTTCCAACATTCCAAGCGCAGAAAGAGGGACAAACTCTCCTGCTTCTCATGCCACTTAGTTCCTTGTCAGTCCGTCATCCCTCCATTGTCCTCTAGTCTCAAGTGGTTTTCCTGGGAGGCAACCAGGAAATAGGTGCCCAAGGGTTGAATATCTTTTTGCCTTGCGTTCCTGAAAGGAGGACACTGGGATTCAGCACCCAAAGTGGGACTGTCCCTCCAAACAAGTAGGGACTGTTGGAAGGTATGTACTTGCGACAGTAACAAGCAATTACATTTATCCTATGAGAATACGGCCTCCAATAAATGGAATTTGTGCTTTCCCTCCCCACACAGAACCCTGCTGTGGGTTTATTGCCTTGGGAGTGCCTCTCATTTTCTTTAAAGCAAAATTAAATAGTCGCTGATTGAATAAAAGGAGAGGGATTTTAAAATCGCATAACAGATGTGGGAAGATGACAGATTACTACGATTTAACAGATGGTTTAACAGGACCAAAGCCTCCTCTCAGTCACTTGATGGGACATGTGATCTTTAGAATGGTAAAGCACAAATACCACCTATGAATCCATCTACAGAATTCTACCTAAGACTGGAAAAGACCTCAAAAACGCCATCTAGTCCATTTCAAACCAAAGAGCAGGATTGTATGTTCTACATAAAAGCATTAATAAGCAGTCGTCTTTGTTTCTATTATAGCAAAATGTACACATTTTTCTCTTTTTTTGGTCAAAACTAGCTTTCAGGTCTACCTAATGTGTTCAGCTCAAGACACCTGCCCTGCACATTGCTAATAGTTAAGATTTCTCCCTTACAAACAACCCCTGAGCAGAAAGAAGGCCTTGTTTGAAAGGGAAGTTAGAGGAAATGGTCTGGCCTAGCTTCAAGGAGCATTCTTGATTTTATTCATCAGTACAAGCTACCGAGAGATTTTTCCAATGTTCATGTGTGGAAGGCTGTGCTCGTCACATGCCCATGTGAAGTGAATTAAGGACGGAGGCCCCAGTGGTGCAACTGACAGAACTGCTGTGCCCACCCAGAGTGCCATGGATGTTGATGGCCCAACATTATACCCATGGGTGGGTTGTTAGCTGTGGGACCAGAAACTACAGGTACTCTGCAAAATACTACTTAAGGGGATACTGGCTACTGATTTTAGAGACCCCTTTAGGTTTAGCGGTATTAAGCCGTACAACTGGTTGGAAAGGATTGTGAGGCTCCTAACTGTCCTTCCTTAGGGAAAGTTTCGTGCCTTCAAGATCTGGCCCTAAAATATTCAAGAATCAGCTGAACTTATTAACACTATTCATGAGCGCTAGGTTTAGGAGCCAATGAGGAACGCTTCACCTGAGGGTCTGGTTCCACTATTCTCAGTCACGCTAAGTATTAATTACACAAGTAATGTTGCTCGCTGCTATGAGACTACTTGCATACTGGGCTACTCAAAACTTGAATAAAGATAGCCGAACTGAGCCCATTACTCCTATTAACTGGAGGCTATTTTACAACTCAGTTCCCCAGTGCACACAACAACGTTTTCTTTCATTTGGACTTCAGTTAAAATTGGCTATTTATTTAATTTTATTTAAAAGGTATTTATTTGATTATTTTGCACATTAGTTTAAGTTTTAAAAAGTTACCAGTACTGCATTTAAACTTCCCTGCTTGTGGGATCTGGGAGGCAGGAAACTGGTCCCACCAAATGCCAATTAAAAGAGAATAGGATGCTGCATTTCTGGGATGCCACACGAGAAGACTGGAAGCGTTCGTTCATTCACACTAGGTGAACATGAAGCTTACAGAGGGTGGGGTGAAATCCTGGCTCCATGAAAGACAATAAAATTTGTTGTTGAATTTGGTAAAACCAAGATTCCCTCCAATAGGCCTGATTGTACAGGGCCTTGCACCCTCTGTATTGTCATTTGAAGCCTCAGCAAAAGCGAGCATAAAATGCCACCAACCCAGACTAATTGTGTTAATGATTGTGTTACATCCACTGAAAAGAGGTAGAAATGACTACGCAATCTATAAGGCAGTGAAGTGTCAGACCCGTTGGATTTGATTTTAAGGCCTCTTTTGCACATAACATTTTTCAAGCAGCTATTGGCCCAAATGATTTGTTACCTCTGTGAAAATCCTCTAGGGATGCACTCAATGTGCACCTATGGGCTCCTAGACAATCTGGGGCACCAGGATTTGCTAACGTAGTCTGGGGCCCACATTCACTGGGTTTTCCCCATTGGCAGCAATGGGGAAAAAACAGTGACCGTGAGTACCTGCCTGCCACGTAACGTGCGCATGCCACCAATAGTCCACGCTCACTTCTGCTCTTCCAATGTCCATTGAGACATGCAAAAAACATTGGATGGAAGAGCCTCAGTAGTGTCACTCTACTCTGCTTTCTGGCTGCGGAAGATGTACCTTTTGGTGTTTTTACCCAGTGATGTAAATGTGGACGGAGCCATCATTACATATCTCCCCACACTGGAATATACACATCAAACCCAGCTGCTTGATGACTTACATCGTGCATCACTACTTAGAATCATAGAGTTGGAAGGGACTTCAAGGGTCATCTAGTTCAATTCCCTGCCTAGATGCAGGATGACTACAGCTACAACATCCCCAACTGTCCAGTCTCTTGACCCATTGCTATCTGAATAATGTTGTGTGTCAAAAAAAGAGGCCTAATTTCATACCAGTTTAACGCCTTTGAGCTCCAGGGAATTACTCCATTTACATCAGGGGTGGGGACCCTTTCTTTTCCTGGGGACCACTTTGAAAATTAGTACAAGCTTCAAGGGCCACATAGCTGTTGGGGTCAAGAAAACAAGGGTCCAGATCATGGATCTGTGCCATGGATCTGTCCCATATCCTCGTGTGTGTGCCCTCATCTCTGCTCCCTTAGCCTGAGCTCAGTTTTTCAGTGCTTGGGGGTAGGAATTGGATCCAGGAACTAGAAAGGGGACATATAAAAACTTGCCCCGGGCCACAGGTTCCTCACTGCTAGTTTACATACATGAAAGTGATGTCAAAATGTTGGCCCATATGTTAAGGAGTGCCAGCTGCACGATCTATTCAAAAAATTCCCGTATTATTTTTAACTAGTCCCCCCCCGCACCTCACCTCCTGCTCATTTTCTTTATTTAGATGCAGTTTTAGGCCACTGGTCTATACTAAAAATGAACTTAAACAAGGGACTAAAAAAAAAAAACCAAGACAGTCCATACAATGGACATGCTACAAACTGCTTGTCTCCATGTATACATTGTTGGGGTTTTCTAGACATACCATGAGCGCACTCCTCATTCGTCCAGGTGAATTAGGGGATTATGCACACATAAATTTGTGCACCAATGCATTACGCTAGACTTAAATGGGTGTAAAATGGTCACTTTGGGCATGTTCACACAAGACACTCTCCGCCCACTATCCATGTTACAGGGCACCCCCACGGCAACACTGCAGTCCTACAACATGTACAGTGGGTGGGTAGTGGGTGGAGAGTGTCTTGTAAGAAAATGCCCATACAGTGAGACACATAATTGTGCAGCACAAGCGTGGCCAGAGGCCACTGTCTGCAATGGGGGAGTGCAGAATGCACCTCTGCCAGGGAGAGTACGTACAAGTGGTCGGACCACGTTTATGTACTGACCACATGGAGAGGCTGTGCTGGGTCTATGGGGGGCACTACATGTGCAGAGGAGAGTGGGCAATGATGTCTCTTCCTGTGAAAGAGGATTTGGCACCCACTGAAACCCATCGCACAGCACTTTGGCATGAAGTTTACAAGTGCCGTAACCACCTTACACACTAGATGGAGGATGGCATCCCATAAACGCCTGACCCAAAGACTCCTAAAGTTAACAGAAGATCTTTCCAGTGATGCCAGTAAGCTTTGGATTTTGACAGCAGTGTTCTGTCCAAAGTACTGCTCAGGAACTCATTTTTACTACCTTCTCTCTGGTAGGATGACTAGCAACTAATATTATTCAACAACAGAAGAGATTTCTTGTAAACTTCATATTTATTGATTTATTTTTGGGGGGTGGGGGGAAAAGGGGGACAAATTGATCTTCTAAAGCCCAACGTGTACAGAGATTATATATTTATATATAGCTTTCTCCATAGGGAAAACACACATGTATCAAAGGAGGAAAGACATTTTCTAAAGTGCCCCTTTTTATACAGTACAGAACATGATTTATAAGAAGCATTAGAGTCATCTGAATGGGAATGGCAGAGAAGCATGGTGGCTTTGAGTTTCCACAGAACACAACATTCTGATTTTTAAAAAAGATGTTTTGAGTTTTCTGGGGTCACCAAGAATGTGGTTGACTCCAGACTAGTCACCAGGATACCAGAGCAGGCTCTCTACTCTAGTTAATTAGCTGAGGTGTATTCAAGGTGAAGTGGGAGGAGCCTTTCTTGCGATGAGAACTGTTAAAATATATGGTTGTCAACGTTGCATATTGATCTAGACCAGGACTGTCCGTCTCCTTGACCATCATGAGCCGGATCACTGTAGAGCAATTCGACAGGCCCCAAAATCTCTCAACAGGCAGCCAGTGTGTGTTATTTCGATAGCATTGGGGTAGTCAAATCCTGTTCAGACTTATCAACATCAACCATGCAAGTTAAGCATGCAGATTTTGGAGCTGTTATTACATGATGTCATTCAGGAAATTTTTATTTTATTTTTTAAATTCTGCTATTTAATAACATCAGATTTTAAGGCCATGGGCCAGATGGAACTCTGTCACAGCCTGAATTTGGCCCCTGGGTCACCAGCTGGACAGCCTTGATCTAGACAGAAGGGGTAAGACATTCTGAAGTTGGCAATATGACATCACCATGTGAATAAAAGGAAATAAAGAATACACACACACACACAAACACACACACCCTCTTCACTTTCCCCTGGTAAAATGAAATAAAGTTTTGCCCTTTCATCTTAAATACACTTAAAATTGCAAAGTATCGTGCCACAGTGTCTTTCTACAGTTAAAGAGCATCTCTGTCTATTTGATTATTAATTATCCAGGGTCTTAGGGTGATTTCAGACGTGCCGGCCTCCCTCTTTGCAACGGTCAGGCCGTCCGTCCTTTAGATGTGCCGGCCTGATTCCTAGCAGGGATCGGGGAGGGGGCGGGGCTGTGCGGCGCGATGTGCAGCCGCGCAGCCCCGCCCCCGCATGCTCCCCCGGCCGGCTGCCCTCCTGGAGACAGGCGGGTGCAGCGGCCAATCTGGCCGCTGAACCCAATCCCGGATCGTGGCCGGGACCATACTCTGGACACGGCGGAGGTAACAGACGTTACTCTCCGTCGTTTCTGGACCGTGGTCCAGCTAACCACCATTCCGGAGGAGAGGCCGGCCTCCCCTCCGGAATGGTGGTTATTCGGATTCCCAGAGGTTCACTAGGGTGAACCCCTTCAGACGTTACGGGCCCTCCTCCACCACAGGGGATTGACTGTGATCAAAGGGAGGCCTGTAATGTCTGAAATCACCCTCAGACTCGGGGGGCCAAACTTTTCAACATGGAGACAGTAAGTCCACATGCAACAAGTAGTAAGAAGAGCATGCTAACATGTAGAGTATTGGCCATTACAGAAGGGGTCCTAGTCAACTTTGGTAGAAGCAGAAAGTCATCCGCATGTAACAAAGTTGGAGTCTGCCTGCCTAGCCAGCTGGTTGCACACAGCTGTAGGAGAATCTGGACCGCCATCATTAAAAAATGGAACCCATTTTGGCAAAGAATGCAACTTGCTTTTTGCCTTTGTTATACTCTAGGGATCAAATGGCTTGAAACTGCTAAGAGGGAAGATAGGATCTCTTGCTTTCTCTCACCCCTGGATAAGGAGAGTAGACGAGACTAACTGAGTTACTTCTAAAAAGGCAGGCAACCCTGGCCCAAACACTTAGCACTTTCTTACTACACGGATATTCAGAGGAAGGGTAACTTTCCTGACATTTATCTCTCATCTCCACTGAGGTTCAGCAAATGCTCCAACTCAAACAAGAAATACTTCCTTAGAAAGCCCCCGAATCTAAAAAGGAGAAAATAAACATGTTATGTTTATCCTGTTCTCTCCATAATGTTAATAGTGCTTTACAAATTGACTAGGGATAACAGGGTGTAAGGGTAACTGGGAATAACTCATGTTAAGATCCCTCCATTCTCCACTTGAATTGGTGCTAGCGACACAGATTATTGCAAACACCATTTCTCAGGTTGGTATGTGCAAGGATGAATCCCTTATGCATTTCACAGTCTAACTCTGTTGCCAGCACCTGGAACTGCTACAGAGTCAGTTGCTTCAATTTTTACTTGGGTAGACGTTCCAATGAAGAAAATGGTCGTTTTGCCCAAATCATGACAAAATGATTCAGGATGGCTTCTGAAAAATCAAAGATGACACTTAGGCCCTGATCCAAGGTCCATGTGCTGTGTTCGTACACTCAACATATGGACACAGGATGCACTCAATGTGTGTACGCTGAGTGTGTGGCAATGCATGCAAAGTGCATGCGTGTGCAGCATGTGAAGCACACACAGAGACCTTGGATTGAGGTTTTAGGCAACTATGGGTAATTTCAGATGTTACGAGACCACGGTCAACCACAGTGAATCCCGTGGTGGCCGTTTGTCCCGTAATGTCTGTTGTGCATTCTGCCAGATGTCCACCACAGTGAACCTCTGGCGGGAATCACAATGATCACGCTTCTGGACCTCAGACCGCCCAGAGGTCCAGAAGCGTGGTTAGCTGGACCATGATCTGGGATCGGCCAAAAGTAACGTCTGTTACGTTGGCCGATCCCGGATCGTGGCCCAGACCACGACGCGGGATCGGGTGCAGCAGCCAGATTGGCCACTGCGCCCGCCCGTCTCGTGGAAGGCGGGCGGCTGGGGGAGCAGGGCTGTGTGGTGTCGTGCCGCGCAGCCCCGCTCCCTCCCTGATCCCCTGTAGGAATCAGGCCGGCACGTCTGAAGGACGGCCGGACTGATTCCTGACCGGGATCTGAAACAGATTCCAGTCCGTGATTGAGCGTAGTGGGCCTCTGGGCCCGTCACGTCTAAAATTACCCATAGCAGGTGCTATACTGGGTGAGACCAATGGTGCATCCAGTCCAGCATTCTGTCTCTGACGGTCAGCAGTTTCAGAGAAGTACACAGGTCCTAATGGAATGATCCATTTCCTGCTGTTTACTGCAATCAGAGGTCTCATCCCAACTAGCATTACTCTCCATGCAAGTTAGAGTCCCAAGTGCCATTTCTACTTTTGAAAAGCCTTTACACCACTAAAGAAATTTCAGCTCAGAGGCAGGTCCAAGCTGCTATGTGGTGAAGGATGTCCCATCACTCCAAGACTAACTGTTAATCTACTCTTTATACCTTTGCCTATTTCCAAAGAGACTTTGCTCATGGGTGGAAAAAGTAGAATGGAACCATTTCCAAATAGCCAAGTGATAGAATGAAAAAAAAACCAGTAAACTCCATAAGAACTCTTCTCCACTCCAAACTAAAAACACCCTGACCCCCCTCACTGAGGGTAATTTCAGACGTAACGGGCCCAGAGGCCCGCCACGCTGAACCACGCACTAGGATCCAGCCATCCTTTAGACATGCCGGCCTAATTCTCACCAAGGGTAAGGGGAGGGGGAGGGGCTGTGCGGGGAGGGGGCGGAGAGGGGCTGCGCAGCACGACGTGCAGTCACACGGCCCCGCCCCCCCGGCCGCCCACCCTCCAGGAGACAGGCGGGCACAGCGGACTGACCCCGTTCCGTGGTCGGAACCATGATCCGCCCGGGCTGAAGGTAACAGATGTTACCTTCGGCCCATCCCGGATCATAGCCAATGCGATCACGGTTGGGGCCTGATCCCACTAGGATTCTGGATCTCCGGGCGGCCGGAGGTCCAGAATCGTGGTCATTTTGATTCCTGCCAGTGATTCACTGGGGTGAACATCTGGCGGGAATCAAACAGACATAACGGCACAAACGGCCACCACAGGGGATTCACCGTGGTTGACCGTGGTATCGTTACGTCTGAAATTACCCTGAGTGTCTTGGCTTCATAAGGGCTGCAAGCGACTAACTGCAATAAAATCAGTTGGAAACCAAACCACAAAATTAGAAGAAAGACAGTATTACAGACTGTAGAAAGATATGGAACAGGGAACAGAAGAGACAAATGAGATATGGTGAAATGCATCTTAAGCAACCACCCAAAAGGCTGGCAAAAAGGGAGAGAAATCCAGGTCCCACAAAAGTCAATGAGAGCTTTGCCACGATTGGCTTCAATGGGATCTAGTTTGACTCATGGTTTTGGAGAAATAAAAAAGTTATACCAGAGGAAACCATGAGGATAACTAGTAATTTAACATATTGGAGCAGGAAGAAGGGTAGGTTGCTCCTTAGTGCAGATTTCACTGTATTTTTATAAGACATACCATCAAGCTCTATATGCTGATTTCATGAAATATACCATTATCCTATATAATGCTAAATTTCTTTATTTTTAAAAAAAAAAAAAAGTACTTGCCCCTCAGAACAGTTCACAGACTCACAAAAGTTCACATTTATCCCTTTGCTAATCTGCTTGCTCTCCTGCACTAAAACATGGTCGAGTTCAGGTGAAGAAAGAATTAAAAAGGAAAAAAAAAATAATTCAACCTCCTCTCTGTTTTCTTGTCTTGGGTTCCGTTCTGCCCAACTGGAGAGGAATCTTGCAAAACCATAAGCTCAAACCTAACGTCTCTGTCAAAATTTCACTGAGGGAATGGAACTGGGTGAGATGACGTCTTTAAGAGAACGGTCTGTGAAATCAAATTATTGCATTAGCAAATCATATCTGCTTATACATTATTCAAATAACAAAAGGTGAAATGAAGCCAAATGATTGTAAAACTGAGTCATATAGGAATTCCAACAAAATGAAGTCTGGTTGGGTATTTGTTTTTCCTTTTATTAGACAGAGAATTTCCTTAAAATGCCATAACAAGTCACAGTGATTTTAGATGGTTACTGAAATGCAATATACTGACGGGAATACGGTAACAGGTTACGTGGGTTGGGTTTTTTTTAATCGTATCCTTGCACCCTGGTCCACCAAACCATCTCTTTGTAGCTTCTTGCTTTAAAAAAAAAACAAAAAAAAACCCTCTGTCTTATTCCTCCAAGATTTTATTTTAAAGTTGTCTAATAATCTTGCAAATAATCAACTTTATCAATGGCCTTCATTGATGTCAGATTTATATATATATGTAGCCATAGGCAGGTAGATATATATATAAATACAGATTTCTCTGTTATTTTTTCCCATTCTATGCAACGTCTCAATAAAGAGGTCAGCCATTTTTTTTTTATTTTACAAAAAAGCAACACATGGGGGGGGGAAGGGGGAGATGGGGAAATTAAAGTCTTAAGAACATCATATTCATATTTCACCAATTACACATAAAAGGGAAAAAATGACTATGAACAGTTGTTCATTTAAAGTTTCCTCTTTTTTTTCTGATTAGGCAAATTCAAGTGCAGAGAAGCCCACCTGTTTCTTATTACCAGGTGGCTTATTTGAAAGGAGAAGGATAGGGGATTTATTATTATTATTTTATGCCAGTCCCCAACCTTTTGCGCATTTCTCGGCAGAATTTCTGCCTTTTTCTACCTTGGAATTGGACGCGGTTGGAATGTACGGAGTTTCACCAAAGCCTCTGCCACGTTCTAGGCCAGCTTCAGCGTGCTGACGGGGAATGACGGCATGGTGACCATAGTTACCGGGTTTAGGACTGTTTGCCCAACTAACTGTTGATGGTGGACAACTTGGGTTCCTACAGCAGGTTTGGCCATGACTGCTTGTTGGCCAAGGTTTGTGGTTCCATTCACTTGCTGGTGAGAAATGGTGTGAGCGATGTGGCTCACCACTGGTTGGCTGACAGCCACAGGTTGGGGATAAATGGGTAACTGTTGGCCCAGGTGGGTCATGTGGTTTATGGTTGCCGGGTGCACAGTGATGTGGCCGATAGGCTGAGCAGCAGTGGTTAGTTGCACGGGACTGGATGTGGAAGGTGCAATGTGAGCAATGTGTTTGGTCTGCGGACCCTGAATGACGTGGTTGACAGTCTGGATGACCGAAGCATGGGTGGTGGCGGTGTGGGCGATAACAGTCGATTGCACCGTCGAAGCCGCAACGATGTGAGTCTGTGCCGGCACAATCGTCTGTGGCTGGACCAGTGCCTGTGTCTGGATGGGAGGCTGTGCATGGGGCGGGGTTTGCTTCTGCTGGAGAGACAAGTGCTGAGGCAAGGCCGCTGCGTGGTGGGAAGCGGCGTTCGGAGGGACAGCTTTCAGGAACTCGGAGTGCTGGCGTTGGGTGAGTTTTGGTAGTGAGTTCACTGGCCTGTCGTCCTCCATATCTTCATCCATGTTGTCTTCACCCTCTGGAGGGAAAGGAAAAAATGTGGTGAAAAGAACGCAGAGCACAGATCGGACTGACCAGCCTCATCTGAAAGGCAGATGAAGAGAGAGAAACAGCCCAGGCCCCAGAGGTGGGGAAACCTTTTCTTCCCCCACATGGATCCACACCAGCCTAAAGCTCCATGGGACAGTGGGCACTTTGTGGGGACAGGACCACGACCCAGAGCTTCCTGCAGCAGGGTAAGCCCATGCGGGGAATGGGCTACAGAGGCATGGCCCCAGCCCAGAGTGCTCCTGTGGGGGAAATGGACAGCAGGCTGCAATGTAAGGGTGCCATGGGCCAGACGTTCCTCGCTCTGCCATAGAAGATGGTTCAGCACAACCCGGTCAGCTCTAACACCTTTCTCTTACAAGCTCCTACACCAGGGGTGGGGAGCCTTAGGCCTGAGGCCAAACACAGCCTATGGCTAGTTTTTATTTGACCCCTTTTCAGTTCCTGGATCCTGGCCCCCTGGGTCCAATCCCTACCCTCAAGCACTGAAATAGTGAGCTCAGGGTAAGAAAGAAGAGAGGAGGCCATGCACACAAGGAGAAGGGACAGATCTATGGCACAGATCCATGATCTGGACCCTCTTCTTCCTGACTGCTTCCCCTAAGCACCCCACCCCCAACTTCTATGTGGCCCTTGGAGCTTGCACTAATCTTCAGAGTGGCCCATGAGAGGGAAAAGGTTCCCCACCCCTGTCCTACACACAGCACATTTCCCAAAGGGAGGATTTCACAGCAATGCAAAACTAGCCTTACAATCTGGAGAAGCTTCAAGCCACAGTGGCACTGTGAAGATGCCAAGCAATTGTGAGGGAGGGGACTGGAAACAGCCTGAACTTTTGTTGACAAGGGAGAAATGCAAGATCAGCTTCGTGTGTGCCAAAGGGAAGAACTACACAGACATGATGCTAAATCCATACATATGGAAGTCAACACAGCTCATGCAGGGATTACACGACCGGACAGAATCCTAGACCCGAGTTCATCTTACCTATTTTCTTGTGGAAAGAAACCTTGACAATTGGGAGAGACATTTTTGTTATCTGCTGAGCTGCTCTAATTGTAGACAGCCAGTGTGGTGTAGCGGCTGAGAGTCCAGTACCTGGACCAGAAGGTAGGGGGAGGCACTGGTTCAAGTCTCACCTTAGTCATGAGCTTACTGGGTGTCCTTGGGCTAGTCACCGGTCTCTCAACCTAACCTACTGTACAGGGTTGTTGTGAGGATCAAAAGTTGAGTTAGTTGTTAATGTTAATAAGTTAAAGAATTTTAAGCTGCCTGAGGGATGGGATGAGATAAAAAAATCTACATAAATAAAATAAATTGGTTTCAGAACAGGAAGGAACTGATGCAGTGAAAAACACAATGCCTCATTTCCTCACCCTCTGGCCATGAAACCAGGGACACTGGTCCAGACAGCCACTGCAGAGTTGGTCCACGAGTGTGGCGACCTCAGTAAGACTATGATCTTAACTATTATTATTATTAACAAACATTTATATAGCGCCAGCAGTGTACCTGGCACTTTACAAAGTAATAAAATAGACACGGTCCCTGCCCCTAGGGCTTACAATCTGAGAGACAGGAGCTGGGGGAGAAACTTAGGAAGGGGAACAGAGGGAGAGACAAGGGGTCTAACATTCATGAAGATGCGAGGTCTCAAGTGCACGTACTTGGCTTGGTTACAATGAGAATGACAGCAGACAGGTCCATGTGGCAAGGATAAGGGTAAACCGATCGTAGGTATAGGAATAGTGGCTCAGCAGGATAAAGAGTCAGACAGAGCAGAGTGAAAGAGGTGAGTTTTAAGGAGAGATTTGAAGGTATGAAGGGAGGGGGCAAGGCGGATGTGGACAGGGAGGGAGTTCCAGGCATGGGGGGCAGCAAGTGAGAAGGGACGAAGGCGCTTAGGGGAGCAGGGAAGGCGTGGGCTGGAGTATGGAGGGCGATAAGTGCAGAGAGGTAGGGGGGAGCGAGGTTGTGAAGAGCTTTATAGGTGAAGATTTATAGGTGAGCTTTATAGGCCATGGTGCCTGGCCTCGTGTGTGTCTAAAATAGTAACTATCTCAAGAGATAGCCAATGTGGTGTAATGGCTAAATGTGCAGTACTTGGACCAGGAGGTAGTGTGGGGACCCTGGTTCAAGTCTCGCCTTAGCCAGAAACTCACTGGATGACCTTGGGCCAGTCACAATATTCTCACAGCCTAACCTACCGCACAGGGTTTTGGTAAGGATTCGAAGTTCTGTTAAACTGTTGTATGTAAAAGCGCTCTGAGTGCCATGACAGGCGGACACTATATAAAAATAAAGATGATGATTATTAGGCAAATCTAAGACCTTTCCCTTCCCCATCTGTACTCTTAAGACCACCAGCTTTAAAAGCCATGTCCCTGTAGGTGGGAGAAGATGAACAGAGGTAAGATTCATGCTTCCTTTTAGCAACTTTCTTTCAACTGTCAAGTCTTAAGTCCATCCTGAGCCAGACAGCCCATCAGGCTGGTGTGGTCAAGGCACATCAATTTCTATGGCCTATGGTGAACAAACAAGCGATGTGTCTAGTACCAGGTCCAACCGCCTTGGACTTCACCATCCCAATGGGTTAGGCACCCATCCACAGCTGATGGACCAGAGATGGGCATTCAAGCATAAGACCAAGCAGGACTTGAACCCACAGCCTTCAAGGGTTGTAGTTGCCTTCACCCCTCAACCACCACACCTCCATCTTACTTTCCACTTGCTTAAAATGGGAATCTCCTGGCATGTAAATACCATGGTAATGGGAGAATCTGAGCAGCCTGGGAAAACTCAGGCTTTCCGTTACTGGCTGTTACATCACCTGCATGAGCTTCACAAGTAACTTTCACCTGTTTGCAGGCCCAGACGTAGAGGCAGGCCCCTTAGGCCCGGGCCTTGGGTGGCATTTTCGGGGGGGGGGCAAACCTGGTGCCGGCTCTGCCCCACTCCATTTTTGTTTTTCTCCCTGCACAGACAAGGCTGTTGCCCGAAGCCAAAGCCTGCTACCTGGGTCCCCATCCCTCACCTGCCTCTGCCGTCTGCCTGCTAGTAGTGCTGCAGCAGCAGGACACAGGGACACCAATTGGACTGGGAGATAAAGCTGTTTGTTTACAAACAGCGCCTCCCCATGTGAGTGATCGGAAGGTTGCTGCCTTGTAAAGAAGGTTCTTCGAGTTGGCTCCCAACATTCTCAGAACTGGGTTCTGCATGCTCACCCTATTCAAATAATAGACCATGTGATGGTCTCAAGCTCCTCTACTATAAAAAGTACTCTCCCCCGTCACAATGACAGTTCCTTCCAACCCTTTCTAAGAATATAAGAAAAATATTCCATGCAGGGCTGGAAGGGTGGGTGTTGTGAGAATGTTTGGAGCCATCTCGAGGAATCTTGTTTACAAGGCAGCAACTTTCTGTTCTTCTTCGAGTGGCTCCTCACATGCCCTTTTTAAATGGCTCCACTGGATTGGGGGGGGCGGGGTCCGCAGGCACGCTGGTCCGTGGGCAGGGCGTGCACATGGCCACACACGCATCCCCAGTCCCGCCGCTCATCCTCACCCACGGAGCAACCTCCATTTCCCCCGGTTGCTCCGTGCATGGGGACAAGCGGGGGGTGAGTGGGGATGCGCGTTAGGCAGGCACGTGCAAGTCACCCCAAGTCACCGCAGGCATGTGCGCCGTATCATTCACACGGAGCTCCCCCACCCATGAACACGCAGCGTGGGGGCGGGGCTTGGCTTGGGGGCAGCAGTCTGAAAAGGGCCTAGGGAAATTCCTAAATGCAGCCCTGCCTGTTTGAAGGAAACAATTACAGATTTCTAACACACCTAGCCATTCATGGAAAGGAGCATCTTCTAGTCTTCCTAGAATAGGTCACAGATAAACATAGCCCCTCCCATCTCAGGGCTCATTCATCCAACACCCTTTCCCCCTTGCAGATTCACCCCTTAATCTGCATTTGTCTTGACTGGTAGCAGTGCATTCACCCAACTGTTAATTTCCCTGCATTTCAGTGGCCCAGCTCTTGCATCAAGTGGTTGAGAACAAGGGACTATCAAGGAGCTCAGCAAGTGGTGACAATTTCACACAATGCTCAGAATGTGGGGTACTGCCACTGCCCGATCTAACAGAGTGTTATGTGAACAAATCCTTATTGTTACTGGTGTGTGAGCTAAAGACTGACTATGTGATGGAGCTGGCCTGCAAGCTGGAGGACGATAGAGTAGACAAGACATGGGGTTGGAAACCTATTCCCTCCCAGGGGCCACCCCAAAAAATTAGAACAAACTCCAAGGGCTGCAATAGAAGTGTGGGATGGGGGTGTTTAATGAGTGTGCTCAGGAAGAGTTGGGTCCACATCATGGATCTGCCCCCTAGCCCTGCGCAGAATTTGCATCAACAGGATGCAGTCTGGTTACTGCACAACTAGCAGGCATGTCCCAGAACCACACCCGATTCCTCCAAGCATGCTTTGGAAAGCGATATTCACTCACATATATCCTAGGTTCTCAAACTGGGGAAGCCGGGGGGGGGGGGGGGATTTAAGGTATTCTGGGCCTCAGCTACCAGACAAGTAGAAGTGGGGAAGGGGCACACTTCAACAAAAGTTTGAGAACCACTTTCACAGGCAACCAACAAGTGTTCTTTAGACTGGGAAGCACCAATGAACCTGTCTGTGAAAGCAGTTTCACCAGTAGCATGGAATTGTTGCTGGGGAAAATATTTTGTTGAGTGTGGCTAAAAATGGGAATTCTACCCATTTGAAAATAAATATGCACACAGATTCCAGCACCAAATAGCTCCATGCAATGAGATGACATTGCTACAGCCCCCAACAGTACCTGATGCAGTCGAGGTAGATGCCTGATCATCCTCTGGTTGAACTTTCTGTCGAATAATTCTGTCAATTTCCAAGATATCCATCCATTGACTCAACTCATTCTTCAGCTCCGCCAGTCGCTGCTGCGTGGCAATTTTTTCTCTTGCCAGCCGCTCCATCTCGTGTTCATACTCCTTTTCCTTTCTCTTTAAAGTCTAAGAAAGGATGAAGAAAGCCAGTGAGTCACTCAAACTACAACGTCACCAATTCTTTAACCAGTTTCTTTCCTTCATCACTAACTTTTACTTAAGCAGTTTTCTAGCTACCTTCTAAATTGTGGTGGGAAACCTTCTTCCTCCCACAGGCGACTTAGGAGTTGTGGGTGAGTGTGCTCAGAATGGAGGAAAGAAAAAGAAGGTCCAGTCATGGAGCTATCCCCTGTCCTTGAGTGCATGTCCTCATCTTGGATCCCTCCCCTCCCGAGCATGCTTCTTCAGTGTTTGAGGCTAGAGGCAGGATTCAGGGGCTGCATCAAGGAACTGGAAAGGGGCCAAATAATAAACAATCACAGGCCAGATTTGTCGCATGGGCCACAGGTTCCTCATCCCGATTCTAAATCGGAGCCAAAAAAGAGGCATCCAAGAAAAATAAACACTAACGCTTCAAGTCTATGCAACGAGAGGTAATAATCCAGTGTCCAAATATTAATAGTGGGCCAAATCTAGACCAAATGTAAAGGGGCAGAGTCCCATGGGATCTAACAGAAAATGCTCTTGACCGTGCCAAGCCTAATTTTTGTACAGTACGTTCACAACTGTCACAAAGGAAAGAATGGTAACATAAAGGTTGAATGGTTTTAACGATTATTCCCCATGATATTCTTAATAGAGAATGTGCCAAAATAAACTGTGTCCATACGTTCCCTAAGATTACAGAAAAACAAACACCCATCCATCTACTGGCTTGATGCGCTTCCTTGGGATATAGTTCTGCGGGGTAAGTTATCTATGAAGTCTTTGGTAGATAACAATAGGACTATGGGTAAGAATAGCAAAAAGAATTGGTGATTTCAGGTCCCTCAGATTTTAAGGTTTTGAAGCTAAGCACCCAGAAGGAGAGCTTATGTTCAGTAAATGCTGAAAACCCATCTTCTGAAAAAATCAGGCCCTTTAAAAAGGCTCCCAAGAAAACTAACGTAGCGAGTTGGCTCCGTTAGGGGCATGGGCTGCTGTACAATCTGCTCCCATTCAACATACCTTCCAACGTTTCCAGTGGCCAGAGGGACAAGCCCTGCCTCCGCAACCAATAAGCTCTGCCCCTCAGGGAATAAGCTCCACCCCCTCATGCACTTACACATGCCCACGCGCACGTTCAAAAGGCATAAAGAGGGGCAGACGCTCTCTCGATTCTCATTTCATTTCTTGTCATTCCATCATCTCCCCATTCTCCTCCCAAGTGCTATTCTGCATCATTTCTGCTTTTATGCACATTTTCTCCCAGCCTTGTAAGAGTTGGATTTGACATCATGCCTGTCAGGCCAAGCAGAAATTATGTGGAAGAGTGCACAAAGAGGCTCTTAGGCAGTTCAAGTGTATCTCTCAGTCAGGGGTGGTCCTAGGCATTGCGCTGCCGTACTTCATTGCACCCTGTGGTCCTGTGCCTTCCTTCATTGCACCCAAGTCTCAGCAGCTGAACTGCAGCTGCTCCTCAGAATCTCAGCAGCCAGAACCATAGAGCACTGGTTTGCATACGTGCACATGCATGTCTCTCTCTTGTGGGTCTCAACCATATGAAGATTTTGGAACTCTTGGGGTTGGGAACTTTGGCCACCTCATGCTATAATTCAGTGACTTAGAGTCCGTGCCTGCAAACCTAAAGTAAATCGATTCTGCTAGGGGACTTGCGCTGCCTGGAATGCCATTGTTTTCTGATCTAGATCCTGCTTCCAAGAAGCCACCAAGCAATAGTGCCATGCCAACAAGATGAGGGAGGAGATTAAAGAAGAAGAAGGAAATCTGCCATCGTTGGCTTTAAACTCTACATCAGTGGTTTCCAAATACTTTGCCTGGGTGACCCCAGCTTGAGACTTAAGTATAATCCTGTGACCCAAGACAGCAACAAAATATACCTTCCAACATTTTGAGCAACCAAAAAGGGACAGGTTCGCCTCCTCTGGCTGATAAGATCCATAACTTGGTGAATAAGTGCCACCTCCTCACACAGTTCTATACGTGCACACATCTCCCAATGTTTCCAGAGCTTAAAGAGGAACAGATGCTGTCCAGTTTATCATTCAGTGTAGCTTCTTGTTGTCCTCTCCAGTGCCTTTTCCTGGGAGGCAACCAGGATTAAAGAGGTGCCCAAGTCTCCCTCTCCTGAAAGAGGGCCAGTGGGATTTAGCACCCAAAGAGGAAATGTCCCTCCTAAATCAGGATGGTTGGGAGATACGATAAAGGCATGCCAAGTATATAAAATGTCAATGAGGTGTGCAATCCCACCTACAGATGGGCCCAGCCTCATGTCCCAATTATGGGTCCTCCTAAGGGCAAGGAGGCAGGGTCTCCAGGGTGGGGAGAAGGGCTTACCCATGAAGGCAGTGCTCCCCCCTCCCCAGAGCAGCAGCAACTCCACCAGAAAGGACATTTTAGGAACGGGTGAGGATGGGGCCAGCTCTCCACTCTGTCCACCCTTTCTTCTTGGAAGGGCCCTTTGCAAGTGGCCTGAGCACCGCACTGCTAGGTAATGTTCAGAGTGGGTGGGGGTGATGTCCTGGACCAGCTCCCTCCCGCTCTGAAAATTTCCTTGCAGAGCTTAGGCTGCTTGCAAAGGGCCCCCCACTCAGAGTTCGAAACTTGGGCTCAACTGAGTCCCCACAGCTCCAAGATAGCTATGCTTCTAGCAGGGTGACTGCGAGTGAGAAAGGGGGGAGGGAGGGAGGGAAAACCCTGTATGTTTGTTTTCCCACATGCATCTAACCTTATCCCTGTGTGCATATAAACCTGGACTCTCAAATCTGAAGGAAAATCAAGTTTGCCATGTTCGTTAAGCATTTAAAACAACCCGAGCCATTTTTTTTCTGCATCCACCCCCTGCCCCAACATTTCTCAGAAATTAAAGAGCAAGGAGTGGTGAATTATTCTGAAAGTGAATACGATTCCTGAGGAATGTGCAGGCAGACCTTCCCAGCACTGCGCTTCCACCCCGCTGGCTTCCTAAGCTAAATGCCAGAATGCTGCCTGTACGTGCATAGCAAATGCTGACATGAATGAACCTTTCTTTTAAGGACACTGGCAAGTGAACATGGGTACGGAGCACACACAATATGTATAAAATATAAGCCAATGGAGCAGCAAGGGAGCCTGTAGGACAACGAGCCTGTTTGTACACGCTGCTTGAGCGCTAGCAGAAATCTACAGAACCTTTCCCGTACCATACTCTGTCCCAGTTCGAGGGAACCCTTGGATTCTTCTGTGCTTTAACAAGGGTTAGGGAAACTTTTCCCTCCCAGGGGCCACTCTGAAAATGAGTACAAGCTCTAAAGAATGGAGCATGCTTAAAGCGTGCTCTCAGGAAAAGGAGGGTCCAGATTATGGATCAGTGCTGAGACTTATCCCCATATCCTTGTGTTCATGCTCTCATCTCTCCTCCCTCACCCTGAGCTCAGGCATTCAGTGTTTGTGGAGCAGAAATTGAATTCAGGAAGTGGAAACGGGCCAGATAAAAAACTAGCCATGGGCTGCACTTGACCCCCTGGCCTGAGGTTCCCTATCCTGCTTAGACAGACACACAGACAGAAGCTATTGGGTGTGGGGAAGGGGTGGAAAGAAAAAATTAAATCCAGTAATGAAATAAAAGATACATACAAAAGCTGGAACAAATATTCCCATTGTGTATTCCTGAGGGACATGTCCTGTTTCGAGCTGCTATTGCTGGAGGGATGGGTAAGAGGATATGTAGAAGTCAAAACTATAAGAAATAGAAACCTGCTGCTGTTACTACCATCTGCTATGCTCACACGGGAACACTCAAACCTATTATCAGAGGAAGGCGAAGGCGCTGCACTGGAGAAGCTTCCTTAACACACAAAGGGCATCGCAAGCAAAGCACTGACCCTGGACGTCATGTTATTAAAGTGGAATATCCTTTTAACATCCACATGGCAGATAGTGGCTAGTTATTTAGTTACGGAGGAAAAGAACAGCTGATCATCATGACAAGCTAATTGTATTTTCAGATTTCTTGAGCCTTAAGCCAGCAGAAAGGCACAAGGCATTGCTAATGAGATTTGGAGCCATTCCTCTCTGGCTGGTCCATTCCAGCTCTGGTCCAGGCCACTAGCGGCTCTCTGCAGGTCTTCTGTCTCCCTGACTCAAGTATGCAGGAGTATATGATGGGGGATACCTAGCTTGGCAGCAGCACATGTAGAAAGAATCTAGGAATTGTGGTTGATCACAAACAGAACAGAGACAGCACCATGACGCAACTGCAAAAAAAGCTAATGCAATTTTAGGCTGCATTAACAGAAGCTTTGTCTCCAAATCACCAGAGATAATAATTCCACTCTACTGAGCACTGGTCGGACCTCACCTGGAGTATTGTGTCCCCGTTTTGGATACCTCATTTCAAGGTGATACTGAAATATCACCAATACCCCCTGGGGATATTGTAGCTGTAGTCATCCTGTAACCAAGCTAAGGAGCTGGACTAGATGACCTCAAGATCCCTTCCAACCATGACATTCTAGGACTCCATCATGAACTCTGGTGAGGAAGAATAGGTGGCTACTCAACAGAAAGGTGGCTCTCACGGACACCCTCTTTTTCGCTACGTTTTACCCTTTAATTAAAAGAACTGCAGGTTTCTAGTCTCTTTTCGGCTACAAAAACAATCTCTCCCATATTAACTGAACCGCAGGCAGCCTCAAGGAACAGCTCTACAAAAGGTGAGAGTTGCTCCATTCTCTTCAGTGAATGCCCTGTGGGCTCGGATTCTGCAGCTGGGGGATCGGCCGTTTCCCCCCCTCTCCAGTTTCATGCAAGTCCTCAGCTGACAGGCAGGCCATGGCGGCTCTCAGGAAGTTTTGACTACTTACTACTAATGAGAATGGGAGTCTTGAAGAGTTTCTTAGGGTGATCCCAATCCAGAAGAGGGATTCCTGGTCTAGTCAAAGCCCACCCGAAGCTGTGCAGCCCATCACGTTGGTGTGGATAAGGCCCAGTCACAGCTGGGCATCCAGCGAGAGACCAAGGAGGACTCAAGCCCCTGGCCTTCCAGGATGCAGTCAAGTGCCTTACCCACTCACCTATCACGCCTCCTAGTACAGGGAGGGGTGCGAATCCTTGCTATAGTATATTATGAATATGAATACTAGTCTCCACTCCTATATGGCCTCATCTAGCACTCACTGAAGTCAAAGGCAAAGCTTTCTATGATCATGCCCATGACTGTGGCAAAGAATTATTAAGCTATAAGAGACTTAATTCTGCACACCAGTGTGACTAAAAAAACAACAACGTTGGCTCCAGTGCATTTCATGGCCCTGTAGGTCTGTTGACTCCAGACTCATTTTCACTGTGGTAGTGCCAAGGTGCCTTAGGCCCTACTTGACTTTAACAGGAGCTAATTGTAGGTAAGCAACACAACAGACTGGTGCTTCCTTCTTCCAGGAAAGCAGGAAGAGAGAGAGAGAGAGAGAACAAGAGAAAGAAACCGTAATAGCAAACTGAGCTAAATATTTGCTACCCACCCCATTCCACAACTAACTGGCCAAAACCATAGGCAAAATTAGTCATAGAAATGGGCCAAATTCAGTTCTGGTGTAAATGACTTCAAGAGGGGCTGTACCTGACTTGTGCCACACTTCTGAATTTACCCCAATATACGGGACATTTTTTTTAAAATGTAAAAAAAAAATGCTACTCCAAGGGAAGATTTCCCCGTGTTTTTAAACACTGCCAAGTTATATTAGGATCCCCATGAAAAGCTTTTTCTTTTCAAATGTAAAATGCAGAAAGACCTTTTAATTACAGCAGCGAGAGCAAGCCTCAGGATAATAAAGCACAAGGCAAATTGTAAGTTCTGTGACTATTAGAGATGCAGATAAAGGGGGCCAGGCCTCCTGACTGTATTACAGCTCTGATCTCTAATCTTAGAAGACCTTGTTTTAAATCCATCCAAGGCTGCTGCAGTGGCTGAAAATCCATTTGTTTCAATGGAGGCCCTTAATTTCACAGCTTCCGGCCAGGCTGGTTCAGGTGCATCCCAGAACAATGCAACACACAACAGCCGATTTCCCATGTAACGCAAGGAGATCGGGGAGGCCAAACCATGATATCTGAAAAGGGGCCGGATTCTTACGTTGGAATCATCCCTGTGCAAACAGGGTGCTTGGCAGCTGTGCGGCAGTGAGAGGAATACAGCAGAGAGCTCCCGCCACTAAACACGGTTCGTAAAGCTACGCAGCACAAGCCCTGCTCTCTGCACATAATCTCCTCCCAACAACACCCCCTACGATTATCCACGTGGCCAGATGAGCGAAAGGAGAGAACAGAGCCACTTAGCTTAAAACGACCCCAAAACATTCCACGCAGTCTCTGATCCTGTGTCCCCCACGTCACGAGGATCCCAGGCTCTGCCCCGATTTCCTTTCCATCCTGCCAGCAAAGAATGTGAACAACAGTGGAGTGTGACGCCAGGTGAGTCTGCATGGGGTTTAAATCGTTATGAGCGTTACTAGGGGCGAGGAGGGGAAGCAGGTCCCTAGCAACCACCGTTAAACACTCTGCTAGCTGCCGGGGGGGTGGGGGGGTCAGAGATCAGGAGAAGCACTCAAAATAATCTATTCCCCCCCCCCCCCCAATGGCTCTGGGACTGCCTACTAGAAGCACGGGCTGTCTGAATGGCAGTGCTCCAGACTCACACCGTCCCCCAATGCTTCTAAGCAGAGCTCCACGTGTCAGCTGCCTTGGCCCCGCTCTCTGGTGGGTACCAGCTCACCAACAGCCACTCGCTGCTGTAGCTGCACATTCCTTGTAGGGCTTGTGCAAGCAGCTCTCCTGATAGCCATGTGCACACACACACACACACACACACACACACACACACAGACACGCCAGAGGGCTTCCAGCACTGACACTGGTGGGAGCTTCCTTCACACAAACAGCAGCTACCCCAGGGATGATCTCCATTTCCATCCAAGAGTTACCAAGCCTGCAATGTACCTTGGAGCCAACGAAGGTTTAGGGTAGGAACAGTGTTACCACCTCTCGGAGTTTCGCCTGGAGACTCTGGGTTTTGGCTCAGAGTGTCTGGAGAGAAGCCAATTGCCCCAGATCAGGCAGAGATAGCTGTGGCTAACCCACAGTATCAGAGCTTCTGGGGACAGCCATGTCAAAAAGGGGGCAGGCCCATAGGGCATGTGTGGAACAGAAGGAAGGGCTGCCAACCTGAGGATCCCCCTGCTCCTGCTTAAGCTGAAAAACTATGCAACTCCAGCATGGTTGCCGTACTGAGGGCATACTGCCCAACAATCCTTATTTAGGAGGCACAGTTCTTTTTCCAGTGCTCACTCCCACTGTCCCTCTTTCAGGAGAGAGAGAGAGACCAGTACTCAAGCCTTAGGTACCTCTTTTTTAGTTGGCTCCCTGGTAAAGTATTTGAGATGACAATTGAAAAAGGATGGAATGACAAAAAACTAAGTGGAACAATAAGCAGGAGACCCTCTGCTCCTCTTTGTGCACTGGGACCATTGAGTGCAAGTGCATAAGAAGGTGGAGCTTATCTGCTATGGGGCAGAGCTTATCCCTCTGGCCACTCAAAATGTTGGGAGGAGGTATGCTCTAGGGCTTGGCTTGGCTTGGGTCAGTGCCACCCACAGAACGCTCCCTTGTCTTCATTCACTTCCCTAACCAGCACGAGATGCCAATTCTATATGAACAGTCACCTCCCCTCCACGCCACCAATGCCAAGCAATGGGTTCCTACTAATTCAGAAGGACACTACAGAACCTGACCCCACCCTTCCTGGCTTCTACTATCCACACTCTCTTCAGTTTTGCAGAGCATCTTTAGGCAGATTGTAGGGGGACCCCCTACGATCTGTCTCTCAGATTGTAAGCCCTAGGGGCAGGGACCATGTCTATTTTATTACTTTGTAAAGTGCCAGGTACACTGCTGGCGCTATATAAATGTTTGNCAGGGACCATGTCTATTTTATTACTTTGTAAAGTGCCAGGTACACTGCTGGCGCTATATAAATGTTTGTTAATAAATAATAATAATAATAATAATGTACCCCACCCTTAAAAGAGGAATTAATCTCTTCAGCATTTATATACATAGCCATCTGACCTGAGCCTGCCATTGTGTAAGCAACACAGCTAGCAAAAAGGGGGGGGGGGGGAGAATCCAAACCACTTAAGACATGCCACAATTCACCTCCAAGGAGTGAAGCCTCAATAAAGATTCAAAAATACCTCCCTCCCAATTTCTTCTTCTGCACTTGGGATTTTTCACTGAATTGGCTATAGCTGTGTGTGTATTGGGGACAAGCCTGGGTTTCCAAGTGCCTCTGACCCACTTTCCCTGGCTGTCACTCCTAATAGAAACCGTCAGGAGAGACAAAGGCTAAGACTCTGATAAGGCGTTCGCAGGGGCTCATAACTAGGATAAAGATTAAGCCGTTTGCCAAGATACAGATGCAGGCACATTCCCCAAGTTTGACCTGGGCCTCCCGACCTGAATGTGCAAAACGTCTCCCTTCAAAGGGACGCAGAGGGCTTCTTTCTTCCACTGGCTTTGCAGTTTCCACCAGGATGCAGTTCCAGTTAGAACTTCCTGTCCTGGGGCAGAGACGTGTTTTACGTGCAACGCTTTCCTTCCAGCCTCGCCAAATCCTCCTGCCTATGACCAGATACTAGCCTCATCAGCCTATGCTTACAGCACTGTACGCACCCCACCCTCTCCACTCAACACCACATGCAGGATTTTAATCCACACAACCACAACACACAAATAAAGGAAACTTCAGTGCAGTCCCTAGCTGGCAAATTCACAAATGTGCTTAATTCACCACCAACCTCTTCCTCCCCCAATTGCTTTACAAATATTAAATAATCCTGCCCTTTAGACTCCATGGGGTAGCAGTGTGCTATTTGCATTTTATGGATGTGGAAACTAAGGCAGAGAGGCTCAGGGAGTCTGTATAAATATTCAGGCGTGCACGTGTAAATTAAAGTGCAAAGATGCAGGAGTCTTGTCTCCCACTCCAATGCTCTAACCACTGAACTACAATCACTTCAAAAGGAGCATGGGGGAGGAATCAATAAAGAAAACAAAAGTTTGGAGGTGGGGCATATTTGGGTCCTGAGCTTTGTGAAAACAAGGATTTTTGTTTTATTTATGTAGCCCCAATAATGTACCTGGTGCTGGACAGTTGTGACTACAGGTGGGTCCCTGCCCCCCAAGGGTCTTACAATCTAAACTGGACAAGAGAGGGGAGAGAAGGGGGTGGGGAATATAGGGAGAGACAGGGATACACTCAGGAAGTTGGAGCTGCATGCGCTTGGCTTAGTTATAAAGAGACGGTCTGGGATCAGGAAGGATAAGGCAGCCTTATTTTGGCTGTGTGTATGCGCGCGCACACATTGGTAGCAGGGGGAGACACCAAAGCACTGGACAGCAGCAGCAGCAGCAAGGAGGATACAGGAATAACCGGGTGGAATTCTATGGATTGTGTTTAACTGTTTATACAGGCAGCCAGACTAGAAGCATCTGGCCTTAAAAAATAAAATAAAAAAATCTATGAATCACTGTCAAGTCTCTCCTGGTTATCTGCCTATGTTCAGCAACCTTCACAAGGAGAACCTGCTGGTAATTTCCCCAAAAAATCTCCTTGTTGGGAGCTTTTCTGCAGGAAGGGAGGATCCAGTGTATGAATGGCACATAGACCATGACCTTTTATAGCGGGGACATGCCTTTTGGAACAGATCAGAGGTATTCAGATACAAGTAGATTAAGGGCTCAGCAGGCCCACTCTGAGTGGACAAGGTGTTGGACTAAGCTCTGAGAGACCAGGGTTCAAATCCTGCCTTAACCATGAACTCGCTGGGTAGCCTTGAGGCAAGTCACTTGCTCTCAGCCTCCATTTCTCATCTATAAAATGGGACTAATAATGACTTCCCTTTGGGGGAGGGGGGGGAGGGATTGTTGTGAGGTGGAACAAGGTAAGGACTGTGCCACACTTTGAGCACTAAAAGCATGTTAGAAATGATAAATAATAATAGGTCTGTAACAACAACAGGGGACATTAAGCATATCCAGAATAGAGGCTCCAGATGTGGAAAGTAGAACGTAAAAAAGAAATATAGCCTAAGCGTTCCCCAAGCACCTCGTTTGCTCTCCACCACCCTTCTAGTTGCATGGGAACCCAGGGACATCTTTTCTGGTCAGCTGTTGTGTAAGATGAAAGGTGTCTGCTTGCTTCTTGACAACACAAGAACAGTGAATAATACGAGAACTGCCATACTGGGTTAGAGCAATGGTCCCCCCACCCCATCTCAAACAGTAACTCGCAGTAGATACATCAGAAGAAACTGTAGGAGATGGCAGTATCAGTTATTATTCCGCCTGTCAGAGAGAGGGTGGTTGCCATTTTGGTCCCAAATGTAAAAGATGGGGACAAAGTTGTTCAGATTATCTCTTTTAATAATCATAATCATCTTTATTTTATATAGCGCCCCCCCCCCCCCGCTCCGCCACGGCACTTGGAACACTTTACATATTAACGAATAAACACAACTTTTAATCCTCACAACAGCCCTGTGCGGTAGGTTAGGCTTGGGGAATACTGTGACTGGCCCAAGGTCACCCAGTGAGTTTCTGGCTAAGGCGACACTTAAACTGGGGTCCTCCCATACGTCCTGGTCCAAGTACTGCACACTTAGCCATTACACCACACTGGCTCTTACGTTTTACTAGACAAACATCAGTTGGTGAGGGTATGCAGGCTTTCAGGCCGCACAGGGCCCTTCTTCAGGCATGTAACAAGTCAGAGCTATATCAGACTATACCTATACCCAAAAGCTTGCACACTCCACAATAACAGAGATCCTCTGAACCACTTTGCTCCATCTCTTCCATCAGTCACTCTGAACTTCCAGCAATCTCAGAAGTTCAGGGACAATCTCAGGATTCAGGTCCATCTCCTGACCAACCCTAGTTAATAGTTGTCAATGCACTGGTGGTCATCAGTCACCAATTGGTCTCATTTGTTTGAGAATTAATAACCACTACCCCAGGGCTTCTCATATGTGTTCTGAATTACAACCATGGGTGGTGTTTTTTTTTTTTTTAAAAAACACCACTGATGTGTGAAACATGTGGAGCGGGAGATGCCCCCCCCCCCTCTCCAAGTCAGGTTGAACCAGTGGCCTGCAAACTGAACCAAACCCAGCGGGGCCTCCATTGGATCCCGGTTCAGGTGCATCCCCAAGCCCCACAGGTCTTGGCAGGCACAGCAGCTGCAGGAGGCTCCACCCTATGGAATTCCAAATGTTGGAAAGGAAGTTCCAGGGAGGAGTGCAGCAGGGCCATTGCAACAGATCAGAACTGGGCACAGAAGAGCCTGATTGCACTGGATGTAGGCTGGGCTCAGACCCAATGCAGTCAGCTGGGGCAGGCTTGGACCCAAATTTCCAGCCTAAGTTAGTCTGGATCTGAAACACACAAACAGGGGCACAGCTAGGTTGGACAAACCTCCCAGCTGTAGGGGATGTAGCTACACCAGGGAGCATGCCCCCTCCCCCACCCGAGGCTCGTGGGCCCCCAACCAGCTGCATCACCTGTCCCTATTATACCTATGCCCTTGCACACAAATGAACAGTAAAAAACCCAAACAAATCCAGCCCACACGTTCAGTTGATGACCCTAAAATTCTTTCCACGTTGCAAGCGACTGAGAAAGAAGCCAACGGCACTAGATCACTTGCGAATGCATTTTTCAACTGCAGAGCGCCCCTCCCACAGAGTGGCAGAACAAGCACTTGGAGAGAGAATACAGACTCAAGGACAGTAGTGGAGGTACAGCAGGAGTCCAAGGTTAGCGATCGCTCTGTCAGTGCAACCAAAAAAAAACAGGCCGGTGATGCAGCATGGGCGCCCGCACAGAGGAGTTAGGCTGGAGAAGGCTTTATTGCTAGAAGGTCCTCCTAGGTTTCCAGGTATTTTTCACTGTTATTTTTTCCCTCTAAATTACCTTTGGGTGAATAGCTGGGGAATGTGGAAGTGGGATTTCATACCTCCCAACCATCCTGGCATCAGTGGGACTGCCCTGTGTTTGGGGGTAAATCCTGCTGTTCTGCCATCGGGCGGTAATAGCCTGCATTTTGAAGTGGCAGCTGTCACGGCGCCTGAGCAGCCCTGACATTGTGGTAGCCACCGCCAGAGCTCCAGTGAGGAGGAGCGCCGCTAAGGCTGGCTGCTGCTGGTGGTGGTGGTGCCGTGCTCCTGTGCAGCTGCCCCTCCTCCACGCATAGGGCTGGACCACTGCAAGAGCTTTGGAATCCTCCCAGCTCCGCTCCCTGCAAGAAGGAATCAAATGGGCCCAGCATCTCCGCCTGCATTTTTCCTCAGGGGCATACATCTGCATTACCAGTTTTATATTTTGCACCTGCACACCTGGGGAATTTGATTTGACTCGACAGCCCAACGGCATGCAAACAGAGGGTGCAATTAGATTTTAACATCAACAGTAAACACACACACACACACACACACACACACACACACACACACACACACACACACACAAAATGCCTTGCTTTGTGTCAGGCAAAACATTTCCCCTCTCTTTGCGTTCCTACAGAATTATGGTTGCAATTCCCCCCTCCCATCAAACAAGGGTTGCTATGGCAACTATAAATCCACAGCACAAGGGGGATGACTTACAGTTACTGTGGCAACCACAACTTTAACATTTCCTGACTTTTGTTCAGGTAGACAACCCTGCACCAATGGAGTTTCATTATCAAGCTGGCCAGGCTGATGTTGCTGCAGGAGTTACAGCTCCGAGCGCCCTGGGAATCACAGATACGATCATTTCGTGCTGTTTACCAAACACCCACCCCACTCCCCAAATAAAAACCAAGGCACGATGTGACATTTGGAGAGGTTTGCATGTGGGTGGGTGATAGGAAACAGTTGAGTCAGTTTCATTGGAAACCAAGCCACACAGGATCATTGCAGTGAGTGCTCAAATGCCCCTGGAATAGATTTCCCGTTTCCCAAAGGGGGGCAAAGAGATACAAAGATTCTTTTTAGACAGAGAAGTAATAAGAGAACTCCACACACAGGCCCCGATTCAGCAAAACACGCCTATGCATAGTCAGCGAGTGGGACTATATACATGCTTAAGTACTTTCATAGAATCAGAGTTTGAAGGGACATCAAAGGTCATCTACTCTGACCTACTGCTTTAATTCAGCAAGCATCCCCAGCTACAACATCGTCGGCTGGTGACTGTCTAGCCTCTGTTTGAAAAGCTCCAGCGACAGAGAGTCTATAACCTTCCTAGGCATCTTGTTCCATTACCAAACAGCTCTGCTAATATTTGTCCAGTTTGGACATGCTTTGCAGCTGCGGTGCATGTCTGGAAAGGACGACACAATACCCCAAAAAGTAGCCAGGCTCTTCCATTGTTAAAAAAATGTAAAAGGTCATTAACTAAAACTACCACTCAGAACTGAACCAAGCAGGGTACCAAGCCCATGAAGTCCCCTTCTTTGGTACCTGTGACATTGGCCCTTTTTACACGGGCTACAGCACCGGGGGGGGGGGGGGG